>OZ026622.1:3461841-3502425 GCA_964020975.1 Hermodice carunculata
CATGGTGCACTTACAGCTCTGTCCAGCATTTGTGTGAACATGGATCAGATTTGTTTCTTGCATAAACAGAAAGAGATTCTCTGTATTTTATTGAGAACCTCATTACACAGTGGTTGGGAGTTCCCCCACCCCACCCCACCCCACTCCTGCCTCCCATTTGCCATAAGACCCAAACCTTTCAAACCATGAACCCAGCAGGCATGGCCAGAAGGCTGCCTGTGAAGGTGTTACGCTGCTTCGCCTTGCTCGGTGACTCGAAGTACTCACATTGTGGCTATGTGTATTCAGTCACTACGCTGGGTATGTTTAAAACTGACCTGTCAATATAAATACCGCACACTGTACCTGTCAGTTTCAGGGGAAAAAAGGATGTTACTGTGGTCAGAATTATGTAAGAGGCAGCCCCCTGTAACTGTAAGGGTCATTTCTAATATGCACTCTATAATCCTTCTACCCGGAAGCCGGCCGAATTACTCACGTAATACCTTAAGGGAACAAGTCATCTCTAAAATTATCAAATAAATGATCTTTGAAGAATTGGAAATATTGTTTTGTGTACAAATCATATTAAAAAGCTTGAACTGGGGCCACTATTTTTCCCTAACAGCCATATGTAATCCAATAAACCAGAATGCATATGAGTAAAAACTGAAAAATTGTATGTGCATGTTGCAGGGGTATGCTACCAAAAATTTTTCCCAATGATGCCTATTGTAAATTGTGTTTTTCATGAGGTAAATATTGTGAACTTCCATAAAGAATGTTGGTTTATAGACTTTGGAATTGAATATGGTGACTGTAACTGAAACTCCATACCCTCTCAGATACAGAATTTTGCCCATAGTTGAAATCGCCATCCATCTAAACTGAGCTTTCTGTTCTCTTTGACAGTAATATCCTATTTTTGGAGTTTTCATAGTCATGAGTGTGCTCTCCATAATGAAATTATGACCCAGAAACCTATGGCATCAGTTAAAATTGTGTGAGACATGAATCACAAAGCAAATTGTTTGCGGACCTCCCTCATTTTGTACAATTGAGTGTTAATTTTGAGCATAAATGTGATTTAAATTATCAAAATGCACTTTTATGTGTTTATTCATTCATAGAATGTTAAATTTCAAGTAATTAAATGAAATAATGACCGTACAGACCTGATAATGGGTCTTTCTGCTGCCCAAAGTAGTCACCTGCAGTGCCCCCTTAAGGTGTTACGCTACTAATTCAATCCGCAAAAAATGTAAACAAACCAGGTTGCAGTCTCTACCTTCCAAAATAACTTATAAACCTACGTAATACCATGAGACAGGTACAAGTATCATGAATGCAAAATGGTTGCCTAGCACCATGGAGGCTTATACCATGCAGTACAGCAAAAGCCCTAGTCAAAATGTGGATTGTTGGGAAATTCACTGAATTAAGCACACATTAAAATTCCCCAACTTTTGTTTACATGCTATTGGATTTGCCAGTTGTCTCAAACCTATATGTGTAAGTTAAAACTTTCTGTCTATCTCCAATAGTTTAGAAGATATGGAGCTTTTAAAATTTTAATTGCCCCTCAGTTGCATGTCTTTAATCATCATGACTATTCCAAGTCAGGTGCCTAATTTCACTGGAAGGTCAGTCACCATGGCAAGTTTGGTGGTTTTCGAAATAGTAGGGTCTTAGAAAAATTCCGGACAAATCTGGTCGTAAAGAAGAAAGAAAGAAAGAAAGACAGACAGACAGACAGACAGACAGACAGACAGACAGACAGACAGACAGACAGACAGACAGACAGACAGAAAGAAAGAAAGAAAGAAAGAAAGAAAGAAAGAAAGAAAGAAAGAAAAAGAATTCTTGGAAAAACAAAATGTCTGGGTTGGCACCCAGACATAATAAATCATATGCTGGAATTTACTTTCTCAACCGTGCGACGCTGCGCCCGATACCGCCGGGCTCGTCAAAGCCCAGTGGTGTCGGGCGCAACATCGCACAGTTGAGAAAGTAAGTTCCAGTATGTGATTAATTTTATGCTTTGGTTGCAAATCATATAACACAACCCTGTATTATCAAATACAAACAGACAAACAGGCAGATATAAACTGTGCCAACTGTGTTTGGGTAAGTTCAATGTACTATGCTTCAATCTCCTAAGGTTATGATAGATCATGGGATATGGATAAATTTACAAATGATGGTGCCATGATGAGTCCTGGGAAAAAAGTGGGTAATGAATGTGTGTTAGTATATGGCATTCATTGCCAGCATTTGCAAGCTATTTGGAGATGGTGGGCTATGTGACAAGTTTGTTTTGTTTTGTTTTGTTTTTTTTGGGGGGGTTGTGTTTTTTTCAAAAATTGCCTAATACTAGTATGTTGATAAGTTCTGTAACACAGAGTCATTTTCCTTATTATCAAAGTACATGCAAATTCTGATATAAGGTTTTTAACTGCAAAATTGTGATAGAAAATTTATCTGTGTTTTGGACGAAATAATAGGTTTAATCTTCATTCCATATCCAAACTCAAAATTTTAAAAGAAGGTGACATTAAATTCACTTACACTGGATTAATTAGTTTGTTCTTGTGTCAAGTTTTAATTTTATCAATGAGGAAGTATTATCAATTGAAGAATAGCATCGTATAGCGACAAAGCAGTGATTTTTCTTATTTTCAAAAATAAGGGGGTAGGGGTAATACTTTTTGGTGCTTATAAAATTTGGAGAAACTTGGGATAATATTTTCCATGTAACCTCGTAGCTTTATGGCTAAGGTAATTTTTGGTGTATAAAAATGCCATATTGGACAAGAATTGTAAGTTTTTGACATATTTTTGGGAGATAAAAATGTCAAAATCACAAATATTTTTGCATGATTGTGCAGTTTTCTACATTTTTTCCCATCTTTAAGTTCTTAAATGTCTAGTATCATTATTTTCTTACTTTTTCACATAAGTTTTCTTTAATATAAGCGTAATGTCATCAAGTTTCAGCATATATTGCTGATTTTATGCAAAAAAAACCAAGTAAAGTGAGAATTTATTGATTTTTAGAGTGATTCTTCATTATAAATGGTGATAAGATACACCTGTCACTAAAATAAATTACCACAACCATCATTTTCTAATGTCTCACAAACCAATCTTCAATAAAAAAAATGGGTTGTGTCTTGTTCTACCATTGGGAGGGGCACCCGAGTATTTTTGGGCTTTGACCACCACCCTTCTAACGGTAAACGATTTTATGTTCTCATGCTCCCAGTCCGGGACTTGACAACTTTTGGCGGTCTTCCCATTTTCTATCTGCTCCTAGTAGACCTATATGGGAGTGTGTGGACTCCATGATATAGGCCTATGAATATGGTAAATTTTGTTACCAACTTCACTCTCAGTGGTGTCTTTGTTCCGAGTTGAACTGACTTTGACTGACAATAATTATTATTTGTAAGCAGCCAGGCGCAGCTCGTGCAATGGGTGCGTCTTCATTGGGTTGTGTACCAGGGACAGGGTCTGTTTGCCTTGTGGCAGCATCTTCAGTTGGTCGCTTTAAAGTCTCAGCACTTTTGGAAACCATGCTTGAGTTGTCCACATGGCAGCCACCAGTACCATATCTGTCTTGTCTTGCTCCACCTGTCTTATAAACACATGAAGCAGGGCGCCAAACGGAGGAAAAGCATAAGTGTAGTAACTGTAACCCCAAGCCACATCAAAAGCATTAACTGCCACTGCAGGGGTCCGGCAGCTATGAGACATAGGGTAACATTTGTTAATTCATCTTGGTCAGAAGCACCATCATCAGAGTCAGACATGTCATATGCACTGTATGCAGAAAAAAATACACACACTTTGGTCCTCAGCTCATTTCTTCATCCCAGATTTCGAACATTTGTTTGGTTAAACAATGAATGAGAAGCAGATAGATAATGATTGAGTACAATAACCTTAATGCACATAATAAACTTCTCATAATATTGTCTTTTATTTTGTTTACAGACCTTACTATTAAAGAAAAACGCTGGAGATTTTTTTAATAACAAAACCAAGAAATAAAGAAACGTGCATGCTTGTATAAAACTGTTTATCCCATATGGCCTATCCCGTTTTAAAGAAAACGGTGGATAAACCAAAGGATGACATTCCAGCCTGATATCAACAAGAAAAAAACTTAACAGAATTACCATCTGTACACTGATTATATCTGATAGTTTCTAATTTTTGTGACGTTTACTTATTTCTGAAGATGGCACCACATGCAGTTACCCTGTCCATGGTCTGATTTAGTGAAGACATACTAAGTCATGGTCTATTCTTTTTTGATAAATTTGTGTGTTGTAGATCTGAGCTAGTGAGGACAGTATACTTACAAGTTTTAGGTGCTAAGACGCCTGCCTGCATCAAATTTTCTTTTTCACCTTTATTGATATTTTGTGAAGATAAAAAAATTCTCAAGACGGTGTTATAATGCCTGTGAGCATTATGATGTATCTTTTGACGTATAGGTCAGTATTGGCCTCTTTTCTTTATGTCAATAAAATCACTATAGGCATACAACTACTACTACTTTCAAAAGTTCATCACTTTTCTTTTATCACTATCATTGAGGAAGAAATATTTTACTGTAAAGGGCTTCTTTAATCCTAGAATCCGTCGTTTTGTTTTCAGAATGCAGCATCGAATATTCGTTCATGCAGCTCTTGTGGGCAATACTAGAAATTGACACAAAAGTAGTTTTGCAAATGTATTGTACGTTTCCCAGCTTCATTTATGAATAATAATAATAATAATAGTAATAATAATAATAATAATAATGATGATGATGATGATGATGATGATGATGATGATGATGATGATGATGATGATGATGATGATGATGATGATGATAATAATAATAATAATAATAATAATAATAGGCCTGACCACATCTCCAAATTATGATATCCATTGCAGATTTATCTACGATGGTATGTAAGGTGAGTTACATGATTTTTGACAGTTACAGAAGACCGGGTAACTGAACTAATGTCAATGTTATTTTAAAGATGTAAACGGCCCTTGTGTGCGTGGTACATGGATATCTCACTGCTAAAAACTTAAGCTATGTTAATCTGCTGTCAATTATACATGTATATCTATTACACAAACAGGAATAACTGTGCCACATCTTCTCCATAGTTCTGTTAAAAAAGCGAATCTACTCTCTCTACTCTCCATAGTCAATCCAGTCAAATTCAAGCCCTCAACAGCCAAATGAATGTTTTCGTTTTGCAGCCTTACATTCTCGGACATGCCTTTTTTGTAATGGCGGCTGCTTGCCTTTTCCTTGTGTATAGGTAAGGGTGATCAACTTGAATTTATAGAATGTATGAATGTAAAGAAATAGCAATAGATGTTATAAATGAATAATGGATCACAAGCTTTTGCTTGTAATGGCAAGACATCTATCTATCTATCTATCTATCTATCTATCTATCTATCTATCTATCTATCTATCTATCTATCTATCTATCTATCTATCTATCTATCTATCTATCTATCTATCTATCTATCTATCTATCTATCTATCTATCTATCTATCTATCTATCTATCTATCTATCTATCCTCTCACAGCTTGTCACAGAGGACACGCAAAATAGGTCTGACGACCCAGATATATAGCTTCCGGTGAAAATGTAAGGGTTCTTGGTATCTAAAAATTCTGAAGTCCATTTCTGGGCAAATTAAAGCTAGCAGTGTGATATCGTATGCAATGCTACATGAACGAACAGTAAATTTTACGTACGGTTTTCGAACAACTCGTTCATTTGCAAAAAAAAAAAAAAAAACTATGAAAATTAAATTATTTTATTCCCCACATGTTGCCGAGTGCTCGTGACAATGTATGACACAGCCAGGACAGTTTCACAGCGTTATTGGGTTATCTGGGATATAGTCCATTGTACAGCTACATTTTATGAGGGATAAGTCTATTGTACAGCGACATTCTATCAGGGACATAGGCTACATTTGCATCTTCAGACTTTTCAAGAGTTGACAGATGTGAGATTAGTGATCTCAGCCCAAAACAAAAAACTAAAAAAAAAATTTAAAAAAAACCACGACTGTGATGATTAAAGTGTCATTTATGGTGCAGTAAGTTGACCCTAGCATGTACTTTTATGCAAAAATCGCTAGTTTTGAGAGGGGATAACAATAAAATTTTGATTCTAGAATAAGTCACTAGTTTTGAGAAATCATCAGCAACATCAACTCTGATTAATGTAGGAAATATTATGTCCGTGCATAGATAATGAAAACCTGACAAGGTCACTAATAATGACATTTATATCATAGAACTTACTACATTCAAAGCAAAACATATTTATATTTTAGATTGTAAACGTTGCATATATTTTTTACTCTGATAGATATACCCAATAATATTTACTGCGACATTTGTGACATTCATACTATAGTTCAATTGCATTTTGATTTTAAGCAACCCTACAGAAAATAAAAGCCGGCTTCCTTAATCCGCTTCTCTGAATCTTTAAAAAATATTTGAAATTAATTAAAAAATAATCATGTCCTTTGATATTTTGTACATTCCACATGATCATATATTTTAAATGTGCCTTATTTCAATAAAATATAGAAAGATAACACATCTAAATCTATGCATTTCCTATATTTTGGACTAATTTGCGCATACATTATTATTTGCATTTGCACAGTCAAATTTTATAATAAAAAAAAAAAACATTGGTAAAAGGCTTGTAACAAACCAGAAAGTTGTCAGTATATTACTTTAATTTATTTATTTAGCTATTTTTGTTCTTATTTTGAATTTGTTTTGGCTTTTTGGGGGGTGGTGGGGGGGTGTTTTTTGTTTGTTTGTTTTTTTATTGTCGTCATAATATTAACACTCCATCAAAAAGATATTGACATGAAACTGGCACTATGGGGACTTGTCATATACTTGTATATTACACATTCCTGTTCCCATGGATACCAAAATTTACTTACCAGATAACTATTACTGTGCAGGTGAGTGACATCATCACACATTGTATATTTAGATGGACGTTATTGTTGTTTGTATGGAAAATTTGATTACGAAGGTTCTGAGTGAAGTCCAGCCCAACAAGGATTCGATCCATACCTCACGGTTTCACTCATTGTAATACATATGGCTGATCCCCTTCATAATTCAAATTAAACCAAAAAGAATGAAAGAATGAATGCCTAAAAAGAACCAAAATGACTGTGACAGTCCTATGCTCATTTGACCATGGATTCACAGATTGGAGTGGTCATGTGACCTTAGAATATTATCAAGGTCACCTTTGTCTAAGACCATGATGACTGTTTGCAATGTCCATGATATCAGTCTTCACTCATTTCAACTCAGTTCAGGCAGTCATCATTTTTTGTGTGAAAAGTTACACAATCTACTATTACCAAGATATTAGCCAATGTGTCAGTTTGACCTTTCAAGGCCACGAGCTCAAAATTAACATAATCCTTTATTTTGATAACTGGTCAAAAACTCAAAAAATGACAACAGCACCATGTAACAAATAAATTTGCTGCGGATGGAGTCCAGGTATATTCCCACCATGTTTGAAGAGAATGTTCAGTTTGTAAGAAGTCAAAAAAAAATAAAAATAAAATAAAGTAAATAAATAAAATAAAATAAAAAAATAATTAAAAAAAATAAAAAGCAGAGCTAAAAAAATTTGTGGAAAATAATAAAAAAATTACCCGCCCCCATTCACAAAAAAAAAAAAAAAAGAAAGAAAGAAAGAAAGAAAGAACGTAAGTGCCGCCTGTTTAACAAATTAAGGTCTGAAGGTCCAAAGAAATTTCCCTATGGGTTTCAAAACATTTAGTTTAGCAGTTCTGGAGAAGATTTTTGACAATTTGGCCAAGAATTGAACAAAAAAAAAAACAAAAACAAAAATCATAAAGTGCAAAGTCAATTGTTAATTTGAACAATCTTGCCAGGTACAAGGTACAGTACCAAAAATTTGAAACCAGTCTGGTTGGTAGTTTGGGGGAAAAATAAAAAATGCAAAATTCTATTGCAAGCTCTATTGACTTACATATGAATACATACATTCACTGACAGGCACCCGGATTGAAAAAAAAAAAAAAAACTGTTGAAAATATGGGATCCAGAGTATCATCACCTAGTGAACACTTTTGTTTTATCCTCGTGCAAGCTACATTTCTGTCAAGTTTCACAACAATAGCAAAAACATAAATATAATTGTAAAAATATCTACTTAAAAATGGCATCTTAAGCTGTTGAACAAATTAAGGTATAAGAGTCGCCATAAGTACCCCTAATGCAAGTAGGAAGCAGTTGAAAGACTATTTTTTTTTTTTTTTTTTTAAGATTTCGCTCCCAAAAAACGAAGGAAAATTCATTTCAAAATCTTTAAAATACATTGCGCGTGACAACTTTGAATAAATTTCGTAGAGATCTACCCAAGGTACATATCCACCAAATTTACAGTAAATATGGCAGACGCCTTTAGAGAAGAGGTAGAAAATGTGAATTATGGACGACGCTGGACAGACAGACGACAGTGCCTAACCACCACATAACCTCACCTGACACTCAAGTCAGCTGAAGTAATTGAGATGAGGAATATCTTCACCTACAGTACTGAGCAGTGTAGCTTGACCTTTCCACAAGCTACATTTCTGTCGAGTTGCAGAAGCATCTGAGCGACAGTTTTGGAGAATTTGAAAATAGCAAAAACACAAATATCCATAAACAAGAGGGCTCTCATGAGCTCATGGATGGTCGTCATGGCGACGGCCGAGTGAGGAAGCGACCAGTCTGGTTGGTAGTTTGGGGGAAAATATAATCTATGGGTGGCTATAACCAAAACTATTAACGGAAGCTAATGTGATAGCAAAAGGAAGTCTCAACGGACACGAATATCGTACTAGATATGCAAATTATCGCACTCAAAATATTAACAAATCTTTTCTACTTGTATTTTTTTCACACCAGACAAAAATCAACTTTTTTGTTTAAAAATCATAATTATTTCAATAATACTTTATGATTTGTGATAAGTACATGAGCAGCAACAGCAACAGAAACCTGCACTGGAGCTTAAAGATGGACTGTCAAGAGAAACCTGCACTGGAGCTTAAAGATGGACTGTCAAGAGAAACCGGAGAACATTTAATTGTACATAAAATGCTCCTGAAATGAATATAAATCGTCCTTGACAACTATTGGGGAACAGTTCACTGTCATTAAATATCAAATATATCTTGCATGTAAAATTAACTGCCTGAATTCCTTCAATTTCTATATAGTGAGAAGTCCAGAGAGCTCATAATAACGACACCCAGATGTCCGACATATTCACTTTTAACCACGCCCTGTAAAGGTCAAAAATTAATTTTCTATGCTGCTGTTATTCATTTATCTGACTCATTTTTAGGGGACAGATGGTGTCATTATAATGAATTCTCATTGTAATAGGCTAGTAAGGAAATGTCCACAAGTCTCTTGCCAAATTTGAGTTTTGCTCCCTTCAAAAGTATACTATCCAGCTAACCAAGACTAAAATTTGCATTAAAATTTAAATAACTTTGTGTAGAAATTCGAATTGAAAGAGCAACCCCAAAAGGATTTGTATTTAGCTTATTCTGTTTTATAAGCAGAATTTTACAAAAAAGAAAAAGAAATTATCTAAAAAAATGAATTCAACCATCATCTTGATATTGTGTTCATCGGACGTTGATGTGTAAAATTTTGAAATTTAACTTTGCAATACTATAAAGTATTTACGAACAAGTTATGAAAGAACCCCAGAAATGATTTGCATGTGCTTATTGTTGTTTATATGCTTTATTTGCCCAATGAAGTGAAATTGGTCCCGAAGAAACAAGGCGGCCCTGCATGCTGAGATGCTGTTTACTGGACTATGACACAGTGAGCAGTGGGAAGCTGGGTCACAGATCTGGACCCAACACCTCTGTGCAGCCGAGTGGTGGCAAAACCCCACACTCTACTCTGCAGTGTTAAAATAGCATACCTATTTCAGATATTAACATAGAAAGACAAAATGACCAGTTATGAAATCTGCATGACTTGCTTGTTCCGTTGATATAAAATTTAGTAGAATATTTTCATTTTGAAAAATTTTCTGTCTGTGACTTCCGCCTACAGAATAGGTCAGTTGGGTCAACAAGCAACCAAATCAAAGAAGCACAGGCCCTGCCCAATCATAGC
The DNA here is from genome assembly GCA_964020975.1 of Hermodice carunculata. Lineage (NCBI taxonomy): Eukaryota > Metazoa > Annelida > Polychaeta > Eunicida > Amphinomidae > Hermodice > Hermodice carunculata. The sequence continues at coordinate 3,472,065 of OZ026622.1, forward strand.
TACATTTGGTACCCCTATTCAGGCCATGAATGTTGTGTATAAAAGACCCAAAAAGAAGTAAGGGGGAGTAAAACCAGATTTCCCAAAGGAAATAGCCGATGCGCGACAGGAAGCTTATGTCAAGTACATTAAATCTGCAAAACTTCCTGGAAAAAAAGTTAAATAGTCAAAAGAGTGCCTATACATCGATGACAGACTGGTCTTAAAATGACACAAGCAGATCAGCGACAACATTGCCCAGCCGTCCACTTCTGGAACGGAATCTGACAGCAGGCCTAGGCCGGCAAATCAGGGGCCGTAGGACTCGCATATTGGATTGACATTCAGCCTAGGCCTAACCTGAATATCGGTTCATTAAACACTGTATAATAAGATATAGTTGAAAACGGAAGTTTAGTTTTTAAATTCTTACCCAGGTATGTGTCGAGTTCCCGATAATTCGACTTCACTTTGACATTTGGGGGGGGGGGGGGGGGAGTCAATCTTATTTTGTGGCTGACATTCAATGGCATGCTGATAATTGACATGAAAATGTCTGAAGGCAAACCACCCTGGCCTGTTCTCGATCTGACAGGCCTACCAAGTAAGCCTATTAAAATAGACCTTATTTGTTATAGGCCCATGAATCAACTGTTACCAAGAATGATACTAAAACCAGTTTTTCACGCGTAAAAACATTGACCAAGTTGTTATAACATGCTAGGTGAGAACATATTAGACAGTAGTGGAGGTACAAACATGAACTCATTACTAAATGTGTTGGGTACACATCAAAATGAAAATTTAAATGAACCTATATTTATTAAGCAGTCTCCATGTCAGTCTTTGAATGCAAAAATTGATGCACTTAACATTTTCCTTGATAACGTAAATTATGATGGTTGCCTTCCAAGTGCGACCTGTTTGCAAGAGACTTGGTTACAGAATGATTCAGACTTATCACTGTTAGAACTCGAGCATTATAATTTGATATCACAGGGTAAGCTGAGGCCTTTGGAAGTCAGAGATATGGGAGGGGCAGTTTATTGAAGTCAGGGATAGAGCGTTGAACAAAAAGATTATTTTTGGCAACATCTACAACCCCCCCCCCCCCCCCCCCCGAGACTTAATTACAAATTACAAGATTTTTATTGATGAATTTTCTAAAGTGTTGTGTAAGCTACAAAGAGCAAACATGAAAATATAGTGGGTAGAGATTTTAATATTGACATGTTAAGAATACACGACAAAGCAGTTTTTGCCACTTATTTGACAATTTTCTATATAAAATTTTGAAATACAAGTAATAATATTTCAAACTCTGGAATCATAACAGCCAGAATCTCAGACCACTTCCCATATTTTATTTGTTAAGATATATTACATCTCAAATATGATGAGGTACCTAAATATATTGAATCTCGTCCCAGATAAATATTCTTTAGAAATTTTTAGGAAAAGGATAGAAAATGCAAGTCTATATTCTCAAATAAATCCAGACCTAAACACGGATCCAAATGAGTCATGTATAATAATACAGACAACTACCTAGAAAAGGAGATTTGCTTGACAGCAAATCTGTCTGCGTGCCTTCAAAATGACAAGTTTGAAATGCTACACTTTGTCATTGTTCAACATAAACTATATTTTGTGTATTACCCTAATTTCCACATATTAGAATGCTACAACTTTGGTCCTTGGTTTATTTGATGTAGCTATGTCATAAACTTATAAAGTGAAGTCTGAATGACACTACTATCTGTAATAGTTTTTGAAGTGATTTAAGACTTTAATTTTGTGCATTTGCATTAGTTACAAGCCTGCAACTTTGGTTTATGGTTCATTGGATGCGGTCATGCCATATACCTACAAATATAAGTTGGAATGGCACCTCTATGTATAATAGTTTTGAAGATATTCAAAGATTTAAATTTCTTGTATTTATCTTATTTGCATAAATTGAAATCGTACAATTGTGGATCATGGTTCAAACCCATAAATTGAAGTTGGAATGGCACCTGTATCTATAATAGTTTTGAAGCTATTCAAGATTTAAATTTTCCATATTCACCTAATTTTTGCATAAATTAAAATCCTTTAACTTTGGTTCATAGTTCATTGGATGCGTCTTTGCCACAAACCCACAAATTGATGAATTGAATTGAATTGAATTGAATTGTTGGAATGGCATCTCTATCTATAATAGTTTGGAGATATTCAACTTTTAAATTCTTGAATGCCCCTTATTAGCATAATGTCAAATTCTACAACTTTTATAATACTGTCCATTATATTGGTGGGTTTTTCAAACCTATATGTGCCCATTATAATTTTGTGTCTAAAGTCAGATAGTGAACTTCCCTACTAGGTCTGTCACCGTGCCAAATTTAAACATTGTAGCTTGCATGGTGTCTGAGAAAAGCTCTGGACAAATTATGTAGTGGAAAGAAAGAATGAGAGAGAGAGAGAGAGAAAGAAAGAAAGAAAGAAAGAAAGAAAGAAAGAAAGAAAGAAAGAAAGAAAGAAAGAAAGAAAGAAAGAATGAAAACAGTATGTCTAGGTTGACACCCAGACAAAAAGAGGGAGGGATAGGGAAGAGGGAGAGAGAGAGAGCCCAGTCATCACCTCTTTCAAATTTTTATAGCAGAATAATTTACACATGTAGGTCCTTGTTCAAGGTGTTGCCTTTTCAACAGACCCAGGGTCCTTGACAACTGGACAGGCACCCTAAGCCACCAGCCACATACAAAAATGGCCTGACTGTTATCCAAGCAGGAAAATGCTGTGACCAACCTGCCTCCCATCTCCCCCCCCCCCCCCCCACACACACACAGCTGCCCAAACATGCATGCCCAGTGATAAGGCAGACCCCATGGGGCTCAGTTAAGAGCACTGTTGGCAGGCTTGCATATTCAGTGGACCCTATCTAAAACCTGACCTTCAGCCAATTGGCAGTGAGCAGAACTGTTCTGTAGCCACATTGCACCAAAACATGGGGTTCTCTTAACAGGGTTTGCATGGTGATTATGAGCTTTTTTACGCAAAAAGTATTGAGTGATGGTTGTTCCATTAAACACTTCAACATGTGAATCTGACTTGACATAATATATAATTCATGATTACAATTTGAATTATTTTGTGTCAATGTAACACATCATTTTATATTCAACACGATGTGGCCCCTTTCCCCCCTTCCACAAGCATATATTCAGACAATTAACATGATGAAAAGCTTCAAACTTGCCACATTTAGTTGCACTTCTTGAACTTTTGTTCACTGCCCATTGATAGATGTCTCAAACCTACATGTGTAAGTTACCACTTTGTGTCTATGTCCAATAGTTTGGAAGATATGGAGCTTTTAAAAATTGAACTGCCACTAAATTGCATAATTTTAAACATCACAACTTTTCCAAGTCAGGTACCTAACTTCACTGGTAGGTGAGTCACCATGGCAAGTTTGGTGGTTTTTGGAATAGTAGGATCCAAATAAAACTCCGGACAAATCTGGTCATACAGAAAGGAAGGAAGGAAGGAAGGAAGGAAGGAAGGAAGGAAGGAAGGAAGGAAGGAAGGAAGGAAGGAAGGAAGGAAGGAAGGAAGGAGGAATTCTTGGAAAAGAAAAACAAAATGTCTGAGTTGGCACCCAGACATAATGCTTAAATAAACACCATCATATCAAAAAGGTAAACTACAAGAAATACAAGCATAAAAAGTCCCCTTGGATAACACAAGCAATCTTGACGTCCATTAAAAAGAGAGATGACAAGTATGAAGCATTAACACGAGGACCATGGGCCTAAAGCTCTGCTGGCATCGTGGCTATATTGCACCTGTTCATTTTAAAGCTGTGAGTTCTCAAGTGGCTTCTGAACATATTACATTTAATGTAATATTGTCCACCAGATGGCACTTCGTTCAACATGTAATCCGCTTATTTGTGCAACTCCTGTGATGAATATTGTTGCATGTTCCAAGACAACAATTGGCGAGTCCTTAACTTTATGTCCTCAGTGACCATGGGACAGATGATCAAGGATACCCAGATTATGCATTACAAGAGGCTCATAGCCTTTTTTATATACTCTGTAAGTCCTGAAAGTTATACTGGGTTAACTTGAAAATTGGGGATGGTATGGCTCTAACAAGCAAAAGTTCATGGACGGATGGACAGACATAAGAGGTCGCATAAGCTCCGCAACCCTAGGTCAGCAGAGCTAAAAATGAATTTAATGTGTTTACTGTGTTTAGTTTAATGCGTTTTTGATACCTATAATAGTTGTTCCAATGTCTCCCACCAGTGACACCACCATGACTTCACAGGAAATAAGAATCTTGCCAGTTACATGTAAATGTTCTTGTAATGGTACATTGATATATGTCCACAAGTTTACATGTAATGACCACCACAAAAAATTCTTTTACGGAAATGCATTTCCTCCTTGATGTTGAGAAAGTAGGTCTAGGTCATCCAAATTCACCAACCTTCTACAGATGATATGCATTTGTAGCATATTTGGCATCATTAGCCTAACTTTTTCTGAAACACCAAGTTTTTACAAAGTCCTTAGTCACCTTGAAAATGGGTCAAGGTAAAAATTGGACAGCACTTGACCATTGGTCTAATGCATATTTAGTCTAAATTTTGTACTTCTGTCTCTACCTATCATAATAATTAATTAAATGTTTTTTATGCCAATGACATTAGTTCCCATAATAACCATCAGTGGCACCACCATGATTCCATATCTCATTTCCAGTGACACATATTCCCTCTGTGACCTTGAGAAAGTAAGTTAAAGTCACCCATATGAGATACAGTAAATCTTCCTGTACCAAATACCCTTGGGACCAGAAAAAAAGTGTTCCGTATAGGGAGGTGTTCAGTATAGGGAGGTTTGCTAACATAGGAAATATACTGGTATATTTGGGACAGAGAAATGGTCTTCAGTATAGAGAGGTTTTACTGTATTACAACTTCCACATGTTACACATTTGTTGTACATTTGGTGAAACCAAGGCAGCTACACGAAAGGAGAGTCCACTCTGCCTTTTTCCCCAGGTCGATCATCTTTACAGTAATAGGATCAATTGATAGTGATCCAATAAACTGCAGACTGCGGGGGAACAATTTACCCATGCATGTGTATTACGCGGTGTGGCTGCTTTGGGCTATTTATATCGCGCATACTCTCACATTAATGATTTTGTGAAAAAAGAAATTGTGCTTTGTTGCCTTTACTATACATTCAATGTTGTTGCTGTTTTCTGTACGACCTTTTACACATCATTTATACTGATTCCTACATGGACAAAGATAAAAGAAGAAACTAGGAAAGATGATTTGCTGCACAGCAAATCAGTGTGTGTGTCTTCAAAGCATATTGGTATGGCAATGTCCAACTCTTCCATAACACAGGAGTAGAAGTTGGAATGGCATCGCTATCTATTATAGCTTTGGAGTTATTCAAGATTTAAAATTTAGCATAATTAGAATTGCTACAACTTTCATTTTTAATTCATTAAGTGTGCAATGATCAATAACCCCCTAGTAGAAGTTAGAATGACATCTCTATCATGGTTTTGAAGATATTCAAGTTTTAAAATTTCAAAAGCTGCTAATTAGTTTAATTTAAATGGCCACAACTTTTGCTTTAGATTCATTGCATGTGCAATCGTCAATAACCCCCTAGTAGAAGGTAAAGTGACATCTCTATCTATAATAGTTTTGAAGATATTTAAGTTTTAACATTTCCAATGCTGCTAATTAGCATAATTAAAATTGCTACAACTTTTGTTTTGAATTCATTAGATGCGCAATGGTCAATAACACATTAGTAGAAGTTGGCATGAAATCTATATCCATAATAGCTTTGAAGATATTCAAGATTTAATATTTTCCAAATGTCCCTAATTTGCATAATTTTACACATCTTCATTCCTCTGCATAAAACGGTCAAACTCCTTGTATGGAGGTACAATCATGCCACGTTTGGAGTTTCTATGTATAATAGTGTCCAAGAAAAGTTTGGGACAAATTTGCTGGTAAAGAAGAAACAAGAAAGAAAGAAAGAAAGAAAGAAACTGGAACAGAAGATTTGCTTCAAAGCAAATCCGTCTGTGTGCCCTCAAATGTTGTGAATATTAAATGCTACAACTTTTACCCTTTGGTACTTCATATTACATAAAGCTTATGGTTGGATGCAAATTTCAAAGTCCACATGACCTTGACCTTTGACCTTTACAAGTCACATGTAAATTGCGCACTGTTACAATACCCACAATTTAAGCCCACCATGAACCAAATCGAATGAAAATTGACAAAAGTTATGGCAAGATGAAACTTTCAAAGGGCCAAATAACCTTGACCTTTGCCTTTTTGAGGTTACATGTTCTTATAAAATATGCAGTGTTGCAATACCTACAAGTAATGGCTGGATGAAACTTTCAAAAGTCCAAATGACTTTGACCTTTGAAGGTCACAGGTAGTTAAAAATGTGCAATGTTACAATAGCTACAATTTGAGCCCAACATGATCAAAATTGAATAAAAATTGACCAAGTTATGGCTAGAAGAAAGCCACCATCCAAAGTGGCCTTTGACCTTGAAATGACCTCTACCTGAAGTGAACCTGGACTTCAAAAATGACATTTTGGCTTAAAATTGACCTTTGACCTTGACATGACCTTTGAGATGACCTTTATCTTGCTATGATCGAACTCCTATACACTCGTAACCACATCTACTATGGTATATAAGATATTGAAGATTTAAAAATTTAATTAGCCCTTATTTGCTTAATTTTGAGAAGCATGACCTCTCATTATAAAAAGGCCAGACTTCATCTATAGAAGTATAATTGTACCAAGTTTGGAGTTCCTACATGCTATACTATTCAAATGAAATGTCAGACAAATTTGCCTGTAAAGAAAGACAGACAGACAGACAGACAGACAGACAGACAGACAGAAAGAAAGAAAGAAAGAAAGAAAGAAAGAAAGAAAGAAAGAAAGAAAGGAAATCCTAAAAAAACAATATGTCCATGTTGGCACACAGACATAATAAAGAACTCGAGGAAAAACAGAAAAGTGTGTGTTGACACACAACACTTTAATGAATTGGGCTTTGGTGCCTTTATTATGCATTCAAGAGGATGACGACTGTACTTCCTACCAGATATAGCACACAAATACCCTATTCTTTGAAACTTTCCACTCAATGTGCATGGATTTCAAGCACCTGGTTCAAATTGTTATCGATGCATGCTTTTGCATAATGCCACAGGGCCTGGATGGGTTCAATGCAGCAGCACAGTGATGGCACTTGATCCAGGGAATATTTATAGGGGGCTCTAACAAAGCGCCTAAAGTGCATGGAAACCAACTTAAGTGACCTATGGTGTTGATGTGATCAGTTTTCAGGAGTGATGCAATTAATTACGTGACTCTTCTATATCACATTGTTATATTCACATTTTACTTGAAGTTGAAACACTTATTTTTATTTTATCTGATCACTCCGTCAGGTAGGCCTAGTTGGGTCTGTTCGCAGACCAAGCCTTGTAAGTAAGTGTGGGGTTTATTATACTTAATTGATTCAATGATTCAATTTGGTACGCCTAATCATGAATGTTACATGTAGTTGCAGACTTATGCTTTGTAAAAGTAGTTTCATTATATTTATGTAATGTGGGCCACATTTTTAAATAGTTTATGAATATGATTTGTTCCTTCACAAATTTATTAGCTATAATGATTTAGAACTATGCAGTTTTTCAGCCAATGGTATGGAATAGGACTTTGCTCTTAGAATATCAGACTTGATAGAGCTCAAACGGTACATGGGCTTACAGATTTAGGTTTGTTAATTTTCTCTTTGTATTAAACATTGTGTCCTAAATAGCATTGTATGTACCTGTGTTCAGCACGCAAGGAAAATAAACAAAAAAAACAAAAAACAAAGCAAACTGTGGGTCAAGCAGTCACTGTTTCACAAGCGTGGTGTCCACCTACATGTAACAAACCCATGAATTGGTTGTTAACTGTGTTTATTTAACAAATATAAGCCATTTATGTGCGTCACATTTGATCTTATCTACTGAAAGTTAGAAAACAGATGGCCAAACTAGTGTGACAATCAACATGCATCCTTATTCACTTCCATTTTATTTTATGTAAAACAGATGCACCTTCAAGTACATTCATCTATATCTATGAATTTGTTCCATAGGACATGCAAAAATATTTATGAATCGACTTTCATCCATTTACATAGCTGTGAATGTACAAACTGTGCAAAACAGCAAGAGGTATGGTTGAAAGGCCAGACAAGTATCAAAACAGCTGACATTTTGTTTTGATTTTTGCCCTCTTGGTATCCATTGTTGCATGAGTCAAGTCATTCTGGACATGTTTCATACACAGCAAGAGCTCGCCATCATTGAGTGTGCTGAAGCCCATGGGAACAGAGAATCAGGGAAGAAGTTCGCCATCAGTGAATCAATGATTCATGGGTTCTGCAAGGCAGACAGGACTGCTGGCAATGCCAAGTAACAAGACTCGCATGGCGCGAAAACTAGTATGTTTGATTGTCCGGGACAAGTTGATTTTACTGTCGGACAAGTACCTTTTCTTCAGCACTTGTCCTGGGGGACAACCTAACATTTTGACATGCAGAAGATTTAATCACCTGCCACAAAAGCGGTGTGCCCTCGAGCCATGCATGTTTACAATTTTTTTTCCGCTGGGAGCTCCATTGCTCAAATTTTCATGACACAGTTACAAGTTGCGGTTGATTCCAAGGCTGGCAAGGGGGCGGCAGAAGTCGACGATAATCCATTGTGATAACAGTGTTTGAAGTCAGAGCGCTGCGTGCATGCTGAAAAACTATGGGGGGTCTAATCACTAAAAAAAATCCAGAGCTTTTGCAGCACGTGCGTGGGGCACCAACAGGTGATAATAATCGCTAATTGATAAACATACCAAGTTTAAACAATTACTTGGTCAGCAGTTGTATTCATCAGAACTTTATTTCTGTCAACACAATTTTCACTGTGGTACAAACCATAAGGATATCAAAGGTACCGGCAGTTGTTATGGATATGGATAAATAATGTTTAGGATTTGCGTTTCATTTTTCTATGCAACAGTGAATCATTGAAGTTTCTCCTTCAAGAAATTACTCAACCCTATGTCACTCATAATTATCGTACACTTTTATGGTATAAAACCCCTCCTCTTCATCAGATGTAATTAGTTGTAATTGATGTATCTGGTATTCCATTGGTTTATAATTTGGAGGTAGATTTTGGTCATATTTTGGTACTGATGAAGAGCTGTGAGCTCTGGGCTTTTGCCCGTGGAACCCCATGAGAAGTACACGTATTCATGTATCTGCTGGAACTCTTCACAAGGATGGAATGAAATGACTGAAGCTTCAACATCATCTTCGTACTTGTGTATATACAACAGAGAGCTATTTCCCTAAGATCAGATCACAGTAATTGGCTTGGTGAGCGGGGTCACACTACTCACCGCCAGTGTGATCTGCCCGAACGATGTCAAAGCAGCGTCAAAAAATAATAAAAATGGCATGGCGAATTCATCTGCAAATTAACATCAAATGCTATTTATCGGTGGGTTCTAACAGTGTTGGAAAATATAGGTGCCGTGAGATGACTTCCGGGGCAACAACAGCACACAACTGCCAGTCAGACGCAAGTGACAGCATGGAGTGGATCTGTGGTGAACTGACGCAATCTCACAGACTGATATGGGACACATTCGGCAATTCCCGCTATCCCCAACCTTTGCGTATTTGCCTGTGACTCCAAATAATTGTTGCACTAAACACTGGAATCTTTATTTTCGCATACTGCAAAATAAACAAAGCTTCCTGTTTGTGTGTTCCCTCCGTGTATCCAGTAATTATAGCTGTAACATCCAGAAAAGGTGGAAGATACAGACTGGGTGATAACCCTGTCCAAATCACCACAGTGCAAAGGTCACTGAGAACTACTTTCCCTCTAAATTCTTGTAGTTGGCACACGTCAAGCATGTAAATGACCCAATTACTGGATCCTGCATTACAGTTATTCATACGCAAAGCTATGCAAAGCCTTGTTTGATGTAATAAACGTTGAAACTGTTTTCAATTGTCTTCTTTTTGTATTTAAGGATGACAATAAAATTACACCTATAATTACTGGATAAAAGTAAAACCAGCAGCATGGAGGAGACCCGTCAGCAGACTGGCCTTGTTCCCGCGGCGGATCACTCCGAGTGCAAGCACTCGGAGTGATACGCAAACGATATGCATCCCATCACGGCATCAGAGGCAGCGAGAAAGGATCCTGAAACCAATACAACTATTTAAGTTTACGTTAATGAGAAGTCCTGCTTCACAGTCGTGCTTGCATATATTGCAGATGCAGGGAAGTTGCTATCCGACATCATTTTTTGGTGCAAGACTTTTCTGAAGAGGTTCTCTCCACAGGTGTCATCCTAGGGACTCACCCCAAGGGCTGGATGGATGAGACCCTAACCAATAATTGGATCAAGACCGTGTCGATGAAGAGGAAGGGAGGCCTTAGGCACCAGCAGAGTCTGCTTGGGTTGGATGCCTTTAGGTGTCACCGCATGGAGTCATGCAGTCAAGCCGCGTCTCACCGAGCAAGTTGGCTATCATACCAGGGGGCATGACTGGTATGTTGCAGCTCATAAGCTTTAGCCTGAACAAGCCATTCAAGTTCAAAAGGTGGCACAAGTGGGACAAGTGGCTGACGTCTGGCAACTACATGTATACACCCAGTGGCAGCAAAAGAAAGCTTGATCTGGCACTCGTGTGCCAATGGATAAAAGGTACATAGGAAGAGATCATCCCTGCCCTTGTTGTAAAGTCCTTCCTGAAGTGCTGCAACAGCAATGGCCTGGGTGCTTCAGAGGATGACATCGCATGGCAGGAAGAAACTGAGCTCCCATGTTCCTTCTCCCCAAAGTTGAATGAAGACAAGGGTGACCAGCTATATAGCAAAGATGACTTGATGTTTGAAGATGATGAAGATGAGCCTAACAAGTCTTTAGGCCTTGACCACAGGCCCTTCTATTTTGTTGTTGTGTGGTTTTCCTAGTCATAAACTGGTAACTTTAGCAATGGCCAAATTATTGCTATATTGTTATCTGCTATGTCTCAGTCAGTACCCTGCAAAACAGCCAAGATGTAGTTCAGAATGCTGGTATTAGACGCAGTGTTGTGCTAATTTAACGTATACTGGATATCTGTAATGGAACATACTGGATATTTTGTTCCTGATGCTGAACAATGCACTTAAAATGAGCAATTTTGTCACCAGCTGTTTCACATGCAAGCACACTCATCAATATCAGGGCTTGTGTTTCATCCATAAAATTTTAACACACTTCAACTTACTGAAGAAATCCTATCCTCCAGGCCCTTTATACCATGTAGACATAATTCCAATCTGCACTAATGACCTTCCAGAAGCACTAATACTGTGAACAACGTATTTATTTTTACCAGATACTAAACTGAAAACAGGGATACTTTAATCTTGCTTTAAGATTCCTAAAAAGGAAGGGTTAATAAAAAAAGAAGTCTCTGTGATCTTTAGAAAATAATCCTGAAAGTGTTGATGGAGAAAAAATAGTTTCTCTCCACACAGCTGCGCTCCATGGAGTTCTTCAATTCTGGTCTCTATGACAAAATGATCACACTTAAAACTGAATACAGATGCACAGACACTGAAAAACAAACGTGTTTTAAAATATGTACATCTACTATTTTCTCTTTGCTTACAAGCAGAGGACCACCACCCTCAAATTTGGTACACACATTCATACTATCAACCACCATTTACTACAAAATTGAACACCTCATGAAATATATAGTCAATCCCTTCGTCCAAATTGGCACCTGTGATCAACAGAAAATCCATAAAATTTATATTAAGCCTGAGTGATGAAGATGTGGGTCACTGGTGCTGAAAAGCATGTGCCACGAGTTTTTTATTTCAGTGCCTGATGCTGCAGTGAAATGTTTAACATTTCTCCCCTTCCAATGCAGCCTTTCAAATATCTGGTTCAATAGTACCTAGAAAAAGTAGCAAACAAGAGGGCTGTGTGAACAGCACGTGTTCAGCTGATCTTGACATTCATCACACTTGCAGCTCTGTGAACTTGGGAAAGGATCAAGGACACCCATGTTCTGAGTAAGTCTGACCATTATAAAAGAACACTAACGTGCAACATCAAGGTTCAAGTAGTTCTCAAGTTATAATGAAGAGTAAAATTCATGTATGTTGCACTGTGACCCCAGAAACGAGGTCAAAATCATTCATGTACTGTCTGAGCATGACCTTCATACAAAAACATTTACATGTGCAGCAGCACAGTACTAACTCAAAACAGATCTCAAGTTATCAAGTGAACAGTAAATTTCGTGTCAGTTGTTATGTGAATTAGCATTAGAATGCCCATTGACTTACATAGTAATCAATAGGAAAGCTGCATTGACCGATAAGTACCCGAATTGAAAAAATTGTTAAAAATCAGGAATCCGCAGCATTCCCACATAGTGAACAGCTTTGTTTGACCCTTCTACAAAGAACATATCCATCACGTTTCAGCTTAATCTGAGTGACAGTTCTGGAGAAGAAGTCAAAAATAGCTATAACACACAAAAATTCATAAAAAAATGAGAAAAAAATTGCAGCGCCACCTGGTGAACAAATTAAGAACTAGGTGTCCCATGGAGTGTTTCTGTGTGATATCAAAGTAATTGGGTGAGCGGTTTCAGAGAAGAAGATTTTTTAAGATTTGAACCAAAAAGAACAAAAAAAATCATTAAAAATCCAAAAATCACAGGACTGTGACCACTTGAACAAACTTGGTAGACACCTACCCAAGGGACAGCCCCACCAAGTTTGAAGTGGATCTGGCTGACGGTTTTGGAGAAAAAGTCGAAAATGTGAATTGTTGACAGACGACGGACGGACGGACGACGGACGAACAACGGACAGAGCACCATAAGATAAGCTCAGCTGGCTGACAAGTCAGCTGAGCTAAAAATCAGCATGTATCAAAATCCAAAAAGCCAGTGGAGGGGTTTGTGCAGCCAGAAGCATATCTAAATTCTGGTCTTTGATTTGCACTGACTAGGACCCTTTCACCCCTTTCCACAGCAGCAACTGGTGTACCAGGTTTGCCCACTTTGCAGTGCTGTTTATCATACATACAAATGAAACTACAGTATTCTCTGAATGCAACAAAAAATCTTTCATGTACTGTAGTTTCACAAATTTTCGTGGTCGATTTAATTTCATGCTTTTTGTGCTACCACTCAAAGCGCAATATTAAAATGTACAAAAATAAGTTGCATTGTATTTCACTACATTGTATGGCATTGGATTGCACAAAATTAAAATGCGCGAAAATTCTGTAATTTAAGAAAAATTGAGTTTGCGCAAATTAAACACGCATGAAAATTTCTAGAACTACAGTATTTAAAAATTGGCCACTTTGCACCATAAATTTTCCTGTATACTGTAGTGAGGCATAAGATGTCGGCACCTTTGGTGAAAATTGAAATCTAAGCCATCGATCAGATGGTATGGGTGCATCTGTATATGCCTATATGGCAGGTCACATTCCAATCTTTGTACTCAGGAAATCCGACATCATCAAATTTTCCATCGATTATACTATTGTACAAATCAGTAAATGTGGTCTGTTGTGGGTAGTTTCCAATTATACCCATGGGCGTACAAATCTTGCCCCCTCCAGGATTACAACAGAAATGAGGTCACTCATTTTTACCCGTTTTGCTTGACACACAGCAGAAATGAAGCAAAGAATATTGGCTCTGATAAGCGGACTGTCTTACAAATGCGGTCTGGCAAAGCATTATAATTTTCAGTCAAACTGGATGCTTGTGACCACGTAATCCTTCCTTGCCTGTCAACGGTGTGGCTTCCCCATCAACATGGCCCAAATGTAATGTGCAGCAAATTGACAAAGCCGACTGCTGTGCCATCTACTTCCCTTACAGAAACTCACGATTAGAGGAAACATTTACGGTACAAGTCACTGATCAGCCAGTCTGACCATACTCCAGATTAGTCATGAAAAGCGCGCTACAAAGTAATCAAATGTGTGTGAAGAGGCATGTATTTTTTTTGTTTTTGTTTTGAAAAGGGCAATAAAAATATTTCAGCGGCACTGTTTTGCTTGATGTGGCGGTGCCTGAGAACCATTTAATTAATTTTAGACAGCCTTACGAGGATGCTTTGAATGGAACTTCAGTTTGCCAGCACACTTTGAACAGAATACTTCCAGTTTGATATTATAGTGTGACAAATAAGGCACTTATATGTCTTTTCTAACTTACAAGACATAATTAAGTTATGAGTGAATTCAATGATTGAAGTGCTGGTTATGTACAAATACAAGAATTGCCACCAAAACAAAACCATATTTTCAATAAAACTTACAACTGATGCCACTGAGGAAACTTATTTTCAGTGTCCACCTGTTTAGCAGTCACTCTTCAATTCTGTTGTCCTAGTTGTTAAACTCCACATGCTGTGAACCAATTTAATGTAATTTCTTATGTACACTGTGCACTGCTTCTAGTTTGACAATACAATGTATATTATGTATGGTGCTGCCATCTATATGAGAAATGTGAAGCACATTACACAAAACCTTGACTGTGGTCAAATATGACACCAAGGGTACACACAATGTTTGTGCATGTTCCATGTGCTCCTTTATCGTCTATCATTAAAAGTCTCTACAAGAAAGAAGAGAACCTTCTCAGTCTTCATTTGGCCATATCTGAAAGAAAAGGGGAAATAAAAGAGTCAACATGAATATGAAATCAACATTTGTGACCAGCCAGGATCCACTTCAGTTCTGCTGTTGATTGGCTTAATTCTGTGACAGCAACAAGAAACATGCAAATGCTTCAAGCTAAGTTTGTACATATACATTTACATGTACATAGCCACAAATGCAGTACTTCTGGTCTCTGCTGTTGCACTCCACTCCTCAGGACCTAACAGGTCCTTGGTCTTGTATCTGCCCATGCAATCCTCTCTGTCAAGCTGGCTGTGCGTGTTTTAATCCTTTAGTAAACTAGCTGCACCACTGGACAGAAATTGACTAAAGATAAACACAGTTGGTGCAGAATAGAATGTACTTACACATACATGTATTAAAATAAGGATAGCTAACAACAACACAAGGGCAGTCATATTATGTGACAATACACAGTGAGTTCTCTGCTAGTGGTCAGTGGTACCTGTACCTGTTATTCTTTACAGTGTAGTAAATATGGCCTGGGCAAGCATCTCTGTGACCAGGTCAAAGGTCACGGTGGCTTGATTTCTGTGGGAGACACTGCATGGGTCACTGAATAAAAAATTCAGTACATCTATCATGTCTATTATGGCCCTCAAATTGTTTGTGGAATATACCAGATGACTTTGGAAGATTAATTCCAACTTGTTCCTTTGTGGGCCACTTTATCAGGATCTTCAACTGAAAATTACAGGAGACATAGTCATGATGATGGAATAATATTAATTGAAACACCCCACTAACAAGAGTGGCTGAAATCCAAAATTATATCTGAGAGATGCTCCCTGTCAAGACCTCGCCTGAGTGGCAGCAAGTACATTATGTACTCTTGAAACAGGCTGAGTTTCTGGGCTGGTCCCTTAATTTGTTCTATCCTAGAAAAGTAAAATATGTAAATCTCATCTCCAATGAAAAATTACTACAGCAGGATATACATGTACATGTATAATGGCAACAGAAGGTTTTCTGGACAAATACCAGGAAAAAGTTCAAGTATATGTGATGAAATGTTCAGGTTTAAGCAGCTAGCTACAGGTGAATGTGCTACAGAGTAAGAATGGTCACGTGTCTTTATATGGAGTTTAAACAGCTGTGTTGACAGAATAAACTGAACTGCACATTCCCACATGATTTCACAAACATACATGGGTATAATTCTGTATCCCACGATTCAGTGAGAAGTGCCATCTGCATAAGTTTGTGAGGCCACACTATCACACAGGATTCATTATCCTCAAAACATTTGTGAATATTAAGCTCTACTGAACTCCTCTCTTGTGCAAGCCAGGCCAGGACATAGTTATAAGGCAGCAACCCACACACTTTGGTTTTAAGGCAGGACTACATGTGTTGTTTGGAGAGCCTGGCTCTGGAAACTGGGCCAGGTTGCAGCGCATCGCCTGCCTGGCTAGCTTGGGTAGTTACCAGTGGTAGCTAGTTGGCAGGGTCCAAGACAAGCCTCCACTGAAAAAACATAGCCAGAAGAAACAGCAATTTCAGAATTACTTTGGACTCCCAAAGCTGGATCTAACTGATTTCCATGAGCACAGGAGTCCAGAAATGTCTACCATAATAGACACAATAGTTTGCCAGTGCTCCAGGGCATTGGCAGCCCATACATTGTTTTCAAATGAAATGTCAAGACAAATTTGGGGAGGGAGGGGGGGAGAGAGAGAGAGAGAGAGAGAGAGAGAGAGAGAGAGAGAGAGAGAGAGAGAGAGAGAGAGAGAGAGAGAGAGAGAGAGAGAGAGAGAGAGAGAGAGAGAGAGAGAGAGAGAGAGAGAGAGAGAGAGAGAGAGAGAGAGAGAGAGAGAGAGAGAGAGAGAGAGTATGTCTGTGCTGGCACACAGACATAATTTCATATACAAGCATGTACACTAGTATCCCTACACTTAACTTTTGAGATGGAGATTTTTTAGGACTTTGCCACCCCAAAATGTAAAAAAAGCAAAAATTCATAAAAATCCAAAAATCTGTGGAACACAACCATTTGAACAAACTTCGCAGAGACTCAATCAAGTCTTCACTCACACTGTTCTGGAGTCATCAATTTTAAATGAAACTAGACATACCTTCGACGCAAAGCATTGACTGAAGGGTCAGCTATTTGCTCAAATTAAGCCATGATGACACCAAAATCTAATCAGTTCATCTTGCCAGGCAAGACAAGCATATTGCTAAATTTGAGCCAAATACATGGAGGCATTCGGTAGCTA
The DNA here is from genome assembly GCA_964020975.1 of Hermodice carunculata. Classification (NCBI taxonomy): domain Eukaryota; kingdom Metazoa; phylum Annelida; class Polychaeta; order Eunicida; family Amphinomidae; genus Hermodice; species Hermodice carunculata. The sequence continues at coordinate 3,489,136 of OZ026622.1, forward strand.
TCGTGGTAATGAGAATATGCACGTCCAGATGGACATCCAGATGGATATGTGGACGGATGGACAACCCGAAAACACAAAGGCCCCCCCCCCCCCCCCCCATGGGTAGGACCCTTAATTATTCTTATCAGACTTTAATTAGAGCATGCAGGCATTCTGGAGATATCATGGTACTAGCCCTAAGAAACATCTAATTAAGCTGCTATTTGCTCAAATTAGGTCATGGTGACACCAAGATCTAATCAGTTCATGTTGTCATGTAAGATAATTATACTGCAACATGTGAACAAAATACATGGGAGCATTCTGGAGATATTGTGGTAACAAGCCCTAATGAACATGTAATTAGGCTGCCATTTGCTCAAATTAGGTCATGATGACACTAAAATCTAATCAGATCATCCTGGTATACAAGATAATCATACTATAAAATTTCAGCAAGATACATGGAAGCATTGTGAAGATACTGCAGTAAAGAGCCCTAATGAACAAACAATTAGGCTGTCATTTGTTCAATTTAGGTCATGGTGACACCAAAATCTAATCAGTTCATCTTGGCATGCTAAATAAAGCATACTGCCAAATTTGAGCAAAATACATTGGACCATTCTGGAGATATTCTGGTAACGAGCCCTAATGAGCATGTAATTTAGATGCCATTTGCTCAAATTAGGTCATGATGACACCAAAATCTAATCAAGTTCATCTTGCATGGTAAGATAAGCATATTGCCAAATTTGAGCAAAATACATGGAGGCATTCTGTAGATATGATAACGAGAATGTGCACATCCGGACGGATGGACAACCCAAAAACAGAAAGGGTCCCCCATGGGGCAGACCCTTAAAAATAACAGGGCCCACTATTACGAAGATATGTCCATGTCAGTTTGGTCTTTCAAGGTGACTTAAAGTCCAAATTAACAAGACCAAAAGAAACCCCACACAGTACTTTCCGGTTAGTGTTTAACAGTAACTATGTGCTGCAGAACCACCATTACTATGATTTAAGCCAATGTATCACCTTGACCTTTCAATCATTTATACGTGTAAAATCCAGCCCTTGACCTTGAAAGAAATCCAGACCTAAAAACAAAACAAAATAAGAGCAAGCGCTTCCCCAGATAAACTTATTATATTTATACCCCCTTCCCCTGACCTGAGACTGACAACTGTCATGATCTTTTCCCATGCTTGCTACATTAAATGAAATTATAACCTTTTTTTTGGGGGGGGGGGCATACTCACGGAAATTATCTGGCGTCTAAATCTCCAGGCAATCATAATGATGCTAAATGAAACAAATCAGAAATGAATCAAGCCACAGTTAGATATCCTGCATTTGACCTCCTAGCATAAAATCTTGAAAATTAAAAATACATAACATTGTTACTTATTTGTGGTACATGCAGTGTTTATACAGTCTTTCATCTAACCAATTTATAGACACTTAAATTTCAAATCCACTCATTTTCCCATGTACTTTATCAGGAAAAATGTAAGTGACCAACTTCGTTTAATTTCATAACTTTCTCTACCACAAATTCCATTCACCTTTGCTGTGTGCAATTAATACACTTCATGTACAAGAACTTAGCTCCAGTTTTTAGCAACACATTATGTATAAGATCAACAGACATGTACAAGACTGATATTGAAACACCGACTGTAGAAAAGCCAAATTATGAAAATTTTATGATCAAGGAGTCAAGCAGTAAGATCATGGGTTTCATAACTTACATGATAACCATCAAGGAAACATCAATTTCACTTGCAATTAAATAATGGGCAGAATCCCATTATATATATGACATTTACAATTCCATAACCTGACAAGACATCTAATTGTAATTAAATATAATATATGGCATTGAAGCACAAGAATACAATAGACTTGTACCCACTCTAATGACCAGCTCTTGGGACAGCCTGTGTGTTTTGAACATTGCCCAATCATCGTGCAATACATCACTTTTTCTAGTTAGTTCACCTTTATTTTAAGACCATGCATCTGCCATGAATTATTTTTGCTGTCACTAAGGTGGTCTTAAAAAACAGGTAGCACTATATCTGTTAACAACTACCACTCAAACTCAGAGTGGTAAGTACTACTCTATATTAACAACCACTACTCAACTCAAGGTGGTATGTAACACTGTATGTCAACAGCCACTAACCTCATTGTCGTAAGTACCAATGTATGCTAACAGCTACTACTCAAGGTGATAAGTACCACTTTATAACAGCCACAACTCCAGGTGACAATTGCCACTTTACGATAACAGCCACAACTCAAGGTGATTATAACAGCCAATACTCAAGGTGATAAGTACCACCTTATAACAACCACAACTCAAGGTGATAAGTACCACTTTATAACAGCCACAACTCAAGGTGATAAGTACCACTTTATAACAGCCACAACTCAAGGTGATAAGTACCACTTTATGATAACAGCCACAAATCAAGGTGATAAGTACCACTTCATGATAACATCCACAACTCAAGGTGATAAGTACCACTACATAACAGCCACAACTCAAGGTGATAAGTACCACCTCATAACAACCACAACTCAAGGTGATAAGTACCACTTTATAACAGCCACAACTCAAGGTGATAAGTACCACTTTATAACAGCCACAACTCAAGGTGATAAGTACCACTTTATGATAACAGCCACAAATCAAGGTGATAAGTACCACTTCATGATAACATCCACAACTCAAGGTGAAAAGTACCACTACATAACAGCCACAACTCAAGGTGATAAGAACCACTTTATAACAGCCACTACTCAAGGTGAAAAGTACCACTTTATAACAGCCACAACTAAAGGTGATAAGTACCACTTCATAACAGCCACTACTCAAGGTGAAAAGTACTACTTTATGATAACAGCCACAACTCAAGGTGATAAGTACCACTTTATACCAGCCACAACTAAAGGTGATAAGTACCAATTTATGATAACAGCCACAAATCAAGATGATAAGTACCACTTTATAACAGCCACTACTCAACATGATAAGTACCACTTTATGATAACAGCCACAACTCAAGGTGATAAGTACCACTTTATAACAGCCACAACTAAAGATGATAAGTACCACTTTATAACAGCCACTACTCAAGGTGATAAGTACCACTTTATGATAACAGCCACAAATCAAGGTGATAAGTACCACTTCATGATAACATCCACAACTCAAGGTGATAAGTACCACTACATAACAGCCACAACTCAAGGTGATAAGAACCACTTTATAACAGCCACTACTCAAGGTGATAAGCACCACTTTATAACAGCCACAACTAAAGGTGATAAGTACCACTTTATAACAGCCACTACTCAAGGTGATAAGTGCCACTTTATGATGACAGCCACAACTTAAGGTGATAAATACCACTTTATAACAGCCACTACTCAAGGTGATAAGTACCACTACATAACAGCCACTACTCAAGGTGTTAAGTACCACTTTATGATAACAGCCACAACTCAAGGTGGTAAGTACCACTTTATAACAGCCACTACTCAAGGTGATAAGTACCACTTTATGATAACAGCCACAACTCAAGGTGATAAGTACCACTATATAACAGCCACAACTCAAGGTGATAAGTACCACTTTATGATAACATCCGCAACTCAAGGTGATAAGTATCACTTTATAACAGCCACTACTCAAGGTGATAAGTACCACTTTATAACAGCCACAACTCAAGGTGATAAGTACCACTTTATAACAGCCACAACTCGAGGTGATAAGTACCACTTTATAACAGCCACTACTCAAGGTGATAAGTACCACTTTATGATAACAGCCATAACAAAAGGTGATAAGTACCACTTTATAACAGCCACTACTCAAGGTGATAAGTACCACTTTATAACAGCCACAACTCAAGGTGATAAGTACCACTTTATGATAACAGCCACAACTCAAGGTGATAAGTACCACCTCATAACAACCACTACTCAAGGTGATAAGTACCACTTTATGATAACAGCCACAACTCAAGGTGATATGTACCACTATATAACAGCCACAACTCAAGGTGATAAGTACCAATTTATGATAACAGCCACTAATCAAGGTGAAAAGTACTACTTTATGATAACAGCCACAACTCAAGGTGATTAGTACCACTTTATAACAGCCACTACTCAAGGTGATAAGTACCACTTTATGAGAACATCTTCAACTCAAGGTGATAAGTACCACTTCATAACAGCCACAACTCAAGGTGATAAGTACCACTTTATAACAGCCACAACTAAAGGTGATAAGTACCAATTTATGATAACAGCCACAACTCAAGATGATAAGTACCACTTTATAACAGCCACTACTCAACATGATAAATACCACTTTATGATAACAGCCACAACTCAAGGTGATAAGTACCACTACATAACAGCCACAACTTAAGGTGATAAGTACCACTTTATAACAGCAAGAACTCAAGGTGATAAGTACCACTTTATGATAACAGCCACAACAAAAGGTGATAAGTACCACTTTATAACAGCCACTACTCAAGGTGATAAGTACCACTTTATAACAGCCACAACTCAAGGTGATAAGTACCACTTTATGATAACAGCCACAACTCAAGGTGATAAGTACCACTTTATAACAGCCACTACTAAAGGTGATAAGTACCACTTTATGATAACAGCCAAAACTCAAGGTGATAAGTACCACTATATAACAGCCACAACTCAAGGTGATAAGTACCTTTTCATAACAGCCACTACTCAAGGTGAAAAGTACTACTTTATGATAACAGCCACAACTCAAGGTGATAAGTACCACTTTATAACAGCCACTACTCAAGGTGATAAGTACCACTTTATGAGAACATCTTCAACTCAAGGTGATAAGTACCACTTCATAACAGCCACAACTCAAGGTGATAAGTACCACTTTATAACAGCCACAACTAAAGGTGATAAGTACCAATTTATGATAACAGCCACAACTCAAGATGATAAGGACCACTTTATAACAGCCACTACTCAACATGATAAGTACCACTTTATGATAACAGCCACAACTTAAGGTGATAAGTACCACTACATAACAGCCACAACTAAAGATGATAAGTACCACTTTATAACAGCCAGAACTCAAGGTGATAAGTACCACTTTATGATAACAGCCACAACTCAAGGTGATTAGTACCACTTTATAACAGCCACAACTCAAGGTGAAAAGTACCACTTTATGATAACAGCCACAACTTAAGGTGATAAGTACCACTTTATAACAGCCACTACTCAAGGTGATAAGTACCACTTTATAACAACCACAACTCAAGGTGATAAGTACCACTTTATAACAGCCACAACTCAAGGTGATTAGTACCACTTCATAACAGCCACAACTCAAGGTGAAAAGTACCACTTTATGATAACAGCCACAACTCAAGGTGATAAGTACCACTATATAACAGCCACAACTCAAGGTGATAAGTACCACTTTATGATAACATCCGCAACTCAAGGTGATAAGTATCACTTTATAACAGCCACTACTCAAGGTGATAAGTACCACTTTATAACAGCCACAACTCAAGGTGATAAGTACCACTTTATAACAGCCACAACTCGAGGTGATAAGTACCACTTTATAACAGCCACTACTCAAGGTGATAAGTACCACTTTATGATAACAGCCACAAATCAAGGTGATAAGTACCACTTCATGATAGCATCCACACCTCAAGGTGATAAGTACCACTTTATGATAACAGCCACAACTTAAGGTGATAAGTACCACTACATAACAGCCACAACTAAAGATGATAAGTACCACTTTATAACAGCCAGAACTCAAGGTGATAAGTACCACTTTATGATAACAGCCACAACTCAAGGTGATTAGTACCACTTTATAACAGCCACAACTCAAGGTGAAAAGTACCACTTTATGATAACAGCCACAACTTAAGGTGATAAGTACCACTTTATAACAGCCACTACTCAAGGTGATAAGTACCACTTTATAACAACCACAACTCAAGGTGATAAGTACCACTTTATAACAGCCACAACTCAAGGTGATTAGTACCACTTCATAACAGCCACAACTCAAGGTGAAAAGTACCACTTTATGATAACAGCCACAACTTAAGGTGATAAGTACCACTTTATAACAGCCACTACTCAAGGTGATAAGTACCACTTTATAACAACCACAACTCAAGGTGATAAGTACCACTTTATAACAGCCACAACTCAAGGTGATAAGTACCACTTTATAACAGCCACAACTCAAGGTGATAAGTACCACTTTATGATAACAGCCACAAATCAAGGTGATAAGTACCACTTCATGATAGCATCCACACCTCAAGGTGATAAGTACCACTACATAACGGCCACAACTCAAGGTGATAAGAACCACGTTATAACAGCCACAACTCAAGGTGATAAGTACCACTTTATGATAACAGCCACAACTCAAGGTGATAAGTACCACTTTATGATAACAGCCACACACTCAAGGTGATAAGTACCACTTTATAACAGCCACAACTAAAGGTGATAAGTACCACTTTATAACAGCCAGAACTCAAGGTGATAAGTACCACTTTATGATAACAGCCACAACTCAAGGTGATTAGTACCACTTTATAACAGCCACTACTCAAGGTGAAAAGCACCACTTTATAACAGCCACAACTAAAGGTGATAAGTACCACTTTATAACAGCCACTACTCAAGGTGATAAGTACCACTTTATAACAGCCACAACTCAAGGTGATTAGTACCACTTTATAACAGCCACTACTCAAGGTGAAAAGTACCACTCTATGATAACAGCCACAACTTAAGGTGATAAGTACCACTTTATAACAGCCACTACTCAAGGTGATAAGTACCACTTTATAACAACCACAACTCAAGGTGATAAGTACCACTACATAACAGCCACAACTCAAGGTGATAAGTACCACTACATAACAGCCACAACTCAAGGTGATAAGTACCAGTTTATGATAACAGCCACAAATCAAGGTGATAAGTACCACTTTATGATAACAGCCACACACTCAAGGTGATAAGTACCACTACATAACAGCCACAACTCAAGGTGGTAAGTACCAATGTATGACAACAGCCAAGACCCAACTCTAGGTGGTAGGTACCACTGTGCATGTCAACAGCCACTTCTTGACTCAAGATGGTGACCAAATTGAAAAGGCCCAAGAACAAGCCCTGTAAATATCTGCAACAAGGAGACTTGCTTTTTCTCTATGTTATCTTAAGCCAGAAATCCAGGCTAAATGTCACTGAAATTGGAATTGCTGAATCCTGTTAAAGGGGCGATGATTCATTATTCATGATAATAATAAGCCTTATAAATTATTGACCTGGTCTATTTGCACAGTTTTTGTATGCTGTACACTGTTCAGGAACACCATGAACACCCTGCACTTTAAGCCCATCTACACCTAAATGTCCCACTTCCAGTAGTGGTCTCCTGGACCAAGACCTATCCATGGCACTTTAGAAATAAATCTGGTTTTACTGTGTGAAAATATCCAAGGCTGCTCTTCTCACCTCTTTATTACTTTATTTTTCATCTTTTTCTACTTGCCACAAACAAGTTTGGGGATTTTGGGGACTTGCACAAGCAATACATGTATGTTGAGCTGCCTCCCTAACCCTGACAAAAAAAGCAAACTTTCTTTTCAGACCCAGAACAATTAAGTCCTCCAGTCGGCATCCTGCAGGAAGTATCCAGCCTGATGGGATTAATTAGCAGATGCACACAGCAGGCAGCACGTCAAAATCTGCATCTTTGCCCTGGGTTTGTCTTAAAGCCCTAGGCATGAGTAATTAATGTTTATCAGGGATTGAAACCATCATAAAAATATCTACTTCAATGAGACATAATTGTTCCAATTAAGATACACAAAGAAATCAGCTGATGACAAAAAACACCCAGATGCAAGAGAAGTGTCTGTACAGCAAAATGTTCAAAGATGTGTACCTTCGGCTATACCCACACCAGAGAAAGACAGTCATGGGTGGGACAGCTGTAGAATTAAGTACTTCCACTTTTTGGTTTTGTCCTTAAATGTCAAGACAGAGCATCAGTTGTGTCTGTGTGGCAGCACAGAGGGGCACAGCATAGAGATGTACCCAGGACACAAGATATGTACAGACAACAACAAAACTAAACTGGTCAATTGACCAAGTAAACACTTAAAGTATATAGGTAAACAAATTCAGAAATTAACCATTCAGGGATGGTCCGAGTCAACTTGAGTTCAAGGTTCCTCCACAACATGGCAGGGATTCAATTGATGCACATCATGTTATATATTACAACGTAGATGTAAAATGAACAATATATACACAGACAGTGTCATATGTCCCAGGTATAAACACCATAATTTTACATAACATTGGGAAATACTTTACAGTGGAAACTTTTAGCTTTTGAAAAAAATATAAGTATGCAAACTGAGTATTGTTACAATGTAATGTATATTCAAGTTTTTAATATAGTGGCCCTGGCACCTGCCAGGTGGGTGGGTGTGTGCATACCAATATGGGGGGGGTCATGTGACCCGCTCATCTGCCCACAAGAAGTCCCTGGACTTTTCGCACACTTTGTTACTTTTTAATTTGTTGGCAAAGGCCAGATTAGGTGTGTTGTGTGTGACAGCAGATTACAAGGAATATTACAGTTCCATAATTCTCCTAACTTCGGACTGGTGCTTTCATTCAATGGACAGCAGCAGCCTGTTTCATTCTGGACTGTTGATCCTTTTGCAGGGCTCGAATTTAGCGGGTGTCCCACGTCGTGAGACACCCTGAGATTGTGCTTGGCATGTTGAGGTTCAAGGTTCAAAGACAAACCTGTGCAGTTACACAAGTCTGCTGAGTACGTAAAATCTGCTCAGAATCACCTCATGAGAGGATACAACATTTCGCTCTCACTAAGATGAGTAGTTCCGTCACTTATCCTTACCATATTAGTCCATTGAGCGTCCGAGTTGATGATAATGATAATCTGCGTAAGCGGTTGGCAAAACAAAATGCAAGTGGTAAAATTAAAGGCTTGGTCCGGGAATATATAAATTTGTGATATGGTTGACTGTTTTTACTGTACAACAAGTATATGTACCATACTTGCTTTTCCTCAGTTTATCGACAAAAAAATCCTTTTCGAATTTTTGAAGTTGTTGTGCTGAACATCATCATATCCTTATCCCACTCACCCTGACAATGTGGCTAATTAAATGTTTGGCCACAGACGAATTCACTCTTCTAGTCTTGGTCCAATTTAATCATAGCATGATGCCAGTAATACTGAAAAACCTGTAATAATTCTGATTTAATCAAATATAAAATAAACAGGAAACAAAACACCACATGTATACATATCCACAAGTGGTTGACTTGGCTCAAGTCAAGCTGATCAACAAATCTCAGGGCACGTGCGTGTCCAGAGTTCACCGAATTTCAGCGAAAGTATTACTCTTGGTTCAATAACTATTCGTAGTATGATGGAAGTAATGCTGAATTTAATACCTTTAATAATTTAAATGTAATGGAATATAAAATATACGGCAACACAGCACCACTTGTATATCTGTGTTTTGCTACTCGACAAATGTCAGACCACAGATCACTCCCGAGTTCACTGAAGTTCCGCGAAGTAATTCGTACCCGAATGCAAATTACTTTGCGGATTAAAGTGACAGCACACTTGCAAGATACCAGGAGCATATTTTAATTGATTTCTTGTGATTAACAGTGCACTTGACATAACTGAAGATGCAGATTACGGTCAAGATAGTAAATAATGTATTCACAATATTTTTGTGACTGTTCAGTCGTTTTTTATACAAAACAAAAGTTCGGTAGTATACAGCACCTCAGGCACAAGGTGCCGGCCAGTTCAACTTCAACGCCAAAAGAGAGAACCCGGCACTACCACTACTGAAAATTTCGCTTATCTAATGACTCAATTAACTATCTGCATTCCAATCTTAACTGCTGCTCGGTGATCCTATAATTGCCGGATCACAAAATAGAGGTAAATAGTGAGGTAAACACTATCGCCGGGGTCAGTGTGGGTCAAAAGCCAATGACCTATCACAGGCTGCAAAAATTTTCAGTCACAGAAGGATGAAAGATAACCGGCCAATAGCAGCTTGGCAGACTAAGTGGATCACTGTAGCGATAGCCTAACTTAGTCTGTCTTCGCAGACAAAAGAAGTTCCTGTAATTCAAAAAAAAAAAAAAAAATGGCGCTATGTAAGTTTCCACTAATTATACATGTAATAAAGCATGTACCATTCGAAATAATGTGTTTATCTTATTCAAGGGGTAATGCATGATGAAGAAAGTGCAGGAGTTGAAAAATAGAAACACTTCAGTTGAACCTAGACATATAAAGTTGGGCATGTTGTACATGGATTGGGCACGTTGAGTTCATCTCCAACATGCTTGGTGGGCATGTTGGTAAAAAAGTCAAATTCTAGCCCTGTGTTGTCTTCCCTGGATGTAATAATGCAGTCGGCCACTGGCCTGAACTGCTTGCACTGTTAAATCAGTCACAGAAAACAACCTAGAGATCACCATGCCTGGCAGGTTCGCATGCAGGAATGGCCCACGTTGCAAATCAGGTGCACATCTAGCTGTGTTTCAGACCGAGATGGACCCAGGGACGAGAATGGTCTAGTGTGAACGTTGGTGCCAAAAGATTGGTCATGGTAACACCACAGGTACTGCTAAGAAAGACCACCTTGCCAAAAAAAGTAGAAGGACTGAGTCCACTTGGGTTGAGATATTTCTCTAGGATAAGACTACATCATCAGTGTTAATGTACAGACTGGACCATTATTTCTGATTCTAATCAGTTACAAATTGTTTTTTTTTTCAGGAGGTACCTGCAAGCACAACCTAGTCTATCTCATCACTTGTTTGCATTGCAACAAGCAATATGTAGGGCAAACGAAGTGCCCCCTGATGGACAGGTTGAGAGAACATCTTTATTACATCAAGAACAAAGATGTAACTCCACCATTGGGCAAACACTTCAGTCCACCTGATCACAGTGGCATCCATGTAAGGATCCAAATACTGGAACATTTTAGAACACCACCTGACATGTCTCGAACAGAGACACTCAAACTAGAGAGGGAAAATCACTGGATCCATCAACTATGCACCACAGAACCGTTTGGCCTCAATGTCATGGGTTGATAGGGTCTCTTGCAGAGTCTTATGCCAAACTTTTAGTTCTACCCCTATCTACCCACACATGACATAGTGCACAACTATAGATCAGTTGATGCCTAGGCGCTATATTTGTGACGTTGCCTCACGGCCCGTAGCAACATTGCCCCCTTGCTATATAAGCGAGCGACGTAAAAGTGTTTTCAAATGTCCCCTGATGAGTTCGCAGGCACTGACAATGACACAACATGTATAGCTTCCTTACAATGTCAGGTAGACTACAGAGATGGGTGTCTGAGCCCCTGTACATCCATATTTCTTCAGGTTTGTCTTTCACATCTGCTTAATTCTTGCTCAAATCACCCAAAAGAGCATGGAAATTGTCAACGGCTTCAATGCTTGTATTCACATTCATTTCCTGTTACAGAACAGAAAATATTTTTAGTGAAAATTGTACATGTAGCTAAGACCTACACCACGATAGCATGTTACAGGTCAACAGCTTTCTTTGCACAGGTTGAGTGCACTGTGGCTGACCCAAAGAAAGCTGTTAACTCAGGTCTTACTCCAACCAGCAAAGGCCCAGTCTGAACAGACTGACCATACCGTGGTACATGGCCTTACAGATTTTGGTTTGTTAAGTTTCTCTTTATCATTCCCGACCCTGGAAGCATGAGACTAGCTCAGCAGAATGCAGCTTGGGCAACACACAGACAAGTGAGGACCTAGCTGTCTGTCATGCAGACATGTACGGAGGGACATGATGCCAAGGGTAGGTACAAATGTTTAGACTGAAGATCTATGATGCAAGGCTCCGATAGAAAACTTTCTCACCATGGAATGAGGTGGAACTGACATTCATAAGACAATATGTCTGGCTGCAAATGTTCAAGCGATACAGGGAATGGCTGCAGATGTTCAAAGTGACAGTGACTCGTTTTCAAATTAACGTTTGAAGTAACACAGTGACAAGCTTCAATGTTACTTCTTTCATAAAAAGAGATGCTCACCAGGTACATGCAGCTGTGCAAAAATGGTACAAGTTTTCATTCAGACCGTAACACTTAATAGGACGAGTGCTAAAAATGAGGGAAAACAATAAAGCAGCTAAACTGACCAATATGTTCAATCAACTTAAATCTAACAGCTGTTTTTCCTTTATTTTCAAGGTTACTTTTGCTGTCTTCATCTCATGTCACGTTAACAACTTCACATTTTGTTGCACAAAATGCATAATTGCAACCGGTTGATACTTGGGAACACCCTCGTAGTCTGTCATACATCAGTTCCCAGAAGGCTAAGGTTACTTCCTTTGGCAGACTCGTTTTAGGTATGTTTTCACACTTTTGGTCAAATGTGATTTGGTTAACCTTTTCAAATCATTCGCCAAATCTTTCTCATGCTGTACGGACGTTTGATGGAGGAATCAATTTCCTTGAGCTTGAGGCTAAGCGTCACACAGCATCCCAGACTCATCAGGTTTAAACACGGTGGAACTGCCTGAAGCCAATTAAGGACCTATTTGGTTCTAATGTTTTCATATTTACTGCAATAACATTCCTGTGGTGGGCTCAAGTAAAATAAATGGTTGAATTTTACTGGTTGACTGAATTAGTCAATGCCAATGCATATGGTTTATGTGATGTGGGGCTTTATGAGGTCAGGTAAAATACAGTATATCATAAGTCAAGACTACTGTCACAAGTACCTGTCATGTTAAAGATTGACTGGACTCAACTCAACCCATGACAATTAATGCCAGACAAGACAAAGACTACAGATTCTACCGAGATGCCCAGTCCTAGGCACTGTTGAAAGAACAAGTATAATGCAGTCTTCACACCTTAAGTTATTGCTGCGCAACACGGAAAGACAGAGAAAAAGAGAGAGATAGAGAGGGGGAGGGGGAGAGAGGGGGAGGTAGAAGGAGAGGGGGAGGGGGGAGGAGGAGAGGGAGAGAGAGGGGGAGGGGAGGGGGAGAGGGAGTGCAAAAAGAGGGAGAAGTCAGGGGGGAGAGGTAGAGGTAGGGGAGGGAGTGCGAAGGGAGGGAGAAGGGGAGGGGGAGAGAGCGAGAGGGAGGGG
>OZ026622.1:3502625-3936330 GCA_964020975.1 Hermodice carunculata
TCTCTGTCTTTCCGTGTTGTGCAGCAATAACTTAAGGTGTGAAGACGGCATGATACTTGTTCTTTCAACAGTGCCTAGGACTGGGCATCTCGGTAGAATCTGTAGTCTTTCTCTTGTCTGTCATTAATTGTCATGGGTTGAGTTGAGTCCAGTCAATCTTGAACATATGACAGGTAATTGTGACAGTAGTCTTGACTTATGATATACTGTATTTTACTTGACCTCATAAAGCCCCACATCACATAAACCATATGCATTGGCATTGGCTAATTCAGTCAACCAGTGAAATTCAACCGTTTATTTTACTTGAGCCCACCACAGGAATGTTATTGCAGTAAATATAAAAACATTAGAACCAAATAGGTCCTTAATTGGCTTCAGGCAGTTCCACCATGTTTAAACCTGATGAGTCTGGGATGCTGTGTGACGCTTAGCCTCAAGCTCAAGGACATCAGTTCCTCCATCAAACGTCCATACAGCATGAGAAAGATTTGGCGAATGATTTGAAAAGGTTAACCGAATCACATTTGACCAAAAGTGTGAAAACATACCAAAAACGAGTCTGCCGAAGGAAGTAACCTTAGCCTTCTGGGAACTGATAGATATAGACAGACTATGAGGGTGTTCCCAAATATCAACCGGTTGCAATTATGCATTTTGTGCAACAAAATGTGAAGTTGTTAACGTGACATGAGATGAAGACAGCAAAAGTAACCTTGAAAATAAAGGAAAAACAGCTGTTAGATTTAAGTTGATTGAACATATTGGTCAGTTTAGCTGCTTTATTGTTCTCCCTCATTTTTAGCACTCATCTTATTAAGTGTTACGGTCTGAATGAAAACTTGTGCCATTTTTGCACAGCTGCATGTACCTGGTGAGCATCTCTTTTTATGAAAGAAGTAACATTGAAGCTTGTCACTGTGTTACTTAAAACGTTAATTTTGAAAACGAGTCACTGTCACTTTGATGAACATCTGCAGCCATTCCCTGTATCGCTTGAACATTTGCAGCCAGACATATTGTCTTATGAATGTCAGTTCCACCTCATTCCATGGTGAGAAAGTTTTCTATCGGAGCCTTGCATCATAGATCTTCAGTCTAAACATTTGTACCTACCCTTGGCATCATGTCCCTCCGTACATGTCTGCATGACAGACAGCTAGGTCCTCACTTGTCTGTGTGTTGCCCAAGCTGCATTCTGCTGAGCTAGTCTTATGCTTCCAGGGTCGGGAATGATGAAGAGAAACTTAACAAACCAAAATCTGTAAGGCCATGTACCACAGTACGGTCAGTCTGTTCAGACTGGGCCTTTGCTGGTTGCAGTAAGACCTGAGTTAACAGCTTTCTTTGGGTCAGCCACAGTGCACTCAACCTGTGCAAAGAAAGCTGTTGACCTGTAACATGCTATCGTGGTGTAGGTCTTAGCTACATGTACAATTTTCACTAAAAATATTTTCTGTTCTGTAACAGGAAATAAATGTGAGTACAAGCATTGAAGCCGTTGACAACTTCCATGCTCTTTTGGGTGATTTGAGCAGGAATTAAGCAGATGTGAAAGACAAACCTGAAGAAATATGGATGTACAGGGGCTCAGACACCCATCTCTATAGTCTACCTGCCATTGTAAGGAAGCTATACATGTTGTGTCATTGTCAGTGCCTGCGAACTCATCAGGGGACATTTGAAAACACTTTTACATCGCTCGCTTATATAGCAAGGGGGCAATGTTGCTACAGGCCGTGAGGCAACGTCACAAATATAGCGCCTAGGCGTCAACTGATGTGTAGTTGTGCACTATGTCATGTGTGGGTAGATAGGGGTAGAACTAAAAGTTTGGCATAAGACTCTGCAAGAGACCCTATCAACCCATGACATTGAGGCCAAACGGTTCTTTGGTGCATAGTTGATGGATCCCGTGATTTTCCCTCTCCAGTTTGAGTGTCTCTGTTCGAGACATGTCAGGTGGTGTTCTAAAATGTTCCAGTATTTGGATCCTTACATGGATGCCACTGTGATCAGGTGGACTGAAGTGTCTGCCCAATGGTTGAGTTACATCTTTGTTCTTGATGTAATAAAGATGTTCTCTCAACCTGTCCATCAGGGGGCACTTCGTTTGCGCTACATACTGCTTGTTGCAATGCAAACAAGTGATGAGATAGACTAGGTTGTTGTGCTTGCAGGTACCTCCTGAAAAAAAAAAACAATTTGTAACTGATTAGAATCAGAAATAATGGTCCAGTTTGTACATTAACACTGATGATGTAGTCTTATCCTTGAGAAATATCTCAACCCAAGTGGACTCAGTCCTCCTACTTTTTTTTGGCAAGGTGGTCTTTCTTAGCAGTACCTGTGGTGTTACTATGACCAATCTTTTGGCACCAACGTTCACACTAGACCATTCTCGTCCCTGGGTCCATCTCGGTCTGAAACACAGCTAGATGTGCACCTGATTTGCAACGTGGGCCATTCCTGCATGCGAACCTGCCAGGCATGGTGATCTCTAGGTTGTTTTCTGTGACTGATTTAACACTGCAAGCAGTTCAGGCCAGTGGGCGACTGCATTATTACATCCAGGGAAGACAAAACAGGGCTAGAATTTGACTTTTTTACGAACATGCCCACCAAGCATGTTGGAGATGAACGCAACGTGCCCAACCCATGCACAACATGGCCAACTTTATATGTCTAGGTTCAACTGAAGTGTTTCTATTTATCAACTCCTGCACTTTCTTCATCATGCATTACCCCTTGAATGAGACAAACACATTATTTCGAATGGTACATGCTTTATTACATGTATAATTAGTGGAAACTTACATAGCGCCATTTTTTTTGTTTTTACCTCAGCTGACTTGTCAGTCAGCTGAGGTTTTTTGAGGGTCCGTCGTCCGTCCGTCGTCCATCCGTCCGTCCGTCGTCCGTCCGTCCGTCCGTCCGTCGTCCACAATTCACATTTTCGACTTCTTCTCAAAAACCGTCAGCCAGATTCACTTCAAACTTGGTGGAGATATGCCTTGGGTGGGTCTCTACCAAGTTTGTTCAAATGGTCACGGTCCAGTGATTTTTGGATTTTTAATTAATTTTTTTCGTCTTTTTTGGGTAAATCTTAAAAAATCTTCTCGTCCGAAACCACTCACCCAATTGCTTTGATATCACACAGGAACACTCCCTGGGACTCCTAGTTTTTAATTTGTTCACCAGGTGGCGCTGCAATTTTTTCCTATTTTTTTAGGAATTTTTGTGTGTTATAGCTATTTTCGACTTCTTGTCCAGAACCATCACTCAGATTAAGCTGAAACATGGTGGATATGTTCCTTGTAGAAGGGTCAAACAAAGTTGTTCACTATGTGGGAATGCTGCGGATTCCTGATTTTTAACGATTTTTTCAATTCGGGTACTTATCGGTCAATGCAGCTTTCCTATTGATTACTATGGAAGCCAATGAGCATTCTAATGCTAATTCACCTTTTTGACTTCTTCTCCAAAACGGTCGTCCAGATTAACTTCAAACTTGGTGCCAATGTACCTTGGATGGGTTTCTACCAATTTTGTTCATGTGGTCATGCTCCAGTGATTTTTGGATTTTTAATGAATTTTTGTTGTTGGTTTTTTTGGACAAATCTTAAAAAATCTTCTTCTCCAAAACTGCCTACCCAAATGCTTTGATATCACACAGGAAGACATCTAGGGACTCCTTGTTGTTAATTTGTTCACCAGGTGGCGCTGCAGTTTTTTTCTAATTTTTTTTGTGAATTTTTTGTGTGTTATAGATATTTTCGACTTCTTCTCCAGAACCGTCACTCAGATTAAGCTTACACATGGTGGATATGTTCCTAATGGAAGGGCCAAACAAAGTTGTTCACTATGTGGGAATGCTGCGGATTCCTGATTTTAGCTCAGCTGACTTGTGAGTTTATAGAGCTGTGGGGTCACAGTGCAACATACATGAATTTATACTCTTCATTATAACTTGAGAACTACTTGAACTTTGATGTTGCACTTGTAAGTGTTCTTCTATAAAGGTCAGACTTACTCAGAACATGGTGTCTTTGATCCTTTCCCAAGTTCATAGAGCTGCAAGTGTGATGAATGTCCAGATCAGCTGAGGCTCGGGCTGTTCACACAGCCCTCTTGTTTTTGAATTACAGGAAGTTCTTTTGTCTGCTAAGACAGACTAAGTTATGCTATCGCTACTGTGATCCACTTAGTCTGCCAAGCTGCTATTGGCCGGTTATCTTTCATCCTTCTGTGACAGAAAATTTTTGCAGCCTGTGATAGGTCATTGGCTTTTGACCCACACTGACCCCGGCGATAGTGACACTATTTACCTCTATTTTGTGACCCGGCAATTATAGGATCACCGAGCAGCAGTTAAGATTGGAATGCAGATAGTTAATTGAGTCATTAGATAAGCATAATTTTCAGTAGTGGTAGTGCCGGGTTCTCTCTTTTGGCGTTGAAGTTGAACTGGCCGGCACCTTGTGCCTGAGGTGCTGTATACTACCGAGCTTTTGTTTTGTATAAAAAACGACTGAACAGTCACAAAAATATTGTGAATACATTATTTACTATCTTGACCGTAATCTGCATGTTCAGTTATGTCAAGTGCACTGTTAATCATAAGAAATCAATTAAAATATGCTCCTGGTATCTTGCAAGTGTGCTGTCACTTGAATCCGCGAAGTAATTTGCGTTCGAGTACGAATTACTTCGCGGAACTTCAGTGAACTCCGGAGTGATCTGTGGTCTGACATTTGTCGAGTAGCAAAACACAGATATACAAGTGGTGCTGTGTTGCCGTATATTTTATATTCCATTACATTTAAATTGTTAAAGGTATTAAATTCAGCATTACTTCCATCATACTACGAATAAATTATTGAACCAAGAGTAATACTTTCGCTGAAATTCGGTGAACTCCGGACACGCACGTGCCCTGAGATTTGTTGATCAGCTCGACTTGAGCCAAGTCAACCACTTGTGGATATGTATACATGTGGTGTTTTGTTTCCTGTTTATTTTATATTTGATTAAATCAGAATTATTACAGGTTTTTCAGCATTACTGCCATCATGCTATGATTAAATTGGACCAAGACTAGAAGAGTGAATTTGTCTGCGGCCAAACATTTAATTAGCCACATTGTCAGGGTGAGTGGGATAAGGATATGACGATGTTCAGCACAACAACTTCAAAAATTCGAAAAGGATTTTTTTGTCGATAAACTGAGGAAAAGCAAGTATGGTACATATACTTGTTGTACAGTAAAAACAGTCAACCATATCACAAATTTGTATATTCCTGGACCTAGCCTTTAATTTTACCACTTGCATTTTGTTTTGCCAACCGCTTACGCAGATTATCATTATCATCAACTCGGACGCTCTATGGACTAATTTGGTAAGGATAAGTGACAGAACTACTCATCTTAGTGAGAGCGAAATATTGTATCCTCTCACGAGGTGATTCTGAGCAGATTTTACGTACTCAGCAGACTTGTGAAACTGCACAGGTTTGTCTTTGAACCTTGAACCTCAAAATGCCAAGCACAATCTCAGGGTGTCTCACGACATGGGACACCCGCTAAATTCGAGCCCTGCAAAAGGATCAACAGTCCAGAATCAAACAGGCTGCTGCTGTCCATTGAATGAAAGCACCAGTCCGAAGTTAGGAGAATTATGGAACTGTAATATTCCTTGTAATCTGCTGTCACACACAACACACTTAATCTGGCCTTTGCCAACAAATTAAAAAGTAACAAAGGGTGCGAAAAGTCCAGGGACTTCTTGTGGGCAGGTGAGCGGGTCACATGACCCCCCCCCCCATATTGGTATGCACACACCCACCCACCTGGCAGGTGCCAGGGCCACTATATTAAAAACTTGAATATACATTACATTGTAACAATACTCAGTTTGTATACTTATATTTTTTTCAAAAGCTAAAAGTTTCCACTGTAAAGTATATCCCAATGTTATGTAAAATTATGGTGTTTATACCTGGGACATATGACACTGTCTGTGTATAT
This sequence comes from Hermodice carunculata, assembly GCA_964020975.1. NCBI lineage: Eukaryota > Metazoa > Annelida > Polychaeta > Eunicida > Amphinomidae > Hermodice > Hermodice carunculata. The sequence continues at coordinate 3,508,654 of OZ026622.1, forward strand.
ATTGTACATTTTACATCTACATTGTAATATATAACATGATGTGCATCAATTGAATCCTTGCCATGTTGTGGAGGAACCTTGAACTCAAGTTGACTCAGACCATCCCCAAATGGTTAATTTCTGAATTTGTTTACCTATATACTTTAAGTGTTTACTTGGTCAATTGACCAGTTTAGTTTTGTTGTTGTCTGTACATATCTTGTGTCCTGGGTACATCTCTATGCTGTGCCCCTCTGTGCTGCCACACAGACACAACTGATGCTCTGTCTTGACATTTAAGGACAAAACCAAAAAGTGGAAGTACTTAATTCTACAGCTGTCCCACCCATGACTGTCTTTCTCTGGTGTGGGTATAGCCGAAGGTACACATCTTTGAACATTTTGCTGTACAGACACTTCTCTTGCATCTGGGTGTTTTTTGTCATCAGCTGATTTCTTTGTATATCTTAATTGGAACAATTATGTCTCATTGAAGTAGATATTTTTATGATGGTTTCAATCCCTGATAAACAGTAATTACTCATGCCTAGGGCTTTAAGACAAACCCAGGGCAAAGATGCAGATTTTGACGTGCTGCCTGCTGTGTGCATCTGCTAATTAATCCCATCAGGCTGGATACTTCCAGCAGGATGCTGGCTGGAGGACTTAATTGTTCTGGGTCTGAAAAGAAAGTTTGCTTTTTTGTCAGGGTTAGGGAGGCAGCTCAACATACATGAATTGCTTGTGCAAGTCCCCAAATCCCCAAACTTGTTTGTGACAAGTAGAAAAAGATGAAAAATAAAGTAATAAAGAGGCGAGAAGAGCAGCCTTGGATATTTTCACACAGTAAAACCAGATTTATTTCTAAAGTGCCATGGATAGGTCTGGGTCCAGGAGACCACTACTGGAAGTGGGACATTTAGGTGTAGATGGGCTTAAAGTGCAGGGTGTTCATGGTGTTCCTGAACAGTGTACAGCATACAAAAACTGTGCAAATATATGAGGTCAATAATTTATAAGGCTTATTATTATCATGAATAATGAATCATCGCCCCTTTAACAGGATTTAGCAATTTCAATTTCAGTGACATTTAGCCTGGATTTCTGGCTGAAGATAACATGGAGAAAAAGCAAGTCTCCTTGTTGCAGATATTTACAGGGCTTGTTCTTGGGCCTTTTCAATTTGGTCACCATCTTGAGTCAAGTAGTGGCTGTTGACATGCACAGTGATACCTACCACCTAGAGTTGGGTCTTGGCTGTTGACATACATTGGTACTTACCACCTTGAGTTGTGGCTGTTCGCATAAAATGGTACTTATCACCTTGAGTGTGTGGCTGTTATCATAAAGTGGAACTTATCACCTTGAGTTGTGGCTGTTATAAAGTGGTAGTTATCACCTTGAGTAGTGGCTGTTATAAAGTGGTACTTATCACCTTGAGTTGTGGCTGTTATCATAAAGTGGTACTTATCACCTTGAGTAGTGGCTGTTATACAGTGGTACTTATCACCTTGAGTTGTGGCTGTTCTATAGTGGTACTTATCACCTTGAGTTGTGGATGTTATCATAAAGTGGTACTTATCACCTTGAGTAGTGGCTGTTATAAAGTGGTACTTATCACCTTGAGTTGTGGATGTTATCATAAAGTGGTACTTATCACCTTGAGTAGTGGCTGTTATAAAGTGGTAGTTATCACCTTGAGTTGTGGCTGTTATAAAGTGGTACTTATCACCTTGAGTAGTGGCTGTTATAAAGTGGTACTTATCACCTTGAGTAGTGGCTGTTATAAAGTGGTACTTACCACCTTGAGTTGTGGCTGTTAGCATAAAGTGGTACTTATCACCTTGAGTGTGTGGCTGTTATCATAAAGTGGTACTTATCACCTTGAGTTGTGGCTGTTATAAAGTGGTAGTTATCACCTTGAGTTGTGGCTGTTATAAAGTGGTACTTATCACCTTGAGTTGTGGCTGTTATCATAAAGTGGTACTTATCACTTTGAGCTGTGGCTGTTATACAGTGGTACTTATCACCTTGAGTAGTGGCTGTTATAAAGTGGTACTTATCACCTTAAGTTGTGGCTGTTATCATAAAGTGGTACTTCTCACCTTGAGTAGTGGCTGTTATAAAGTGGTAGTTATCACCTTGAGTTGTGGCTGTTATCATAAAGTGGTACTTATCACCTTGAGTTGTGGCTGTTATCATAAAGTGGTACTTATCACCTTGAGTTGTAGATGTTATCATAAAGTGGTACTTATCACCTTGAGTTGTGGCTTTTATCATAAAGTGGTACTTATCACCTTGAGTTGTGGCTGTTATAAAGTGGTACTTATCACCTTGAGTTGTGGCTGTTATAAAGTGGTACTTATCACCTTGAGTTGTGGCTGTTATCATAAATTGGTACTTATCACCTTTAGTAGTGGCTGTTATAAAGTGGTACTTATCACCTTGAGTTGTGGCTGTTATCATAAATTGGTACTTATCACCTTTAGTTGTGGCTGTTATAAAGTGGTACTTATCACCTTGAGTAGTTGCTGTTATAAAGTGGTACTTATCACCTTGAGTTGTGGCTGTTATCATAAAGTGGTACTTATCACCTTGAGTTGTGGCTGTTATAAAGTGGTAGTTATCACCTTGAGTTGTGGCTGGTATGTAGTGGTACTTATCACCTTGAGTTGTGGATGTTATCATAAAGTGGTACTTATCACCTTGAGTTGTGGCTCTTATAAAGTGGTACTTATCACCTTGAGTTTTGGCTGATATCATAAAGTGGTACTTATCACCTTGAATTGTGGCTGTTATCATAAAGTGGTACTTATCACCATGAGTAGTGGCTGTTATACAGTGGTACTTATCACCTTGAGTTGTGGCTGTTTTATAGTGGTACTTATCACCTTGAGTTGTGGATGTTATCATAAAGTGGTACTTATCACCTTGAGTAGTGGCTGTTACAAAGTGGTACTTATCACCTTGAGTTGTGGATGTTATCATAAAGTGGTACTTATCACCTTGAGTTATCACCTTGAGTTGTGGCTGTTATCATAAAGTGGTACTTATCACCTTGAGTTGTGGCTGTTATAAAGTGGTACTTATCACCTTGAGTTGTGGCTGTTATAAAGTGGTACTTATCACCTTGAGTTGTGGCTGTTATAAAGTGGTACTTATCACCTTGAGTAGTAGCTGTTAGCATACATTGGTACTTATGACAATGAGGTTAGCGGCTGTTGACATTCAGTGTTACATACCACCTTGAGTTGAGTAGTGGCTGTTAATATAGAGTAGTACTTACCACTCTGAGTTTGGGTGGTAGTTGTTAACATATATAGTGCTACCTGTTATTTAAGACCACCTTAGTGACAGCAAAAATAATTCCTGGCAGATGCATGGTCTTAAAATAAAGTTGAACTTACTAGAAAAAGTGATGTATTGCACGATGATTGGGCAATGTTCAAAACACACAGGCTGTCCCAAGAGCTGGTCATTAGAGTGGGTACAAGTCTATTGTATTCTTGTGCTTCAGTGCCATATATTATATTTAATTACAATTAGATGTTTTGTCAGGTTATGGAATTGTAAATGTCATATATATAATAAGATTCTGCCCATTATTTAATTGCAAGTGAAATTGATGTTTCCTTGATGGTTATCATGCAAGTTATGAAACCCATGATCTTACTGCTTGACTCCTTGATCATAAAATTTTCATAATTTGGCTTTTCTACAGTTGATGTTTCAACATCAGTCTTGTACATGTCTGTTGATCTTATACATAATGTATTGCTAAAAACTGGAGTCAAGTTCTTGTACATGAAGTGTATTAATTGCACACAGCAAATGTGAATGGAATTTGTGGTAGAGAAAGTTATGAAATTAAACGAAGTTGGTCACTTACATTTTTCCTGATAAAGTACATGGGAAAATGAGTGGATTTGAACATTTAAATGTCTATAAATTGGTTAGATGAAAGACTGTATAAAACACTGCATGTACCACAAATAAGTAACAATGTTATGTATTTTTAATTTTCAAGATTTTATGCTAGGAGGTCAAATGCAGGATATCTAACTGTGGCTTGATTCATTTCTGATTTGTTTCATTTAGCATCATTATGATTGCCTGGAGATTTAGACGCCATATAATTTCCCTGAGTATGCCCCCCCCCCCCCCAAAAAAAAAGGTTATAATTTCATTTAATGTAGCAAGCATAGGAAAAGATCATGACAGTTGTCAGTCTCAGGTTAGGGGAAGGGGGTATGAATTAAATAAGTTTCTCTGGGGAAGCGCTTGCTCTTATTTTGTTCTGTTTTTAGGTCTGGATTTCTTTCAAGGTCAAGGGCTGGATTTTACACGTATAAGTGATTGAAAGGTCAAGGTGATACATTGGCTTAAATCATAGTAATGGTGATTCTGCAGCACATAGTTACTGTTAAACACTAACCGGAAAGTACTGTGTGGGGTTTCTTTTGGTCTTGTTAATTTGGACTTTAAGTCACCTTGAAAGACCAAACTGACATGGACATATCTTCGTAATAGTGGGTCCTGTTATTTTTAAGGGTCCGCCCCATGGGGGACCCTTTCTGTTTTTGGGTTGTCCATCCGTTTGGATGTGCACATTCTCATTATCATATCTACAGAATGCCTCCATGTATTTTGCTCAAATTTGGCAATATGCTTATCTTACCATGCAAGATGAACTTGATTAGATTTTGGTGTCATCATGACCTAATTTGAGCAAATGGCATCTAAATTACATGCTCATTAGGGCTCGTTACCAGAATATCTCCAGAATGGTCCAATGTATTTTGCTCAAATTTGGCAGTATGCTTTATGTAGCATGCCAAGATGAACTGATTAGATTTTGGTGTCACCATGACCTAAATTGAACAAATGACAGCCTAATTGTTTGTTCATTAGGGCTCTTTACTGCAGTATCTTCACAATGCCATGTATCTTGCTGAAATTTTATAGTATGATTATCTTGTATACCAGGATGATCTGATTAGATTTTAGTGTCATCATGACCTAATTTGAGCAAGTGGCAGCCTAATTCCATGTTCATTAGGGCTTGTTACCACAATATCTCCAGAATGCTTCCATGTATTTTGTTCACATGTTGCAGTATAATTATCTTACATGACAACATGAACTGATTAGATCTTGGTGTCACCATGACCTAATTTGAGCAAATAGCAGCTTAATTAGACGTTTCTTAGGGCTAGTTACCATGATATCTCCAGAATGCCTGCATGCTCTAATTAAAGTCTGATAAGAATAATTAAGGGTCCTACCCATGGGGGGGGGGGGGGGGCCTTTGTGTTTTCGGGTTGTCCATCCGTCCAGATATCCATCTGGATGTCCATCTGGACGTGCATATTCTCATTACCACGATAGCTACCGAATGCCTCCATGTATTTGGCTCAAATTTAGCAATATGCTTGTCTTGCCTGGCAAGATGAACTGATTAGATTTTGGTGTCATCATGGCTTAATTTGAGCAAATAGCGGACCCTTCAGTCAATGCTTTGCGTTGAAGGTATGTCTAGTTTCATTTAAAATTGATGACTCCAGAACAGTGAGAGTGAAAACTTGATTGAGTCTCTGCCAAGTTTGTTCAAATGGTTGTGTTCCACAGATTTTTGGATTTTTATGAATTTTTGCTTTCTTTACATTTTGGGGTGGCAAAGTCCTAAAAAATCTCCATCTCAAAAGTTAAGTGTATGGATACTAGTGTACATGCTTGTATATGAAATTATGTCTGTGTGCCAGCACAGACATATTCACTCTCTCTCTCTCTCTCTCTCTCTCTCTCTCTCTCTCTGTCTGTCTGTCTGTCTGTCTCTCTCTCTCTCTCTCTCTCTCTCTCTCTCTCTCTCTCTCTCTCTCTCTCTCTCTCTCTCTCTCTCTCTCTCTCTCTCTCTCTCTCTCTCTCTCCCCAGATTTGTCTGACATTTCATTTGAAAACAATGTATGGGCTGCCAATGCCCTGGAGCACTGGCAAACTATTGTGTCTATTATGGTAGACATTTCTGGACTCCTGTGCTCATGGAAATCAGTTAGATCCAGCTTTGGGAGTCCAAAGTAACTCTGAAATTGCTGTTTCTTCTGGCTATGTTTTTTCAGTGGAGGCTTGTCTTGGACCCTGCCAACTACCACTGGTAACTACCCAGGCTAGCCAGGTAGGCGATGCGCTGCAACCTGGCCCAGTTTCCAGAGCCAGGCTCTCCAAACAACACATGTAGTCCTGCCTTAAAACCAAAGTGTGTGGGTTGCTGCCTTATAACTATGTCCTGGCCTGGCTTGCACAAGAGAGGAGTTCAGTAGAGCTTAATATTCACAAATGTTTTGAGGATAATGAATCCTGTGTGATAGTGTGGCCTCACAAACTTATGCAGATGGCACTTCTCACTGAATCGTGGGATACAGAATTATACCCATGTATGTTTGTGAAATCATGTGGGAATGTGCAGTTCAGTTTACTCTGTCAACACAGCTGTTTAAACTCCATATAAAGACACGTGACCGTTCTTACTCTGTAGCACATTCACCTGTAGCTAGCTGCTTAAACCTGAACATTTCATCACATATACTTGAACTTTTTTCCTGGTATTTGTTCAGAAAACCTTCTGTTGCCATTATACATGTACATGTATATCCTGCTGTAGTAATTTTTCATTGGAGATGAGATTTACATATTTTACTTTTCTAGGATAGAACAAATTAAGGGACCAGCCCAGCTCAGTCTGTTTCAAGAGTACATAATGTACTTGCTGCCACTCAGGTGAGGTCTTGACAGGGAGCATCTCTCAGATATAATTTTGGATTTCAGCCACTCTTGTTAGTGGGGTGTTTCAATTAATATTATTCCATTATCATGACTATGTCTCCTGTAATTTTCAGTTGAAGATCCTGATAAAGTGGCCCACAAAGGAACAAGTTGGAAGTAATCTTCCAAAGTCATCTGGTACTATATTCCACAAACAATTTGAGGGCCATAATAGACATGATAGATGTACTGAATTTTTTATTCAGTGACCCATGCAGTGTCTCCCACAGAAATCAAGCCACCGTGACCTTTGACCTGGTCACAGAGATGCTTGCCCAGGCCATATTTACTACACTGTAAAGAATAACAGGTACAGGTACCACTGACCACCAGCAGAGAACTCACTGTGTATTGTCACATAATATGACTGCCCTTGTGTTGTTGTTAGCTATCCTTATTTTAATACGTATATGTGTAAGTACATTTTATTCTGCACCAACTGTGTTTATCTTTAGTCAATTTCTGTCCAGTGGTGCAGCTAGTTTACTAAAGGATTAAAACATGCACAGCCAGCTTGACAGAGAGGATTGCATGGGCAGATACAAGACCAAGGACCTGTTAGGGCCTGAGGAGTGGAGTGCAACAGCAGAGACCAGAAGTACTGCATTTGTGGCTATGTACATGTAAATGTACATGTACAAACTTAGCTTGAAGCATTTGCATGTTTCTTGTTGCTGTCACAGAATTAAGCCAATCAACAGCAGAACTGAAGTGGATCCTGGCTGGTCACAAATGTTGATTTCATATTCATGTTGACTCTTTTATTTCCCCTTTTCTTTCAGATATGGCCAAATGAAGACTGAGAAGGTTCTCTTCTTTCTTGTAGAGACTTTTAATGATAGAAGATAAAGGAGCACATGGAACATGCACAAACATTGTGTGTACCCTTGGTGTCATATTTGACCTCCACAGTCAAGGTTTTGTGTAATGTGCTTCACATTTCTCATATAGATGGCAGCACCGTACATAATATACATTGTATTGTCAAACTGGAAGCAGTGCACAGTGTACATTAGAAATTACATTAAATTGGTTTACAGCATGTGGAGTTTAACAAATAGGACAACAGAATTGAAGAGTGACTGCTGAACAGGTGGAAACTGAAAATAAGTTTCCTCAGTGGCATCAATTGTAAGTTTTATTGAAAATATGGTTTTGTTTTGGTGGCAATTCTTGTATTTGTACATAACCAGCATATCAATCATTGAATTCACTCATAACTTAATTATGTCTTGTAAGTTAGAAAAGACATATAAGTGCCTTATTTGTCACACTATAATATCAAACTGGAAGTATTCTGTTCAAAGTGTGCTGGCAAACTGAAGTTCCATTCAAAGCATCCTTGTAAGGCTGTCTAAAATTAATTAAATGGTTCTCAGGCACCGCCACATCAAGCAAAACAGTGCCGCTTCAATATTTTTATTGCTCTTTTCAAAACAAAAAACAAAAATACATGCCTCTTCACACACATTTGATTACTTTGTAGCGCGCTTTTCATGACTAATCTGGAGTATGGTCAGACTGGCTGATCAGTGACTTGTACCAGAAATGTTTCCTCTAATCGTGAGTTTCTGTAAGGGAAGTAGATGGCTCAGCAGTCGGCTTTGTCAATTTGCTGCACATTACATTTGGGCCATGTTGACGGGGAAGCCACACCGTTGACAGGCAAGGAAGGTTTATGTGGTCACAAGCGTCCAGTTTGACTGAAAATTATAATGCTTTGCCAGACCGCATTTGTAAGACAGTCCGCTTATCAGAGCCTATATTCTTTGCTTCATTTCTGCTGTGTGTCAAGCAAAACAGGTAAAAATGAGTGACCTCATTTCTGTTGCAATCCTGGAGGGGGCAAGATTTGTACGCCCATGGGTGTAATTGGAAACTACCCACAACAGGCCACATTTACTGATTTGTACAATAGTATAATCGATGGAAAATTAGATGATGTCGGATTTCCTGAGTACAAAGATTGGAATGTGACCTGCCATATAGGCATATACAGATGCACCCATACCATCTGATCGATGGCTTAGATTTCAATTTTCACCAAAGGTGCCGACATCTTATGCCTCACTACAGTATACAGGAAAATTTATGGTGCAAAGTCGCCAATTTTTAAATACTGTAGTTCTAGAAATTTTCATGCGTGTTTAATTTTGTGCAATCCAATGCTATACAATGTAGTGAAATACAATGCAACTTATTTTTGTACATTTTAATATCGCGCTTTGAGTGGTAGCACAAAAAGCATGCAATTATATCGACCGCGAAAATTTGTGAAACTACATTACATGAAAGATTGTTTTGTTGCATTCAGAGAACACTGTAGTTTCATTTGTATGTATGATAAACACCACTGCAAAGTGGGCGAACCTGGTACACCAGTTGCTGCTGTGGAAAGGGGTGAAAGGGTCCTAGTCAGTGCAAATCAAATCTTTGTAGTAGCCGACCATGACTTTACAAAAATTTAGTATTGTCCCAAGTGTAACATTCATGTTAGACATTCCAGTGTCCACAGATGGTTCTTTGTATGAGAGCCAAGTATATGTTGGAGTGAAAGATCTTATGCATGAGCCATCATCCCCGTTAAGACTGACAGCAGAAATGCAGCAGATTCTAGACATGGAAAACCTAAACAAGCCAGTGCTCAGGGCTGTTCAATTGGAGCATTATAGCAAAATTTGTCTACAAAGCTTTTCAAAATTGCTACCGATTTTCTCCAAAATAAGTGTCTCTTATGTACAGAAGAGGAAAAAATACTGCGAGGAAAAAAAATTTTGCTACAGAGATTTTCAGCTGTACCGCACTGGTGCTGTTACTGTTCACAGATGGGGAGTCCTGACCGTGTTACATATCTTTCATTCAAGTTGTCACTGATCTGTCTGTTTTTAGACCAGAATTTAGATATGCTTCTGGCTGCACAAACCCCTCCACTGGCTTCCTGGAAAAATCTGCCTGAATAGCTGCAGGGGTAGGCAATTTTTTTTAAAAGGATTTTGATACATGCTGATTTTTAGCTCAGCCGACTTGTCAGTCAGCTGAGCTTATCTTATGGTCCTCCGTCCGTCGTTCGTCCGTCCGTCCGTCCGTTGTCTGTCAACAATTCACATTTTCGACTTCTTCTCTAAAAGCATCAGCCAGATCCACTTCAAACTTGATGGGGATGTGCCTTGGGTAGGTGTCTACCAAGTTTGTTCAAATGGTCATGGTCCAGTGATTTTTAATGAATTTTTTTGTTCTTTTTGGGGCAAATCTTAAAAAATCTTCTTCTCTGAAACCACTCACCCAGTTACTTTGATATCACAGGGAAACACTCCCTGGGACACCTAGTTTTTAATTTGTGCACCAGGTGGCACTGCAATTTTTTTCTCATTTTTTTATGAATTTTTGTGTGTTATAGCTATTTTCGACTTCTTCTCCAGAACCGTCACTCAGATTAAGCTGAAACGTGGCGGATATGTTCCTTGTAGAAGGGTCAAACAAAGTTGTTCACTATGTGGGAATGCTGCAGATTCCTGATATTTAACGATTTTTTCAATTCGGCTCCTTTGGGGTAAATGCACCTTTCCTATTGATTACTATGGAAGTCAATGGGCATTCTAATGCTAATTCACAGGACAACTGACACGAAATTTACTGTTCACTTGATAACTTGAGATCTGTTTTGAGTTAGTACTGTGATGCTGCACATGTTAATGTTTTTGTGTGAACGTCATGCTCAGACAGTACATGAAAGACTTTGACCTTGTTTCTGGGGTCACAGTGCAACATACATGAATTTTACTCTTCATTATAACTTGAGAACTACTTGAACCTTGATGTTGCACATGTTAGTGTCCTTTTATCATGGTCAGACTCACTCAGAACATGGGTGACCTTGATCCTTTCCCAAGTTCATAGAGCTGCAAGTGTGATGAATGTCAAGATCAGCTGAGCACGGGCGGTTCACACAGCCCACTTGTGTGCTACTTTTTCTAGGTACTATTGAACCAGATATTCGAAAGGCTGCATTGGAAGGGGAGAAAGGTTAAACATTTCTCTGCAGCATCAGGCACTGAAATAAAAAACTCGTGGCACATGCTTTTCAGCACCAGTGACCCACATCTTCATCGCACAGGCTTAATATAAATTTTATGGATTTTCTGTTGATCACAGGTGCCAATTTGGACAAAGGGATTGACTATATATTTCATGAGGTGTTCAATTTTGTAGTAAATGGTGGTTGATAGTATGAATGTGTCTACCAAATTTGAGGGTGGTGGACCTCTGCTTGTGAACAAAGAGAAAATAGTAGATGTACATATTTTAAAAGACATTTGTTTTTCAGTGTCTGTGCATCTGTATTCAGTTTTAAATGTGATCATTTTGTTATAGAGACCAGAATTGAAGAACTCCATGGAGCGCTGCTGTGTGGAGAGAAACTATTTTTTTCTCCATCAACGTTTTCAGGATTATTTTCTAAAGATCACAGAGACTTCTTTTTTTATTAACCCTTCCTTTTTAGGATTCTTAAAGCAAGATTAAAGTATCCCTGTTTTCAGTTTAGTATCTGGTAAATATAAATACGTTGTTCACAGTATTAGTGCTTCTGGAAGGTCATCAGTGCAGATTGGAATTATGTCTCCATTGTATAAAGGGCCTGGAGGATAGGATTTCTTCAGTAAGTTGAAGTGTAGTGTGTTAAAATTTTATGGATGAAGCACATGCCCTGATCATGATCAGTGTGCTTGCATGTGAAACAGCTGGTGACAAAACTGCTCATTTTAAGTGCATTGTTCAGCATCAGGAACAAAATAACCAGTATGTTCCATTACAGATATCCAGTATACGTTAAATTAGCACAACACTGCGTCTAATACCAGCATTCTGAACTACATCTTGGCTGTTTTGCAGGGTACTGACTGAGACATAACACATAACAATATAGCAATAATTTGGCCATTGCTAAAGTTACCAGTTTATGACTAGGAAAACCACACAACACAACAAAATAGAAGGGCCTGTGGTCTAAACCTAAAGACTTGTTAGGCTCATCTTCATCATCTTCAAACATCAAGTCATCTTTGCTATATAGCTGGTCACCGTTGGCTTCATTCAACTTTGGGGAGAAGGAACATGGAAGCTCAGTTTCTTCCTGCCATGTGATGTCATCCTCTGAAGCACCCAGGCCATTGCTGTTGCAGCACTTCAGGAAGGACTTTACAACAAGGGCAGGGATGATCTCTTCCTATGTATCTTTTATCCATTGGCACACGAGTGCCAGATCAAGCTTTCTTTTGCTGCCACTGGGTGTATACATGTAGTTGCCAGATGTCAGCCACTTGTCCCACTTGTGCCACCTTTTGGACTTGAATGGCTTGTTCAGGCTAAAGCTTACGAGCTGCAACATACGAGTCATGCCTCCTGGTATGATAGCCAACTTGCTCGGTGAGACGCGGCTTGACTGCATGACTCCATGCGGTGACACCTAAAGGCATCCAACCCAAGCAGACTCTGCTGGTGCCTAAGGCCTCCCTTCCTGTTCATCGACACGGTCTTGATCCAATTATTGGTTAGGGTCTCATCCATCCAGCCCTTGGGGTGAGTCCCTAGGATGACACCTGCATGTGGAGAGAACCTCTTCAGAAAAGTCTTGCACCAAAAAATGATGTCGGGTAGCAACTTCCCTGCATCTGCAATATATGCAAGCACGACTGTGAAGCAGGACTTCTCATTAACTTAAACTTAAATAGTTGCATTGGTTTCAGGATCCTTTCTCGCTGCCTCTGATGCCGTAATGGGATGCATATCGTTTGCGGAGTGATCCGCCGCGGGAACGAGGCCAGTCTGCTGACGAGTCTCCTCCATGCTGCTGGTTTTACTTTTATCCAGTAATTATAGGTGTAATTTTATTGTCATCGTTAAATACAAAAAGAAGACAATTGAAAACAGTTTCAACGTTTATTTCATCAAACAAGGCTTTGCATAGCTTTGCGTTTGAATAACTGTAATGCAGGATCCAGTAATTGGGTCATTTACATGCTTGACGTGCGCCAACTACAAGAATTTAGAAGGAAAGTAGTTCTCAGTGACCTTTGCACTGTGGTGATTTGGACAGGGTTATCACCCAGTCTGTATCTTCCACCTTTTCTGGATGATACAGCTATAATTACTGGATAAACGGAGGGAACACACAAACGGGAAGCTTTGTTTATATTGCAGTATGCGAAAATAAAGATTCCAGTGTTTAGTGCAACAATTATTTGGAGTCACAGGCAAATACGCAAAGGTAGGGGATAGCGGGAATTGCCGAATGTGTCCCATATCAGTCTGTGAGATTGCGTCAGTTCACCACAGATCCACTCCATGCTGTCACTTGCGTGTTACTGGCAGTTGTGTGCTGTTGTTGCCCCGGAAGTCATCTCACGGCACCTATTTTTTCCAACACTGTTATAACCCACCGATAAATAGCATTTGATGTTAATTTGCAGATGAATTCGCCATGCCATTTTTATTATTTTTTGATGCTGCTTTAATTGACATCGTTCGGGCAGATCACACTGGTGGTGAGTAGTGTGACCCCGCTCACCAAGCCAATTACTGTGATCTGATCTTAGGGAAATAGCTCTCTGTTGTATATACACAAGTACAAAGATGATGTTGAAGCTTCAGTCATTTTATTCCATCCTTGTGAAGAGTTACAGCAGATACATGAATACGTGTACTTCTCATGGGGTTCCACGGGCAAAAGCCCAGAGCTCACAGCTCTTCATCAGTACCAAAATATGACCAAAATCTACCTCCAAATTATAAACCAATGGAACGCCAGATACATCAATTACAACTCATTACATCTGATGAAGAGGAGGGGTTTTATACCATAAAAGTGTACAATAATTATGAGTGACATAGGGTTGAGTTATTTCTTGAAGGAGAAACTTCAATGATTCATTGTTGCATTGAAAAATGAAACTCAAATCCTAAACATTATTTATCCATATCCATAACAACTGCCGGTACCTTTGATATCCTTATGGTTTGTGCGACAGTGAAAATTGTGTTGACAGAAATAAAGTTCTGATGAATACAACTGCTGACCAAGTAATTGTTTAAACTTGGTATGTTTATCAATTAGCGATTATTATCACCTGTTGGCGCCCCACGCACGTGCTGCAAAAGCTCTGGATTTTTTTAGTGATTAGACCCCGCATAGTTTTTCAGCATGCACGCAGCGCTCTGACTTCAAACACTGTTATCACAATGCATTATCGTCGCCTTCTGCCGCCCCCTTGCCAGCCTTGGAAACAACCGCAACTTGTAACTGTGTCATGAAAATTTGAGCAATGGAGCTCCCAGCGGAAAAAAAATTGTAAACATGCATGGCTCGAGGGCACACCGCTTTTATGGCAGGTGATTAAATCTTCTGCATTGCAAAATGTTAGGTTGTCCCCCAGGACAAGTGCTGAAGAGAAGGTACTTGTCCGACAGTAAAATCAACTTGTCCCGGACAATCAAACATACGAGTTTTCGCGCCCTGCCAGTCTTGTTACTTGGCATTGCCGGCAGTCCTGTCTGCCTTGCAGAACCCATGAATCATTGATTCGCTGATGGCGAACTTCTTCCCTGATTCTCTGTTCCCGTGGGCTTCAGCACACTCAATGATGGCGAGCTCTTGCTGTGTATGAAACGTGTCCAGAATGACTTGACTCATGCAACAATGGATACCAAGAGGGCAAAAATCAAAACAAAATGTCAGCTGTTTTGATACTTGTCTGGCCTCTCAACCATACCTCTTGCTGTTTTGCACAGTTTGTACATTCACAGCTATGTAAATGGATGAAAGTCTATTCATAAATATTTTTGCATGTCCTATGGAACAAATTCATAGATATAGATGAATGTACTTGAAGGTGCATGTGTTTTACATAAAATAAAATGGAAGTGAATAAGGATGCATGTTGATTGTCACACTAGGTTGGCCATCTGTTTTCTGACTTTCAGTAGATAAGATCAAATGTGACGCACATAAATGGCTTATATTTGTTAAATAAACACAGTTAACAACCAATTCATGGGTTTGTTACATGAAGGTGGACACCATGCTTGTGAAACAGTGACTGCTTGACCCACAGTTTGCTTTGTTTTTTGTTTTTTTTTGTTTTTTGTTTTATTTTCCTTGCGTGCTATACACAGGTACATACAACGCTATTTAGGACACAATATTTAATACAAAGAGAAAATTAACAAACCTAAATCTGTAAGCCCATGTACCGTTTGAGCTCTATCAAGTCTGATATTCTAAGAGCAAAGTCCTATTCCATACCATTGGCTGAAAAACTGCATAGTTCTAAATCATTATAGCTAATAAATTTGTGAAGGAACAAATCATATTCATAAACTATTTAAAAATGTGGCCCACATTACATAAATATAATGAAACTACTTTTACAAAGCATAAGTCTGCAACTACATGTAACATTCATGATTAGGCGTACCAAATTGAATCATTGAATCAATTAAGTATAATAAACCCCACACTTACTTACAAGGCTTGGTCTGCGAACAGACCCAACTAGGCCTACCTGACGGAGTGATCAGATAAAATAAAAATAAGTGTTTCAACTTCAAGTAAAATGTGAATATAACGATGTGACATAGAAGAGTCATGTAATTAATTGCATCACTCCTGAAAACTGATCACATCAACACCATAGGTCACTTAAGTTGGTTTCCATGCACTTTAGGTGCTTTGTTAGAGCCCCCATCAAAATTCCCTGGATCAAGTGCCATCACTGTGCTGCTGCATTGAACCCATCCAGGCCCTGTGGCATTATGCAAAAGCATGCATCGATAACAATTTGAACCAGGTGCTTGAAATCCATGCACATTGAGTGGAAAGTTTCAAAGAATAGGGTATTTGTGTGCTATATCTGGTAGGAAGTACAGTCGTCATCCTCTTGAATGCATAATAAAGGCAACAAAGCCCAATTCATTAAAGTGTGTGTGTCAACACACACTTTTCTGTTTTTCCTCGAGTTCTTTATTATGTCTGTGTGCCAACACGGACATATTGTTTTTTTAGGATTTCCTTCTTTCTTTCTTTCTTTCTTTCTTTCTTTCTTTCTTTCTTTCTTTCTTTCTTTCTTTCTTTCTTTCTTTCTTTCTTTCTTTCTTTCTTTCTTTCTTTCTTTCTTTCTTTCTTTCTGTCTGTCTGTCTGTCTGTCTGTCTGTCTGTCTGTCTGTCTGTCTGTCTTTCTTTACAGGCAAATTTGTCTGACATTTCATTTGAATAGTATAACATGTAGGAACTCCAAACTTGGTACAATTATACTTCTATAGATGAAGTCTGGCCTTTTTATAATGAGAGGTCATGCTTTTCAAAATTAAGCAAATAAGGGCTAATTAAAGTTTTAAATCTTCAATATCTTATATACCATAGTAGATGTGGTTACGAGTGTATAGGAGTTCGATCATAGCAAGATAAAGGTCATCTCAAAGGTCAAAGGTAAGCCAAAATTTCATTTTTGAAGTCCAGGTTCACTTCAGGTAGAGGTCATCTCAAGGTCAAAGGCCACTTTGGATGGTGGCTTTCTTCTAGCCATAACTTGGTCAATTTTTATTCAATTTTGATCATGTTGGGCTCAAATTGTAGCTATTGTAACATTTTTAAATACCTGTGACCTTCAAAGGTCAAAGTCATTTGGACTTTTGAAAGTTTCATCCAGTCATTACTTGTAGGTATTGCAACACTGCACATTTTATAAGAACATGTAACCTTAAAAGGGCAAAGGTCAAGGTCATTTGGCCCTTTGAAAGTTTCATCTTGCCATAACTTTTGTCAATTTTCATTCGATTTGGTTCATGGTGGGCTTAAATTGTGGGTATTGTAACAGTGCCCAATTTACATGTGACTTGTAAAGGTCAAAGGTCAAAGGTCAAGGTCATGTGGACTTTGAAATTTGCATCCAACCATAAGCTTTATGTAATGTGAAGTACCAAAGGGTAAAAGTTGTAGCATTTAATATTCACAACTTTTGAGGGCACATAGACGGATTTGCTGTGAAGCAAATCTTCTGTTCTAGTTTCTTTCTTTCTCTCTTTCTTTCTTTCTTTCTTTCTTGTTTCTTCTTTACCAGCAAATTTATCCCGTACTTTTCTCAGACACTATTATACATAGAAACTCCAAACGTGGCATGTACCGCCATACAAGGAGTTTGACCGTTTTATGCAGAGGAATGAAGATGTTTAAAATTATGCAAATCAGGGACATTTGAAAAATATTAAATCTTGAATATTTTCAAAGCTATTATAGATATAGATTTCATGCAAACTTCTACTAGGGTGTTATTGACCATTGCGCATCTAATGAATTCAAAACAAAAGTTGTAGCAATTTAAATTATGCTAATTAGCAGCATTGGAAATGTTAAAACTTGAACATCTTCAAAACTATTATAGATAGAGATGTCACTTTACCTTCTACTAGGGGGTTGGTTTAAACATATTTTATTTTCAATTGGGAAGTAGGACAAGTCCTATATAAATCCCTCTTGAGAGGGGGTTATTGACGATTGCACATGCAATGAATCTAAAGCAAAAGTTGTGGCCATTTAAATTATGCTAATTAGCAGCTTTTTAAAATTTTAAAACTTGAATATCTTCAAAACCATGATAGAGATGTCATACTAACCTCTACTAGGGGGTTGTTGATCATTGCACACTTAATAAATTAAAAATGAAAGTTGTAGCAATTCTAATTATGCTAAATTAGAAATTTTAAATCTTGAATAACTCCAAAGCTATAATAGATAGCGATGCCATTCCAACTTCTACTCCTGTGTTATGGAAGAGTTGGACATTGCCATACCAATATGCTTTGAAGACACACACACTGATTTGCTGTGCAGCAAATCATCTTTCCTAGTTTCTTCTTTTATCTTTGTCCATGTAGGAACCAGTATAAATGATGTGTAAAAGGTCGTACAGAAAACAGCAACAACATTGAATGTATAGTAAAGGCAACAAAGCTCAATTTCTTTTTTCACAAAATCATTAATGCGAGAGTATGCACGATATAAATAGCCCAAAGCAGCCACACTGCGTAATACACATGCATGGGTAAATTGTTCCCCCGCTGTCTGCAATTTATTGGATCACTATCAATTAATCCTATTACTGTAAAGATGATCGACCAGGGGAAAAAGGCAGAGTGGACTCTCCTTTCGTGTAGCTGCCTTGGTTTCACCAAATGTACTACAAATGTGTAAGGTGGAAGTTGGAATACAGTAAAACCTCTCTATACTGAAGACCATTTCTCTGTCCCAAATATACCAGTATATTTCCTATGTTAGCAAACCTCCCTATACTGAACACCTCCCTATACGGAACACTTTTTTTCTGGTCCCAAGGGTATTTGGTACAGGAAGATTTACTGTATCTCATATGGGTGACTTTAACTTACTTTCTCAAGGTCACAGAGGGAATATGTGTCACTGGAAATGAGATATGGAACCATGGTGGTGCCACTGATGGTTATTATGGGAACTAATGTCATTGGCATTAAAAACATTTAATTAATTAATTATTATGATAGGTAGAGACAGAAGTACAAAATTTAGACTAAATATGCATTTGACCAATGGTCAAGTGCTGTCCAATTTTTACCTTGACCCATTTTCAAGGTGACTAAGGACTTTGTAAAAACTTGGTGTTTCAGAAAAAGTAAGGCTAATGATGCCAAATATGCTACAAATGCATATCATCTGTAGAAGGTTGGTGAATTTGGATGACCTAGACCTACTTTCTCAACATCAAGGAGGAAATGCATTTCCATAAAAGAATTTTTTGTGGTGGTCATTACATGTAAACTTGTGGACATATATCAATGTACCATTACAAGAACATTTACATGTAACTGGCAAGATTCTTATTTCCTGTGAAGTCATGGTGGTGTCACTGGTGGGAGACATTGGAACAACTATTATAGGTATCAAAAACGCATTAAACTAAACACAGTAAACACATTAAATTCATTTTTAGCTCTGCTGACCTAGGGTTGCGGAGCTTATGCGACCTCTTATGTCTGTCCATCCGTCCATGAACTTTTGCTTGTTAGAGCCATACCATCCCCAATTTTCAAGTTAACCCAGTATAACTTTCAGGACTTACAGAGTATATAAAAAAAAGGCCTGTGAGCCTCTTGTAATGCATAATCTGGGTATCCTTGATCATCTGTCCCAAGGTCACTGATGACATAAAGTTAAGGAATCGCCAATTGTTGTCTTGGAACATGCAACAATATTCATCACAGGAGTTGCACAAATAAACTGATTACATGTTGAACGAAGTGCCATCTGGTGGACAATATTACATTAAATGTAATATGTTCAGAAGCCACTTGAGAACTCACAGCTTTAAAATGAACAGGTGCAATGTAGCCACGATGCCAGCAGAGCTTTAGGCCCATGGTCCTCGTGTTAATGCTTCATACTTGTCATTTCTCTTTTTAATGGACGTCAAGATTGCTTGTGTTATCCAAGGGGACTTTTTATGCTTGTATTTCTTGTAGTTTACCTTTTTGATATGATATTGTTAATTTAAGCATCATTATGTCTGGGTGCCAACCCAGACATTTTGTTTTTCCAAGAATTCTTCCTTCCTTCCTTCCTTCCTTCCTTCCTTCCTTCTGTCCTTCCTTCCTTCCTTCCTTCCTTCCTTCCTTCCTTCCTTCCTTCCTTCCTTCCTTCCTTCCTTCTGTATGACCAGATTTGTCTGGAGTTTTATTTAGATCCAAAAACCACCAAACTTGCCATGGTGACTCACCTACCAGTGAAGTTAGGTACCTGACTTGGAATAGTTGTGATGTTTAAAACTATGCAATTTAGTGGCAAGTCAATTTTTAAAAGCTCCATATCTTCCAAACTATTGGACATAGACACAAAGTTCTAACTTACACATGTAGGTTTGAGACATCTATCAATGGGCAGTGAACAAAAGTTCCAAGAAGTGCAACTAAATGTGGCAAGTTTGAAGCTTTTCATCATGTTAATTGTCTGAATATATGCTTGTGGAAGAGGGGAAAGGGGCCACATCGTGTTGAATATAAAATGATGTGTTACATTGACACAAAATAATTTAAATTGTAATCATGAATTATATATTATGTCAAGTCAGATTCACATGTTGAAGTGTTTAATGGAACAACCATCACTCAATACTTTTTGTGTAAAGAAGCTCATAATCACCATGCAAACCCTGTTAAGAGAACCCCATGTTTTGGTGCAGTGTGACTACAGAACAGTTCTGCTCACTGCCAATTGGCTGAAGGTCAGGTTTTAGATAGGGTCCACTGAATATGCAAGCCTGCCAACAGTGCTCTTAACTGAGCCCCATGGAGAGAGATGGGAGGCAAGTTGGTCACAGCATTTTCCTGCTTGGATAACAGTCAGGCCATTTTTGTATGTAGCTGGTGGCTTAGGGTGCCTGTTCAGTTGTCAAGGACCCTGGGTCTGCTGAAAAGGCAACACCTTGAACAGGGACCTACATGTGTAAATTATTCTGCTATAAAAATTTGAAAGAGGTGATGACTGGGCTCTCTCTCTCTCCCTCTTCCCTATCCCTCCTCCCTCTTTATGTCTGGGTGTCAACCAAGACATACTGTTTTCTTTCTTTCTTTCTTTCTTTCTTTCTTTCTTTCTTTCTTTCTTTCTTTCTTTCTTTCTTTCTTTCTTTCTCTCTCTCTCTCTCTCTCTCTCTCTCTCTCTCTCTCTCTCTCTCTCTCTTCTTTCTTTCTTTCTTTCTTTCTTTCTTTCTTTCTCTCTCTCATTCTTTCCACTACATAATTTGTCCAGAGCTTTTCTCAGACACCATGCAAGCTACAATGTTTAAATTTGGCACGGTGACAGAGCTAGTAGGGAAGTTCACTATCTGACTTTAGACACAAAATTATAATGGGCACATATAGGTTTGTAAAACCCACCAATATAAAAGTTGTAGAATTTGACATTATGCTAATAAGGGGCATTCAAAAATTTAAAAGTTGAATATCTCCAAACTATTATAGATAGAGATGCCATTCCAACAATTCCAATTCAATTCAATTCATCAATTTGTGGGTTTGTGGCAAAGACGCATCCAATGAACTATGAACCAAAGTTAAAGGATTTTAATTTATGCAAAAATTAGGTGAATATGGAAAATTTAAATCTTGAATAGCTTCAAAACTATTATAGATACAGGTGCCATTCCAACTTCAATTTATGGGTTTGAACCATGATCCACAATTGTACAATTTCAATTTATGCAAATAAGATAAATACAAGAAATTTAAATCTTTGAATATCATCAAAACTATTATACATAGAGGTGCCATTCCAACTTATATTTGTAGGTATGTGGCATGACCGCATCCAATGAACCATTAACCAAAGTTGCAGGCTTGTAACTAATGCAAATGCACAAAATTAAAGTCTTAAATCACTTCAAAAACTATTACAGATAGTAGTGTCATTCAGACTTCCCTTTATAAGTTTATGACATAGCTACATCGAATAAACCAAGGACCAAAGTTGTAGCATTCTAATATGTGGAAATTAGGGTAATACACAAAATATAGTTTATGTTGAACAATGGCAAAGTGTAGCATTTCAAACTTCTCATTTTGAAGGCACGCAGACAGATTTGCTGTCAAGCAAATCTCCTTTTCTAGGTAGTTGTCTGTATTATTATACATGACTCATTTGGATCCGTGTTTAGGTCTGGATTTATTTGAGAATATAGACTTGCATTTTCTATCCTTTTCCTAAAAATTTGTAAAGAATATTTGTCTGGGACGAGATTCAATATATTTAGGTACCTCATCATATTTGAGATGTAATATATCTTAACAAATAAAATATGGGAAGTGGTCTGAGATTCTGGCTGTTATGATTCCAGAGTTTGAAATATTATTACTTGTATTTCAAAATTTGATATAGAAAATTGTCAAATAAGTGGCAAAAACTGCTTTGTCGTGTATTCTTAACATGTCAATATTAAAATCTCAACCCACTATAATTTCATGTTTGCTCTTTGTAGCTTACACAACACTTTAGAAAATTCATCAATAAAAATCTTGTAATTTGTAATTAAGTCTCTTGGGGGTTTGTAGATGTTGCCAAAAATAATCTTTTTGTTCAACGCTCTATCCCTGACTTCAATAAACTGCCCCTTCCATATCTCTGACTTCCAAAGGCCTCCACGTGCAGTACAGAGCTTACCCTGTGATATCAAACTATAATGCTCTAGTTCTAACAGTGATAAGTCTGAATCATTCTGTAACCAAGTCTCTTGCAAACAGATCGCACTTGGAAGACAACCATCAGAATTTAAGTTAACAAGGAAAATGTTAAGTGCATCAATTTTTGCATTCAAAGACTGACATGGAGACTGCTTAATAAATATAGGTTCATTTAAATTTTCATTTTGATTTGTACCCAACACATTTAGTAAGGAGTTCATGTTTGTACCTCCACTACTGTCTAATATGTTCTCACCCAGCATGTTATAACAACTTGGTCAATGTTTTTACGCGTAAAAAACTGGTTTTAGTATCATTCTTGGTAACAGTTGATTCATGGGCCTATAACAAATAAGGTCTATTTTAATAGGCTTACTTGGTAGGCCTGTCAGATCGAGAACAGGCCAGGGTGGTTTGCCTTCAGACATTTTCATGTCAATTATCAGCATGCCATTGAATGTCAGCCACAAAATAAGATTGACTCCCCCCCCCCCCCCCCAAAAAAATATGTCAAAGTGAAGTCGAATTATCGGGAACTCGACACATACCTGGGTAAGACTTTAAAAACTAAGCTTACGTTTTCAGCTATATCTTATTATACAGTGTTTAAAAGCAGTGAACCGATGTTCAGGTTAGGCCTAGGCTTCATGTCAAACCAATGTGCGAGTCCTACGGCCCCTGACTTGCCGGCCTAGGCCTGCTGTCAGATTCCGTTCCAGAAGTGGACGGCTGGGCAATGTTGTCGCTGATCTGCTTGTGTCATTTTAAGACCAGTCTGTCATCGTTGTATAGGCACTCTTTTGACTATTTAACTTTTTTTTCCAGCAAGTTTTGCAGATTTAATGTACTTGACATAAGCTGCCTGTCGCGCATCGGCTATTTCCTTTGGGAAGTCTGGTTTTACTTCCCCTTACTTCTTTTTGGGTCTTTTATACACAGCCAGCTTAACATTCATGGCCTGAATAGGGGTACCAAATGTCGCTATGATTGGGCAGGGTCTTTGCTTCTTTGATTTGGTTGCTTGTTGACCCAACTGACCTATTCTGTAGGCGGAAGTCACAGACAGAAAATTTTTCAAAATAAAAATATTCTAGTAAATTTTATATCAACGGAACAAGCAAGTCATGCAGATTTCATAACTGGTCATTTTGTCTTTCTATGTTAATATCTGAAAAAGGTATGCAATTTTAACACTGCAGAGTAGAGTGTGGGGTTTTGCCACCACTCAGCTGCACAGAGGTGTTGGGTCCAGATCTGTGACCCAGCTTCCCACTGCTCACTGTGTCATGGTCCAGTAAACAGCATCTCAGCATGCAGGGCCGCCTTGTTTCTTCGGGACCAATTTCACTTCATTGGGCAAATAAAGCATATAAACAACAATAAGCACATGCAAATCATTTTTGGGGTTCTTTCACAACTTATTCGTAAATACTTTATAGTATTGCAAAGTTAAATTTCAAAATTTTACACATCAACGTCCGATGAACACAATGTCAAGATGATGGTTGAATTCATTTTTTTAGATTTTTTTTTCTTTTTTGTAAAATTCTGCTTGTAAAACAGAATAAGCTAAATA
This sequence comes from Hermodice carunculata, assembly GCA_964020975.1. Taxonomy (NCBI): domain Eukaryota; kingdom Metazoa; phylum Annelida; class Polychaeta; order Eunicida; family Amphinomidae; genus Hermodice; species Hermodice carunculata. The sequence continues at coordinate 3,532,280 of OZ026622.1, forward strand.
CAAATCCTTTTGGGGTTGCTCTTTCAATTCGAATTTCTACACAAAGTTATTTAAATTTTAATGCAAATTTTAGTCTTGGTTAGCTGGATAGTATACTTTTGTAGGGAGCAAAACTCAAATTTGGCAAGAGACTTGTGGACATTTCCTTACTAGCCTATTACAATGAGAATTCATTATAATGACACCATCTGTCCCCTAAAAAAGAGTCAGATAAATGAATAACAGCAGCATAGAAAATTAATTTTTGACCTTTACAGGGCGTGGTTAAAAGTGAATATGTCAGACATCTGGGTGTCGTTATTATGAGCTCTCTGGACTTCTCACTATATAGAAATTGAAGGAATTCAGGCGGTTAATTTTACATGCAAGATATATTTGATATTTAATTACAGTGAACTGTTCCCCAATAGTTGTCAAGGACGATTTATATTCATTTCAGGAGCATTTTATGTACAATTAAATGTTCTCCGGTTTCTCTTGACAGTCCATCTTCAAGCTCCAGTGCAGGTTTCTGTTGCTGTTGCTGCACATGTACTTCTCACAAAACATAAAGTATTATTGAAATAAATATGATTGTTAAACAAAAAAGTTGATTTTTGTCTGGTGTGAAAAAAATACAAGTAGAAAAGATTTGTTAATAGTTTGAGTGCGATAATTTGCATATCTAGTACGATATTCGTGTCCGTTGAGACTTCCTTTTGCTATCACATCAGCTTCCGTTAATAGTTTTGGTTATAGCCACCGTTAGATTATATTTTGCCGGAGCCCCAAGCGGTCGCTTCCTCACTCGGCCGTCGCCATGACGACCATCCATGAGCTCATGAGAGCCCTCTTGTTTATGGATATTTGTGTTTTTGCTATTTTCAAATTCTACAAAACTCGCTCAGATGCTTCTGCAACTCGACAAATGTAGCTTGTGGAAAGGTCAAACTAAACTGCTCAGTACTGTAGGTGAAGATATTCCTCATGTCAATTACCTCAGCTGACTTGAGTGTCAGGTGAGTTTATGTGGTGGTTAGGCACTGTCGTCTGTCTGTCCAGCGTCGTCCATAATTCACATTTTCTACCTCTTCTCTAAAGGCGTCTGCCATATTTACTGTAAATTTGGTGGATATGTGCCTTGGGTAGATCTCTACGAAATTTATTCAGAGTCGTCACGCGCAATGGATTATAAAGATTTTGAAATGAATTTTCCTTCGTTTTTTGGGGCGAAATCTAAAAAAAAAAAATCAAAACTAGTCTTTGAACTGCTTCGTACTTGCATTAGGGGTACTTCTGGCGACTCTTATACCTTAATTTGTTCAACAGCTTGTGATGCCATTTTTAAAGTAGATATTTTTACAATTATATTTATGTTTTTGCTATTGTGTGAAACTTGACAGAAATGTAGCTTGCACGAGGATAAAACAAAAGTGTTCACTAGGTGATGATACTCTGGATCCCATATTTTCAACAGTTTTTTTTACCTCAGCTGACTTGTCAGTCAGCTGAGGTTTTTTGAGGGTCCGTCGTCCGTCCGTCCGTCGTCCACAATTCACATTTTCGACTTCTTCTCAAAAACCGTCAGCCAGATTCACTTCAAACTTGGCGGAGATGTGCCTTGGGTGGGTCTCTACCAAGTTTGTTCAAATGGTCACGGTCCAGTGATTTTTGGATTTTTAATGAATTTTTTTGTTCTTTTTTGGGTAAATCTTAAAAAATCTTCTTCTCCAAAACCGCTCACCCGATTACTTTGATATCACATAGGAACACTCCCTGGGACTCCTAGTTCTTAATTTGTTCACCAGGTGGGGCTGCAATTTTTTTTCTATTTTTTTATGAATTTTTGTGTGTTGTAGCTATTTTCGACTTCTTCTCCAGAACCGTCACTCAGATTAAGCTGAAACATGGTGGATATGTTCCTTGTAGAAGGGTCAAACAAAGTTGTTCACTATGTGGGAATGCTGTGGATTCCTGATTTTAACGATTTTTTCAATTCCGGTAGTTGTTGGTCAATGCAGCTTTCCTATTGATTACTATGGAAGTCAATGGGCATTCAAATGCCAATTCACATTTTCGACTTCTTCTCCAAAACCGTCTTCCAGATTTACTTCAAACTTGGTGGCAATGTACCTTGGGTGGGTGTCTACCAGGTTTGTTCCAATGGTCATGTTCCAATGAATTTTGGATTTTTTTATGATTTTTTTCAAAAATCTCAACAAAAGTTTTAATAGGAAAGTTTAACATGGGAATTTCTTGTAATGGTCATAACTTAAATAATATTGACCAGATTTACTTCAAACTTGGTGGGGATGTGCCTTGGGTAGATCTCTACGAAGTGTGTTCAAATGGTCACGCTCTATTGATTTTTGGATTTTTTATGAATTTGTTTGTTCTTTTTTTGGGGCAAACCTTCAAAATTCTTCTCCTCTGAAACCGCTCACCCAAATGCTTTGATATGGTACATAGACACTCCCAGGGACACCTGGTTCCCAATTTGTTCACCAGGTGGCGCTGCAATTTTTTTAATGAATTTTTTGTATGGTTTTGCTACTTTTCACTTGTTCTCAGAACCGTCCCTCAGATTAAGCTGACGTGTGATGCATATATGTTGTGGAAGGGTCAAACAGTTGTTTACTAGGTGGCACTGCTTTGGACTTCTGATTTTTAAGGATTTTCAATTCGGGTACTTATCGTTCAATGCAGCTTTCCTGTTGATTACTATGTAAGTCAATGGGCATTCTAATGCTAATTCACAGGACAACTGACACGAAATTTACTGTTTACTTGATAACTTGAGATCTGTTTTGAGTTAGCTACACGTTAATTATTCTGTATGAAGGTGATGCTGAGACAGTACAGGAATGACCTTGACCTCGTTTGTGGGGTCACAGTGCAACATACATGAATTTTACTCTTCATTATAACTTGAGAACTACTTGAACTTTGATGTTGCACATGTCAGTGTTCTTCTATAAAGTTCAGACTTATTCAGACCATGGTGTCCTCGATCCTTTCCCAAGTTCATAGAGCTGCAAGTGTGATGAATGTCAGGATCAGCTGAGGCACGGGCTGTTCACACAGCCCTCTTGTTAATGAGTTTTTTTGTTCTTTTTTGGGTAAATCTTAAAAAATCTTCTTCTCCAAAACCGCTCACCCAATTGCTTTGATATCACACAAGAATACTCCCTGGGACTCCTAGTTCTTAATTTGTTCACCAGGTGGCGCTGCAATTTTTTTCTAATTTTTTATGAATTTTTGTGTGTTATAGCTATTTTCGACTTCTTCTCCAGAACCGTCACTCAGATTAAGCTGAAACATGGTGGATATGTTCCTTGCAGAAGGGTCAAACAAAGTGGCTCACTATGTGGGAATGCTGCGGATTCCTGATTTTTAACGATTTTTTCAATTCTGGTACTTGTCGGTCAATGCAGGTTTCCTATTGATTACTATGGAAGTCGATGAGCATTCTAATGCTAATTCACATTTTCGACTTCTTCTCCAAAACAATCATCCAGATTAACTTCAAACTTGGTGGCAATGTACCTTGGGTGGTTTTCTACCAATTTTGTTCACGTGGTCATGCTCCAGTGATTTTTGGATTTTTAATGAATTTTTTTGTTTTTTTGAACAAATCTTAAAAAATCTTTTCCTCGGAAACTGCTTTCCCAATTGCTTTGATATCACAAAGGAAGACATCTAGGGACTCCTTGTTGTTAATTTGTTCACCATGTGGCGCTGCAGTTTTTTTTCTAATTTGTTATGAATTTTTGTGTGTTATAGCTATTTGCGACTTCTTCTCCAGAACCGTCACTCAGATTAAGCTTAGACGTGGTGGATATGTTCCTTATGGAAGGGCCAAACAAAGTTGTTCACTATGTGGGAATGCTGTGGATTCCTGATTTTTAAAGATTTTTTCAATTCGGCTCCTTTGGGGTAAATGCACCTTTCCTATTGATTACTATGTAAGTCAATGGGCATTCTAATGCTAATTTACATTTTTGACTTTTTCTCCAAAACCATCATCCAGATTAACTTCAAACTTGGTGGCAATGTACCTTGGGTGGGTGTCTACCAGGTTTGTTCCAATGGTCATGTTCAAATGAATATGGATTTTTTTATGGTTTTTTTTTTCAAAAATCTCTACAAAAGTTTTAATAGGAAAGTTTAACATGGGAATTTCTTGTAATGGTCATAACTTTAATAATATTGACCAGATTTACTTCAAACTTGGTGGGGATGTGCCTTGGGTGGATCTCTGCCAATTGTGTTTAAATGGTCAGGCTCTATTGATTTTTGGATTTTTTTATGAATTATTTTGTTCTTTTTTGGGGCAAACCTTAAAAATTCTTCTTTTCTGAAACCGCTCACCCAATTGCTTTGATATCATACATAGACACTCCCAGGGACACCTGGTTCCCAATTTGTTCACCAGGTGGCGCTGCAATTTTTTTATGATTTTTTTTGTATGGTTTTGCTATTTTTCACTTGTTCTCAGAACCGGCCCTCAGATTAAGCTGAAATGTGATGGATATGTTGTTGTGGAAGGGTCAAACAGTTGTTTACTAGGTGGCACTGCTTTGGATTCCTGATTTTTAATGATTTTCAATTCGGGTACTTATCGTTCAATGCAGTTTTCCTATTGATTACTATGTAAGTCAATGGGCATTCTAATGCTAATTCACAGGACAACTGACACGAAATTTACTGTTTACTTGATAACTTGAGATCTGTTTTGAGTTAGCTGCACATGTTAATTATTCTGTATGGAGGTCATGCTGAGACAGAACATGAATGACCTTGACCTCGTTTGTGGGGTCACAGTGCAACATACATGAATTTCACTCTTCATTATAACTTGAGAACTACTTGAACTTTGATGTTGCACATGTAAGTGTTCTTCTGTAAAGGTCAGACTTACTCAGAACATGGTGTCCTTGATCCTTTCCCAAGTTCATAGAGCTGTAAGTGTGATGAATGTCAGGATCAGCTGAGGCACGGGCTGTTCACACAGCCCTCTTGTTTTTTTTTTCAATCCGGGTGCCTGTCAGTGAATGTATGTATTCATATGTAAGTCAATAGAGCTTGCAATAGAATTTTGCATTTTTTATTTTTCCCCCAAACTACCAACCAGACTGGTTTCAAATTTTTTGGTAATGTACCTTGTACCTGGCAAGATTGTTCAAATTAACAGTTGACTTTGCACTTTATGTTTTTTTTGTTTGTTTTGTTTTTTGGTTTGTTTTTTGTTCAATTCTTGGCCAAATTGTCAAAAATCTTCTCCAGAACTGCTAAACTAAATGTTTTGAAACCCATAGGGAAATATCTTGGGACCTTCAGACCTTAATTTGTCAAACAGGTGGCACTTCCATTCTTTCTTTCTTTCTTTCTTTTTTTTTTTTTTTGAATGGGGGCGGGTAAATTTTTTTTAAGCTCTGGTTTTTATTTTTTTAAATTATATTTTAGTAATTTTTTTATTTATTTATTTATATTTTTTTTTTTGACTTCTTACAAACTGAACATTCTCTTCAAACATGGTGGGAATATACCTGGACTCCATCCGCAGCAAATTTATTTGTTACATGGTGCTGTTGTCATTTTTTGAGTTTTTGACAAGTTATCAAAATAAAGGATTATGTTAATTTTGAGCTCGTGGCCTTGAAAGGTCAAACTGACACATTGGCTAATATCTTGGTAATAGTAGATTGTGTAACTTTTCACATGAAAAATGATGACTGCCTGAACTCAATGAGTGAAGACTGATATCAGGGACATTGCAAACAGTCATCATAGTCTTAGACAAAGGTGACCTTGATAATATTCTAAGTTCACATGACCACTCCAATCTGTGAATCCATGGTCAACTGAGCATAGGACTGTCACAGTCATTTCGGTTCTTTTTAGGCATTCATTCTTTCATGCTTTTTGGTTTAATTTGAATTATGAAGGCGATCAGCCATATGTATTACAATGAGTGAAACCGTGAGGTATGGATCGAATCCTTGTTGGGCTGGACTTCACTCAGAACCTTCGTAATCAAATTTTTCATACAAACAACAAAAACGTCCATCTAAATATACAATGTGTAATGATGTCACTGACCTGCACAGTAATAGTTATCTGGTAAGTAAATTTTGGTATCCATGGGAACAGGAATGTGTAATATACATGTATATGACAAGTCCCCATAGTGCCAGTTTCATGTCAATATCTTTTTGATGAAGTGTTAATATTATGACGACAATAAAAAAACAAACAAACCCCCCCACCCCCCCAAAACCCAAAACAAATTCAAAATAAGAACAAAAATAGGTTAATTAATAAATTAAAGTAATATACAGCTGACAACTTTCTGGTTTGTTACAAGCCTTTAACCAATGCTATTTTTTCTTTTTCTTTTTTTATAAAATTTGACTGTGCAAATGCAAATAATAATGTATGCGCAAATTAGTCCAAAATATAGGAAATGTATAGATTTAGATGTGTTATCTTTTTATATTTTATTGAAATGAGGCACATTCTAAATATATGATCATGTGGAATGTACAAAATATCAAAGAACATGATTATTTTTTAAAGTAATTTCAAGTATTTTTTAAAGATTCAGAGGAGCGGATTAAGGAAGCCGGCTTTTATTTTCTGTAGGGTTGCTTAAAATCAAAATGCAATTGAACTATAGTATGAATGTCACAAATGTCGCAGTAAATATTATTGGGTATATCTATCAGAGTAAAAAATAAATGCAGCGTTGTTTTCAATCTAAAATGTAAATATGTTTTGCTTTGAATGCAAGTTTTATGATATAAATGTCATTATTAGTGACCTTGTCAGGTTTTCATTATCTATGCACGGACATAATATCTCTCCTACATTAATCAGAGTTGATGATGATGATGATTTCTCAAAACTAGTGACTTATTCTAGAATCTAAATTTTATTGTTATCCCCTCTCAAAACTAGCGATTTTTGCATAAAAGTACATGCTAGGTTCAACTTACTGCACCATAAATGACACTTTAATCATCATAGTCGTGGTATTTTGACGTGGTTTTTTTTTTTTTTTTTTTTTTTTAGTTATTTGTTTTGGGCTGAGATCACTAATCTCACATCTGTCATCTTTTGAAAAGTCTCAAGATGAAAATGTAGCTGTACAATAGGCTATGTCCCTGATAGAATGTCGCTGTACAATAGACTTATCCCTCATAAAATGTAGCTGTACAATGGACTTTATCCCTGATAACCCAATAACGCTGTGAAACTGCAGTCCTGGCTGTGTCATACACTGTCACGAGCACTCGGCAACATGTGGGGAATAGAATAATTTAATTTTCATAGTTTTTTTTTTTTTTTTTTTGGCAAATGAACGAGTTGCTCTAAAACCGTACATAAAATTTACTGTTGGTTCATGTAGCATTGCATACGATATCACACTGCTAGCTTTAATTTGCCCAGAAATGGACTTCAGAATTTTTTGATACCAAGAACCCTTACATTTTCACCGGAAGCTATATATCTGAGTCGTCAGACCTGTTTTTCGTGTCCTCTGTGACAAGCTGATAGATAGATAGATAGATAGATAGATAGATAGACAGACAGACAGACAGACAGACAGACAGACAGACAGACAGACAGATAGATAGATAGATAGATAGATAGATAGATAGATAGATAGATAGATAAAAGTCTTGCCATTACAAGCAAAAGCTTGTGATCCATTATTCATTCATAATATCTATTGCTATTTCTTAACATTCATGCATTCTATAAATTCAAGTTGATTGCCCTTACCTATACACAAGGAAAAGACAAGCAACCGCCATTACAAAACAAGGCTTAAAGCCTGGAGGTGGGGCTTTTTGTTGTTTTTCCTTTGTTTTCATTAGGGCATGAACATATGTTTACATGTATAATATACATATACATGTATATGAAATTTGGGTACATTTGCGAGTAAATTATCATGGCTATTATAGTAATATCTGTAAGACCTTAATTTACCGGGCTTAATATGAATATTTTGTTAACATTTCAATACATGTAGGTTTGTGTATGATCAAACAAAAATTTATTTCTAGGGTGGGAGTGAGCGTATTTTGGAGATCGTTTATGCGCACGCATAATGTGTTATGACATATGTAAAGCAGCCACAGTCACGTATGAAAAGACCTGTTGCTGAAGCCAGCGAAGAGGTGGAACTAGAAGAATACCTGAGGATTACTCAGTAGTTTCACAAGTAAGTGCGTGTTTTTCATATTTCATTGTTTTACCTTGTACATATTACACGAGCGAAGATGTGTTTGTATAAATTTTGACAGGTTCTCTGCCACTTGCGGTGTCATAGCATCAATGTGGTATCTACGCGGTCATTGCCATGTTGACCATCACATGAACATTATGGCGATGTCATTCACCATCAGCACATGCTTTTGAATATCGGCGCATTGCTCGCAAATTAAACTTGATGTGTGTTTTGAAGTCTTATACTGAGTTGTTATTGTATGTCACTAAGTCTGCTTTATTGATTGCTACATTTTTAATGTTTGTCAGGGTCCACACATAGCAGGCACAATGAAAACTTGTAAGAATGACACTATTTTTTTCCAAGAAAATGAGTCAGATATCTGAATATTTCAGATTAATGAGTCAAAAAACAAAGGAACAACAACTTCAGTCCCTTCAAATTTGTGTCATTATAATGAATATGTCAGATAACTGAGTGTCACTTTGAGTTTTCACTGTATTATTTCATTTGAGCTCCAGTACACTTTAATCAGGTGGTGCAAAATAGAAACAGAATTGTTAGCCCCCTCATCACTGGAAGTGCTTCTCCTCTGGTTTAGCTTGTACCCTTGATCTGTAAAAGGCCACCCTGTACATCTGATACATACAGGTTGTCATTTTCCATTCCAAGGGTATGCAGGAAGATGGACCTTAAACAAGAGGTCTGTGTGAACAGCCCGTGCCTCAGCTGATCTTGACATTCATCACACTTGCAGCTCTATGAACTTTGGAAAGGATCGAGGACACCATGTTCTGAGTAAGTCTGACCTTTACAGAAGAACACCCACACGTGCAACATCAAAGTTCAAGTAATTCTCAAGTTATAATGAAGAGTAAAATTCATGTATGTTGCACTGTGATCCCACAAACGAGGTCAAGGTCATTCATGTACTGTGTCAGCATGACCTTCATACAAAATAGTAAACATGTGTAGCTAACCCAAAACAGATCTCAAGATATCAAGTAAACAGTAAATTTCGTGTCAGTTGTCCTGTGAATTAGCATTAGAATGCCCATTGACTTACATGGTAATCAATAGGAAAGCTGCATTGAACGATAAGTACCCGAATTGAAAATCCTTAAAAATCAGGAATCCAAAGCAGTGCCACCTAGTAAACAACTGTTTGACCCTTCCACAACAATATATCCATCACATTTCAGCTTAATCTGAGGGATGGTTCTGAGAACAAGTGAAAAATAGCAAATCCATTCAAAAAATTCATTAAAAAAAATTGCAGCGCCACCTGGTGAACAAATTGGGAACTAGGTGTTCCCGGGAGTGTCCATGTACGATATCAAAGCAATTGGGTGAGTGGTTTCAGAGAAGAATTTTGAAGGTTTGCCCCCCCCCCCAAAACAACAAAATTCATCAAAAATCCAAAAATCAATAGAGCTTGACCATTTGAACACACTTGGTAAATATCCACCCAAGGCACATCCCCACCAAGTTTGAAGTAAATCTGGTCAATATTATTAAAGTTACGACCATTACAAGAAATTCCTATGTTAAGTTTTCCTATTAAAACTTTTGTAGTGATTTTTGAAAAAAAATCACAAAAAAATCCAAATTCATTGGAACATGACCATTGGAACAAACCTGGTAGACACCCACCCAAGGTACATTGCCACAAAGTTTGAAGTTAATCTGGATGATGGATTTGGATAAGAAGTCGAAAATGTAAATTAGCATTAGAATGCCCATTGACTTACATGGTAATCAATAGGAAAGGTGCATTTACCCCAAAGGAGCTGACTTGAAAAAATCATTAAAAATCAGGAATCCGCAGCATTCCCACAAAGTGAACAACTTTGTTTGGCCCTTCCATTAGGAACATATCCACCAAGTGTAAGCTTAATCTGAGCGACGGTTCTGGAGAAGAAGTCGAAAATAACTAAAGCACACAAAAATTCACAAAAAAATTGGAAAAAACTGCAGCGCCACCTGGTGAACAAATTAACAACAAGGAGTCCCTAGATGTCTTCCTGTGTGACATCAAAGCATTTAGGTAAGCAGTTTCGGGGAAGAAGATTTTTTAAGATTTGTCCAAAAAAAAAAAAAAAAAAAAATCACTAAAAATCCAAAAATCACTGGAGCATGACCACGTGAACATCATTGGTAGAAACCCACCCAAGGTACATTGCCCCCAAGTTTGAAGTTAATCTGGATGACGGTTTTGGAGAAGAAGTCAAAAATGTGAATTAGCATTCGAATGCCCATTGACTTCCATAGTAATCAATAGGAAAGCTGCATTGACCGACAAGTACCAGAATTGAAAAAATCCTTAAAAATCAGGAATCCGCAGCATTCCCACATAGTGAACAACTTTGTTTGACCCTTCTACAAGGAACATATCCACCAAGTTTCAGCTTAATCTGAGTGATGGTTCTGGAGAAGAAGTCGAAAATAGCTATAACACACAAAAATTCATAAAAAATTAGGAAAAAATTGCAGTGCCACCTGGTGAACAAATTAAGAACTAAGTGTCCCAGAGAGTGTTCCTGTGTGATATCAAAGCAATTGAGTGAGTGGTTTCGGAGAAGAAGATTTTTTAAGATTTACCCAAAAATGGACAAAAAAATTCATTAAAAATCCAAAAATCACTGGACCGTGACCATTTGAACAAACTTAGTAGAGACCCACCCAAGGCACATCTCCAACAAGTTTGAAGTGAATCTGGCTGACTGTTTTTGAGAAGAAGTCGAAAATGTGAATTGTGGACGACGGACGGACGATGGACCCTCAAAAAACGTCAGCTGACTGACAAGTCAGCTGAGGTAAAAATCACACCAAAATCCCAGCAGAAGATGGGGTTTTAATCACACTTAAAATATGCATATATATATATATATATATATATATATATATATACATATATATATATACATACATACATACATACATATACATACATACATACATACATACATACATACATACATTTCAACCTCTATTCAGATCGTTCAAAAAAGGCAAGTTATGAATGATTACGATGTGACAAATCTAAAGCTCAACATGTAAATGAATCAAACCAACTTTTAAATTATATAAGTTTTGCTTTGCTTTAATAATAGTTTTCACTGACGCCATTTTCCCTCCCATTAAAACACAACTTTTCCCATCTCTCCGTGACTGTTCTGGCACACAGTTTCCCTATACAGTATATCAATCCAAGAAAAAATAGTTTTAGCATCAAACAAAGTGGCCTTATCGAGCGCAAGGTTGAGTGAGTACAGCACTGAGTGATAGGTCATTCAAAACGTGAACTGAAAATGTCGACAGTCTCAGCATGGCAATGTTTACAAACATCCACTTCTCGCTCGGATCCATGACCTAGATCTTGATTCATCTCAGAATCCCACAATCAATTGAACGCAATCAATAAAGCAGACCAAGTGACATACAATAACAACTCAGTATAAGACTTCAAAACACACATCAAGTTTAATTTGTGAGCAATGCATTGATATTCAAAAGCATGTGTTCGTGATGAGCGACATTGCCATAATGACTTTTTTATTAATGTTCATGAATCATGTGATGGTCGACATGGCAATGACCACGTGGATACCACATTGATGCTATGACACCGCTAGTGGCAGGGAACCTGTCAAATTTTATACCAACACATCTTCGCTCGTGTAAAATACACAATATAAAACAACGAAATATGAAAAACACACACTTACTTGTGAAACTACCGAGTAATCCTCACGTCTTCTTCGGGTTCCACCAATGGAACTTCAATATTCAAACAGAGTGCGGTAGGGAATTCCTGGACAACGTCATTTGGGTCATTTACATACAGATCTCGCGCATGCGTACATCTTATGTTTTCCGTCTGAGCCGGCTTTTCGTCTGCTTGTGCGACCAAGAAAATTACGCCACTCACAGCGAAAAGAAACGTGCCCCAGCCGCGCGTGACAAAATAAGACAGACACACACAGTTTCCATCGGTGTTGAAAATATGGAGCGATAGCGGGTTGTAAAAGAAGGACAAGGTCAGCCTTGGGCGTCCAAGTGATGATGATGTCGCTACATTCATTCTGATTCTGAACAGGTCTGATGTTCAGAGCAGTGCCCAGTTGTCGCACGTGCCGGAAAAAAAAAAATCAAAGATCACAGGAGCCGCCCATTTCTTTGAAGTCGTTATATTCAAGTCGTCATGGATACTTGATCAGTCGTGTTTGTAATCAATCGAGATTGAATCCGAATATCATTATCATATTATAACCGCTCCAGCTTGATGAAGTTTTCTTTTCTTTTTCTTTTCTTTTTTTTTTTGGGGGGGGGGGGGGGGGAGTGGCTAGGTAATCAAATTCATGGGACAAAAGTGCCGTTAATTAAGATCAGTAAAGACAACGGCAACTTCAGAGACAAAGAGAGAGAAAAAACAACAAACAAATGGGCATACTATCTACGTTTCCCGCTAACTTCGAGATAAAATTTTGTCTGCATCGGCAGCTCTTGACTGCACATATTGCGAGGAAGACGTGCCCGCGACCTCCGCTACTTATCAAGCTGTTATTGTCTACGATGTCAAAGATTTATGTTATTCTATTCGTCATCAATTTTCCTAGGGGCACCATAAAATTTTCTCATGAACTTGACTTTATCAGTTCTGTATTTCTATAAGATTGTGCAAGGTATAATGTGTGAGTTTCTTTCTTCAGACATTTGTCTGCATGCCACTTGTGTGGGAAGTTGCAATACGTTGTTCAGAGCCTCGTCCGACAGAGAATTTTACCAACATTTCTCGACGACAATATAACGAATTTATTTTGAAAAATTAGAAAGGATTGTACTTGTAATTTCACATTGCTGTGTACCACACTAGCCAAATGCATTTGCAATGGATTAGAACAAGCTTTGAACGTTGTCACCATTGACAGAACGGTATACTGCACAACGGTCTGAACGGGTCCTGGGGTGTCACACTGTGTTCGGTATAATGGCACATGCGACATGAAAATTTGATGAGGAACTGTACGTTTCGAAACATAAAATTTATTATACAAAGAAGCCTCATTCTCTCACTCTTTCGGCCACTGCTTCAGCCATATCTATCTGCTATTATCGGTCGCAACCGTATACATTCTCCGAAAACACGCACACACAAGTCCAACTAAATAACATCCCATTTTTTTGCACATGCTTCCAGCACAGAATTATCTATCGTTCTTTCTTGTAAGTCATAGGCCTATGCAGAACAAAAGTTGATGTACATAAACTTAAGGTATCAACAATTTTTTCCAAACAAATCATTTTAGTCAAGTAATTCAGAATTTCATCTGGTCCTTTCTAGATCTGCTGTGGGGTTTTGTGTGTGTGTGTGTGTGTGTGTTGTTTGTTTTTTTTTTGTTGTTTGTTTGTTTTGTTTTGTTTTTGTTTTTTTTTTTCTTGTTTTTTTTTTTTGTTTGTTTTGTTTTTGATTTGTTTTGTTTTGTTTGTTTTTTATCTCGCATTTCTATTTTGGTAATTTGCGATGAAAAAAAAATACTGAGGATTTCAAATGTATCATATCATGACGCAAACTCGAAATATATGACTGCTTAGTTGCATTGGAACAATCTACTATAGTGTACAGTTGGTAGGAACAGCGCGAGGAAAATTATTCAGACGATAGTATTGACAAGATCTTACGAATGCAGTGCATCGTCAATAAAACAAACATCCTAAAACAAAATTTTTGGTAGGAAACACGACGAATCCTGGTGAAAACTCTCTCTCTCTCTCTCTCTCTCTCTCTCTCTCTCTCTCTCTCTCTCTCTCTCTCTCTCTCTGCAGATAAGCATGAAGATAGTCTTTTGCTCACTGTAACCAAGGAGAAGGGGGGGGGGGGGTCGGTACGCTGGTACAGGTAATTATTCTTCTAGAGTATGCAGTACGGAAAATAAAAATCTTTCAAAATTTTGGATAGTACGAAGTACGTAAAACAAGACGGCTTCCAGTACGCCAGTACGGTAAATAAATTTAAAAAAAAAAAAAAAAAAAGCAGTACGCCAGTGCGAGAAACCCCTTACCGACCCTGAAGGAGGGCTTTTTCTACCATCTTTGCTGTAACATTAATAACCAATGGAACGGAGGTACCTGCATCCTAGAACTGCTGATACCAAATTATAGACAAATCTTGAAATATGAAACGACGTTTGTTTCACTGCATAAAAATTTAGTTTCCTGAGATTTGAGGTCAATATGTTCCAAGTTGAATCTGTATTTGCAGTGAACGGTGAAGATGACAATCATGTGTTATTGTTTGCGACCATGTGTGTTCTCATTTGCTCGTTTTCCACACTTATGTAATCTAAAGCAAACAAATATGTCTATCAAAATATATACCACAAACACAGTCCATAGCAAACGATCGCGACTTGAATTTATAAAAATATGCACAAGTTTAGCGTCAAAATGAACACCATATATAAAAGCTTTATTTGCTGTTTTGCGTCAACAAATGTGTCAAACATTGTCATTGACACCGGAACATTATGTAAGACTGCATGCCGTCGTCTTCAACTTCAAGTTCGAACGATGCGAAGGCCGTAGGCTTGAACAAACAACATAGGCACCGATGAGCGTACAAACTCGTCCATTTATCATTGAGTCTTGCGATACGAACATGCATGATTAAAATATGATCAAGCACAGTTAATCACATGAAAAATTCTATTCTCGTTGACGGCCAACAAAATAGTGGTATTTCACAGTTTCACTTTGTCTCCGCAGACGGCTCTGCAAGCACGTGGAGACTGCATGCAATTGTGCTTTGCTCTCGCAATATAGCGCACGCCACGTGACCGGCGAGAGCCAACTGGTTCTAAATATATCTCTCATCAGCGAGGAATTGCCCTAGAACCGTTGTGCATGGCCGAATGCCGTTATAAACAACACTTGCATGGTCGAATGTAAAAACTCTTTCTTGCCGCCAAAATATCATGTTTATTGACCAAAACAAAGGCACAACGGTCCTTCGACGCATGATTAGTGATGAATTACGTGGATAGGTACGTGTATGAAATATCGCGGAATGCAACTTTAAAGCACTTACATATTGTTATTGCGCCAAAACAGCGTACTTGCACAAGACTTGTAAGGGGAAGTGATAACTTGATTACATTTTCTCGTGGACTTTTTATATCACTGTAACGAATGCTCAATGGATTTTTTCCGTCTGATGCATCTTTGGACGTGTTCAGACTGGTAACTGTCTGGATATGCAAAAACCTACGGAGAGCCTCATTGAGCTGACAAAAGTTCGGTGTTCACAGAATTGAGGTCACATTCACCCACGAATACAAGCAAGATACGGAACTTCTTTTAACAGAAAGGTCCTGATAATGTGCATAGATCGATAAAGAATATCTACATTTTACATCAGCAATGAGCAGTAATACCAGTGTTACCATTAAGAGCACAAATGAAAGAAAATAACTTGCACCTTTTTAAAATCTGTTTCTTGTTTGCACCAGAATACATACGTTCGCCGGATGACATATTCTCACAGTTAGGCTTTTTCAGCTAACAGTTAGGCATTTTCAGCAATTGTGACCAGTGGTGACAGAGTATTTTCTCTTATTAAACCCTTCAGGTATCAGTCTTGTTTATTTTGCCGATATCAAATGTTAAGAATAAAGTCTTGTCACAAATCAGGACTATTAACACGACAGGAATAGTTCCTGGTTTTCAAATATTGAACTTTTTAGGTCTACTATGTACATTGTACATGAGAGGGGGTCTCCTTACGGAGCCCCACCTAAAAAACATGTCCGAGAATGTAAGGCTGCAAAACGAACACATTCATTTGGCTGTTGGGGGCTTGAATTTGACTGGGTTGACTATGGAGAGTAGAGAGAGTAGATTTCGCTTTTTTAACAGAACTATGGAGAAGATGTGGCACAGTTATTCCTGTTTGTGTAATTGATATACATGTATAATCGACAGCAGATTAACATAGCTTACGTTGTAAGCAGTGAGATATCCATGTACCACGTACACAAGGGCAGTTTACATCTTTAAAATAACATTGACATTAGTTCAGTTACCCGGTCTTCTGTAACTGTCAAAAATCATGCAACTCACCTTACATACCATCGTAGATAGATCTGCAATGGATATCATAATTTGGAGATGTGGTCAGGCCTATTATTATTATTTTTCATAAATGAAGCTGGGAAACGTACAATAGATTTGCGAAACTACTTTTGTGTCAATTTCTAGTATTGCCCACAAGATCTGCATGAAAGAATATTCGATGCTGCATTCTGAAAACAAAAGGACGGATTCTGGGATTAAAGAAGCCCTTTACAGTAAAATATTCCTTCCTCGATGATAGTGATAAAAGAAGAGTGATGAACTTTTGAAAGTAGTAGTAGTTGTATGCCTATAGTGATTTTATTGACATAAAGAAAAGAGGCCAGTACTGACCTATACGTCAAAAGATACATCATAATGCTCACAGGCATTATAACACCGTCTTGAGAAATTTTTTATCTTCACAAAATATCAATAAGGTGAAAAAGAAAATTTGATGCAGGCAGGCGTCTTAGCACCTAAAACTTGTAAGTATACTGCCCTCACTAGCTCAGATCTACAACACACAAATTTATGAAAAAAGAATAGACCATGACTTAGTATGTCTTAACCACATCAGACCATGGACAGGGTAACTGCATGTGGTGCCATCTTCAGAAATAAGTAACCGTCACAAAAATTAGAAACTATCAGATATAATCAGTGTACAGATGGTAATTCTGTTAAGTGTTTTTATTGTTGATATCAGGCTGGAATGTCATCCTTTGGTCAATCCACCGTTTTCTTTAAAACGGGATAGGCCCTATGGGATAAACAGTTTTACACAAACTTGCACGTTTCTTTATTTCTTGGTTTTGTTACTAAAAAAATCTCAAGCGTTTTTCTTTAATAGTAAGGTCTGTAAACAAAATAAAAGACAATATTATTAGAAGTTTATTATGTGCATTAAGTTGATTGTACTCAATCATTATCTATCTGCTTCTCATTCATTGTTTAACCAAAAAAATGTTCGAAATCTGGGGTGAAGAAATGAGCTGAGGACCAAAGTGTGTGTATTTTTTTCTGCATACAGTGCATGTGACATGTCTGACTCGGATAATGGTGCTTCTGACCAAGATGAATTGACAAATGTTACCCTATGTCTCATAGCTGCCGGACCCCTGCAGTGGCAGTTAATGCTTTTGATGTGGCTTGGGGTTACAGTTACTACACTTATGCTTTTCCTCCGTTTGGCGCCCTGCTTCATGTGTTTATAAGACAGGTGGAGCAAGACAAGACAGATATGGCACTGGTGGCTGCCATGTGGACAACTCAAGCATGGTTTCCAAAAGTGCTGAGACTTTAAAGCGACCAACTCCAGATGCTGCCACAAGGCAAACAGACCCTGTCCCTGATACACAACCCAATGAAGACGCACCCATTGCACGAGCTGCGCCTGGCTGCTTACAAATAATAATTATTGTCAGTCAAAGTCAGTTCAACTCGGAAAAACGAAGACACCACTGAGAGTGAAGTTGGCAACAAAATTTACCATATTCATAGGCCTATATCACGGAGTCCACACACTCCCATATAGGCCTACTATGACTAGTATGAGCAGATAGAAAATGGGAAGACCACCAAAAGTTGTTAAGTCCCGGACTGGGAGCATGAGAACACAAAATCGTTTACCGTTAGTTTTAACAAGATCGGTAGTTTGACTGTAGGGTAGGGTGGGGGAGTAGGGTAGTTTTCTTAAACGTCATAGAATACATAGTTATGCTCCCCGCCATATGTATTAATCCGTTCCATTTGGTTGCAACGGGTGCAGTGTTTTGCTCATTGCCAGCTTCGGTCGTCTGCTCAACACAGTGTGCTCCACAGGACCCTGAAGTGTGGGAAGGTAAGTACTTTTGTTTTACTGTTTTTCCACAATGAATTATGAGCTAAGAACACAATATAAGTTCATGTGGTCATGAAAAAGTGCATCTGGCTTGGAAGATTACTATCATTATCTAAATGTAATCCTTGTAAGTCCAGGCTCTAAAACATTGCAAATACATCATGGCGCTGGCTTTCATGGCTACGGGAGCAGTCATTATCCCAGATCAATGTCATAAGGACCATCTTCCCCCATGGGGTGGGGGAACATGGTCCCCATCAAAACTAGGCAGTCAAGCGTTCTAATTTAGGTTAATTTGCCATATTTGCAGTCATAATAAATTATATTTTTGCATTTTTTAAACTGAAGGTACTAAATAAGAGTCAAAATGAGATTTAAGTATTTTGCTGACTATCTCTAAATGACGCAAAAAATGATTAGAATGCATCCTTTCTATCGTGAATTTGGAACAACAGCTCTACTTTTTTTTTTGTTTGTTTTTTGTTTTTGTTATTTTTGGTTTTGTTGAGTAGAGCATATCTTGATACTCAGTGCATTTATACAAAAGAAAGCCTTTCATGCAATTGATGCCAGATATACATATATTATATCAAAACTTCATATTTGAATTCTATGATATCAATCAAGGTCCGTCTTCCCCCACTATCTCTAAAATTGTGATATAAGCGTAGGCCTGTATCTGTTTTCTATCAGAATCCTTGTATTTAACATTTATTTCATATGTTTATAGGTGAAAAGTATGGGACAAGAAATTATAGGCCTACCTGAACAATATTATGTTTTGCATTGCAGGATGGTTCGTTTTTATCAGAGAAAAACAGACCGTGGCAGCTGGACACCAGGAATGATTGGTGCTGCTATAAGTGCGGTAAATATGCATAAATTGCCATTAAAAATGGCTGCCCGCCACCACGGTGTCCCTGCAAGTACACTACGCAGACACATAAACATGTCAGTGATTCACCCTGGTAAGCAATACCTGGGCAGGCAGTCAATACTGGGGTCCACGGTGGAAGACCAGCTTGCTGAATATTGTTTGCAGATGGAGGAGTGGGGTTTTGGGTTGTCCAACAGAGATGTAAGGGAGCTGGCATTCGAGTACTTAGACCTGCACAAACTGCCAAATCCTTTTCATGGGGGCATGGCGGGAAAGGACTGGTTTTACGCATTCCGTAAGAGGCATCCCGAATTAACCCTACGCAGACCAGAGGCCCTTTCATATCAAAGAGCACAAGGGCTAAATAGAGATCAAGTATCCAATTACTTCATGCTTCTAGAAAAAACAATAAAGAAGCTAGAGCTAAGCGTGAAGCCACATCACATCTACAATTGTGATGAAACTGGCATCAGCACAGTACCGGGCACTACAAACATTGTCTGTAGAAAAGGGAAGAAAGCTGTGTATCAAATTACTAGTGCGGAGAGGGGCACCAACACCACTGTTATGTGCTGTTGCAGCGCAGGTGGCCAGTTTATTCCACCCATGGTCCTCTACAAAGGCGCTAGACTAAATGAAGCCTTAAAGCAAGATCTGCCTTTCCATACACTGGCAACCTGCACCGATAGTGGATATATGGACAAAGAAAAGTTCGCTGACTTCCTTGTTCACTTTCAGCAACATCGAGTCCACAATGATGAACCATGTTTATTAGTGCTGGATGGTCATGGATCCCATACCCGCTCCATCAGAGCCCTGGAGTTCGCTATCGAACACAAAATCACCATTCTATGTCTGCCGCCCCACACATCTCATAAAACGCAACCCCTGGATTGCTGTTTTTTCAAACCGCTGAAAACCAAATACAGAAATAAATGCAGAGAATTTCTCAAGGCCAACATTGGACGCGTAATCACAAAGTTTGAATTTCCGCAACTGTTTTCTAATGCGTACAATGAAGTGGTGATGCCATCCATCGCAATTCAAGGATTTAAGGTAACAGGCATACATCCACTCAACCCTGATGTCTTCCCAGACAATGCATACAGCGCTTCGGAATTCATCCAGCATGTCCAGGCAGCTCTCAATAAGGATGCGCCAAGCCAGCCTCCACCTCAGACCACGGACGAACCTAGACCTGTAGGAGATCAAAGCACCGGCAATGATACTGCCGACCGCCAAACCCCAGCAGAAATGGATCCACCAGGGGTATCTGATGCTGAGCCTTCTTTGCCAGAGGGTTCGGACAGCCAAAATGCCTTCATCCAAATGCGGCCGCCTGCAGTTGCTAAATCTACTTCCACCAGGAAAAGGAGACGTAATGCAAAGAGCACATCATCGCGTATTGTTACGAGTCCTACCGTAATTGAAGAACTCAAACAAAAAGCAAAGCTTCAAACAAAAGAGAATGATCAACCAAAATCGGTCGTCAAAAAAGGTAGGCCTCTTAAAAAAGTGCAGGCAAAAAAACCCGGAAAGGTAGATCCGCAACCTGGGACAAGCGGCGAGTCTTCAAAACGCAGAAAGACAAAAGCTGTCGCAGCAGAAGAGAGAAATAAACCTGAAAACTTTTGCGCAGTTTGCCAAGGAAATTATTATGATGATACTGGAGACGACAGGGAAGATTGGATTCAATGTCCACAATGTGAAATGTGGTTCCATGAAACATGTGCTGGCATTTATGGCAAAAGAGCATATGATTTTATATGTGACGATTGTGCCGAGTAAAGACGATAACAGAGCCCGGATTGATAAAACAAGTCCCTTTAAAGATGCGAAAACTGAGCTTTAAGTTAGCAAAGAAAAAAAAAGTTAATTTGTATTTTGTCACTAATGGCTACTTACTATGTGATGAACTATTCACAAGGCCCGTTAGCAGAGTGCCTTTGAATTGACATTTTAAAACCATCTGTTGCAAAAACTTTCTTGAAAATGTTACACAAAGTTACATAAATTTACATTTGCTTTGTTGGGCAGAATAAACAAGTTGTCTGCTTAAGATGCTACGATGTTTCATAATCACATATAGGCCCTACTCTCTGCATATAGACACATGCACACACATATACACACATACACACGCACACACTCGTACACACATACATATATGAATGTAAACAAATATGCATACACACTTGCATAGAATATGTTGATTTGCAAGCGGTATTTTCAGTATTACATTATTTTTAATTTCTGTGGAATTCTAAAAAGGTCCGATTCATATGTTTTGTATTTAATTTTGCATTACTAAGCCTGTTGGTATCATCAGACAATGATATTTGCAAATGCAGAAAAACAAACTGGTATATTAGGTAATTTGCCACAGACGGGTGCCTTAAGTTCTCTCTCTCCCAATGGTGGGGGAAGATGGCCCGAAAGTGTATGTCTGAATTTAATGATTCATTTTTCCAAAATTTCTTTAAGTGCAGTTTTTATTTTGTTTTGTTTTAATGCATGGGTGTCTGTAATGAGGTATCCCTTCATTGTTTTGTTTTCATATTGTGCTGAAACATTAATTAATGTAACTTTTGGGAAAATAATGTCATACTACATGAGCAGAAACGTTTTGTCCACAAGTTCAATCTCCTACTCGTAGTTTTCTTGAGAGTATACCAGATCTCCAATTCTGCTTCTGAAATCAATTGTTTCTGAAGGAAAATAATTTTATAATCCAAGCTGTCAAGAACAAAGACCGTTTAATATATCGCGTGAATAATCAAAGGGTCCATCTTCCCCCATTTGTGGGGTAAGATGGTCCCTTGTACATGTTGCATTGAGAGCCTTGCCTCATGTAAACCAATATGGTTCGACCATAGGTGATGCCATGAGTTTACAGCCTGGGCCTGGTTACTGCCCTTGTTAATATTTTCTGCACACAGAAGTGCAAGCTATTTTCTCCATTATTAAAAATGTCCTTAGGGGGTCCATCTTCCCCCACTCTACCCTATGTTAAGTTGTGGATATACACTCGCAACCAACTTTAATATGTTTATAGGCCTAAGAATTGAACGTCCTCTCAAAAGAAGGTTGTGATAGCAACTTGATGACATGCTAAAATGCATGTCATTAAGTCGATATCAAACGACGAAGAGAGATCACGCAGGAGCGAGGGCCGAGGGGGCGAAGCTATCCGTGGGAGGGGCCCACTGGGAAAATTTTGAAATTTGCAAATCTTTTTCTTGCATTTCGAAGCATTTTAGGAATCATCAGTGACATTTTGAGCCGGGATTTTCGGTCACATAACCAAATGAACAAAAACAAATCATGACCAGTGAAGCCATCCTAAGCCGCAAGGCTAAATACATCAAACACTCTCCATTAAAAGTATTGAAGTTGGTAGTCTCTCACGACTGTTATGACAAATAAAGCGTAGCCCATACATAGTTTCACCCACCTTTTTTATCCTCTTTTCATTGTCCTGCTGTGCGTGTTCTGTATCTGTATACTAGTGTTAAGGAATTTCAATATTTTCTTGTGTTAGCCTATATGTTCAAGAGGCCCTAATTTAGGCTGCCGAGCGCGGCACAAATGAGGGACATTCCGCTGTAATTTTACAGAGCACAGTCACAGAGGCTCCAACTCTCCCGCTGCCGGCGGGAGGTGGCCCGCTATTCAGGGGAAATTGAAAATTCTCCCGACCTCCTGCTTGCTACCAAAAACTTCCCGCCCACTGCCCCAAATTACAAGCTTGGCATTTAATGTTATTTTCTAAGATTTAACTCCCCAGGCCTAGGATTCACCAGAGAGCACCATTTTTACTTGAAATTTGAAAAAAAATTCCCACAGAAGGGGGGGGGGGGGGAGACAGCCCCACTACCCTCCCCCCCCCCCCCGCTCAGTCGCGTTGCCACCTCGTGGTCTCCTTCCAAGCAACTCCCTGGGAGGTAGATTCTCCCTCTCTGGTACTCTCCTAGGTTGGAGCCTCTGTAGTCAGGTTTTCAAGAAATGCAAAGTGAAATGTGCAAATCACACGCAGAAACAGAGATCCAATCCAATATGCTTGGCGGACATCCATTTCTGTTTCTGACTTTATTTGATTGCAAATTAGGTCTGTTTCTTTCAAACATGGTCGTATTATGTCATTTTGTACCGAAATGGATAGGGAAATGTGTTTTTAAAAATCAAGCTGAAAACAGCAAATAGGCCTACCGGTAGAGCATTTCCGTCGATTACCAGCACCCGTATTTGCGTCTCGTTCGCACTGTATTCGAGTAAGGATCTTTATCCACTAATTATAGCTGTATCATCCAGAAAAGCTGGTGGATACAGACTGGGTGATAACCCTATCCATATCACCACAGTGCAAAGGTCAATCCGTATCACCACAGTGCAAAGGTCACTGAGAACTACTTAGGCAAGTAGTTCTCAGTGACCTTTGCACTGTGGTGATATAGATCTTGTAGTTGGTGCACGTCAAGCATGTAGTTTTCAAATGACCCAATTACTGGATCCTGCGTTACAGTTATTCATGCGCAAAGCTATTTAATACAAAGAGAAACTTAACAAACCTAATTCTGTAAGCCCATGTACCGTTTGAACAACTTTTCGAGATATTGTTTAAAAAAAAAATGTACAAGCACCAATCTCCATAATTACTGGGTCACGGTGACCCAGAATGTAGGTCACCAAGCACATTTTTATGTACAATGTAATCAAATGGAATTTTGATTTGGAGGCTCAATTCTCTTTGCCATTGATGTCCCTGCCATTACAAAATCGCCTCTTTCAACTTTAGAGGCATGGTGATGACCTCATGAAATATAGGTCAAGGTCACTGATATTATATAACATTCTAGCATTGGACATGGTCCATATATCTTATAAATTCGGCAAGTCTTATTAGATTACTTTTCAAAATACGGTCATCGATCTTATTTGGAAATAGGAGCATCACAATACCTCTTTTCCATTATTTGTAATATTTAGGGATATGAATTAAAAAAATAACTGAAATTTTGTATTTTGCTTTCACTTGCAAAGTTTTGCGGAGCTTCCTCCCAAATTTGTGAACATTTCCCACAAAAAACACATTTCATATAGCAGGTGTTTTATAACACATAAAAGGAAAGATGTACAAGTTAGGAAAATATTCACAACTTAATTTTAAGAGAAGGTTTAACTTTTACAGTCGCTGAACAGAGGCCCATCGGAAATACAAGAAGGTTTAAAGGTGTTACAATGCTGTTATTGTGTCTGGGATAGCTAATGAACGGAGGCTCCGCGCCGTGAAATAATCAACGAATTTGATCGTTTTCTGTGTTAATATTATTAATTTATCATATCTTTTCAATTATTACCTTTAATTTTTATAGGCTTCATTATCATCTTCCATAAGAATGGGTACATGTTGCCCAGTTTGCTTAGCCGGCTGGAAATAGGGAGATCGCGCATACAATGTAATCCAGTGCAATTTTGATCTGGAGACTCAATTCTCTTTGCCGTTGATGTCCAAGCTACATCCTGCCACTTCAAATCACCTCTTTCAACTTCAAAAGGCCTGCTGACCTAACAATAATACGTCACGGTTATTGATATTATACAACATACTAGAACTGGTCATGAGTTTCGCATCCTTAATTTGGCGCCACTGGTATCATATGCAGCCGAGATTTTGACCTTCTCCACAATCGCACTAAAGTTCAAGATCTATTAAACATTAACGATGCTAGAGTGTTCACAAGATTTTCACATTTTGGCCCATATAGTACATAATACTGTAGGTTGCGCCACCAATATCGAACTCGACCTAGATATTCATACATTTGATAAGTCCTGAAAGTTAATTATATGGGGCTATCTTGAAAACCGTGACTGTGGACTGTATTGCGCTCACAAGAAAAAAATTAACTACGGACGGACGGACAAACATCAGTGATATTGCGATCTGTGGTCAGCGGACACAGGGCTGTCCAGCTGGAGCATTGTAGCAAAATTTTGCTACAAGGCTCTTCAAAATTACTGCAGATTTTCTCAAAAATAAGTGTTTCTTATATAAAGAAGTGGAAAAATGCTGCAAGTAAAGAAAATTTTGCTTCAAAGATTTTCAGCTGGACAGCACTGGGACAGGTAAAAACTAATCAAGCAAACAGCATCTCATGCCTGTTCTTTGCACATTATAGCATCATGTGAAGTTGAAGTAGGCAGGACTATAAGTAAATTGGATACTTTAAAGTTCTAATTTGGCGCTATTTTGATCCCATGAAAAGTTAAACTATTTTCGAATTTGCATAATTTCATAAAAAACGAAATGTTTTTCAAAAATAGTTTGCTTGTTTAAGTGTCCTTCTTTGATTGGTATATATTTGAGCTATTTTGTTCAATTTCGTGATACGGCTAAATTGAGACACGACAGTGTGTGTAACATTCATACAAATTCACCACTTACTTTGTACTTGCCTAATGTTTCTCCTACAATAACATACAGAGCCTCCTCTGATCTCTTTTCTTTGCTGTCAGTTCAATGCCGGCGCAGATTGAGGTAACAGCAAGTATGATTGAATTTAACCTATCAAGATTATTTCTGGGTCACATGAAACCAATTTTGTTGTCATTTTCATTCACCAAGGCATGCGTTATGCATACGCTTTAAATAGCTTAGGGCGTCTCAGTTGTTCGTGGAGAAGGCAGAGAGGTCTTTTTTTGCCCTAGTATGCACTCAACAACACGTTTTCAAGACATCATGAACACTTGGCGACTACTCTTTACCACCTTTTATGATGTCAGACTGTTAGAAATGAATTCTAATTAATTTTATTTTGTTTTGGCCTGCTGAAATTTTTCTAGCTCGTGAAAAATAGGATCGATTCGGCTGAGGAAATATTCACAAATTCCCTTAAAGCCTTAGTTGTGAATGTTAATGAGGTGTCCAGATATTGGAATAATTTTGATTTTAGAATCGTGTTTGGCAGCAATCATGAAACAAGACTTGAGGGGACTGTGAGAGTCCTGTGCTCAGAAGACCTTGGATACACAGACTGACGCGGTCCTGTGAACTTTAGAATATCCAGGTCACCTTTGTTTAAGACCATCATCACTGTTTGTAATATCAGCCTTCACTCGCACAGTTCACAAGTTATTTTTAAATGAAACGTGATGAAATCTACTAATACCAAGATATATGCCAATGTGTCAGTTTGAAACTGTCAAAAGAAATAAAAAAATATTGTATTTTCCTTTGGGTGTTTAATATTAACCATGGCCCTATGATACACCATGATCACTGTATAATTAGCCACTATGCCATTATAAATTGACCTTTCAATATCACTCAAGGTCAAAATTAACAACACCAAAAGAAACCCAACAGATACTTTCCTACTAGTGTTTAGGAGTAACCATGGATCTAGTATCCAAAATTACCGAGAGCTAGGCCAAAAAAGTCGAAAGTAGCCTCCCCATTGACTTGCATTGTAATCAATGGGAATGCATGCATTAACAGACAAGTACCCAAAATTAAAAGAATAAGGTTTCCAGAGTATCATCAACTAGTAAACAATTTGGCGAACCTTCGCCCTCCCACAAACTAAAATTCTACCAAGTTTAAGAACAATCTGAGGGCCACTTTTGGAGAATAAGAATAAGCAAAAAAGATACAAAAACTCGTAAAAACAAAAACAAAACAAAAAAAAAGCGCCATCTGTTAAACAGATTAGTAGTCCCCTGAAGTGTCCCTGTGCAATTTTAAATCTGTTGGAAGATGTTTTAAGATTTTTCCAAGAAATAGCAAAAAATTCATCAAAATCTATTGAAAAAATTGAGCGTGACCACTTAACAATAGCTTAACACCCACGGAACGGTTTACCCCTTCCACCAGCTACATTTCCAGGAAATTTTGGGGAAGTCAAAAACAGCAAACAAGGCATAAGTGCCCAACAGGGGAAGGGTTTCACAATCTGTCCAAGCTGCCCCATAAACAAAATTACCAGAAAGCCATATATGTTTTGTATTTCAGCTTCCTTCTAAGTTTCACTGGAACAGTGAATGACATGTCTGGGGATTGTATTAACAGTGGTCTCCACATTTGCCACATAATTGATAACATTGCCATTTATTTTCCACTGCCCTCCACATTTTGCTGGTCTCAACTGTATGAATGGTATGCGGCTTGCAACAAGTCTCTCTTCGAGTTCTATCATTCCTGTTAATACAGGGGGTAACTTCGGAAACGACATTCCATTCGCAACTGCAAATGTGGGCACCCCAGCATTTGTCATTTTGCTATCTCCTTGGTGAAAAGTCCCTGGAAGACATGTGGTAGGACAAGTTTGTGGACCTGGTTTTTCTTCTACATCATTTGCCATTTTACGCAAAAGGACACAATAACTCAATCATACAATGTACACTGTATTTCTCTCTCTCTCTCACTCTCTCTCTCTCTCTTTTTTTTGGTACCAACAATCTGGTAATAACTTGTTACTAATCAGTTGCAACCAACGTAACTTATTACAAAGTTTTGGTGCTGGAATATTTAATATGTGCAAACCTGATCAAGGCACTGACTGCCCATGGCAATTATCACACTTCCCTTGGATATGTGTAGTGACAGAGTTATTGAATAACATGGCTCATTGATCATGGCTAGATGCTGGCATTATTTTGGAAAACTGCGGCAATGCAAAGTCTAACATTTGGAATGAATAAGATATCTGGCACATTGATCAAGGCATAGACTGTGGCACTTTTCTTGCCTCTTGGCAATATGTGGCGAAACAAAGACATTCTATGATAATATACTAAAAAATGTGACCCACAAAACATGGATAGGCAGTGGTACAATTTTGGCAATGTATTGCAATCAATACAGATGCTGCATAGTGTTAATATTTGGCAAAAGTACAATTTTTGCTGCCAAACGTGGTCAGCGGTCAGTAAAAATGAAGTTTTTCTTTTTGCGGTCAGTCAAAATCAAGCTTTTTGTTGTCAGCGGTCAGTCAAAATCAGGCTTTTGACAGTCAGCGGTCACCATACAAAACAAAAAAAAATCTGTGGTAACAGTGGTTAACGGCCCTTCTAAAAATTTGCAGTCACTTCAAATGGAATCAAAGCAAGATTTGAAATTTTGACGATACTGGCATGCAGACGTCCGATCAATTTTCTATGCTGGAAGCGTAAATTTACCTAACTTGGAAACGGCTATAAAACCAAATATAAACCCCGGGAATATCACTCACCGTCTGGCATATGTTCTTAAAAGGTCTTTATGCTAATATTGGGAGGAAATTTGTGTGTTATCATGCTTCAAAGTGTTAATATCATTGCTCCAACTTCGCACGTGTTTACGCGCAACAGCGAGTATGCGTCAATGTTGACCTAGTTGCATGATCCATCCTGGGAGTTCTTTCATTCCTCCCCCCCCTTCCGACCGCTTACGGAAATTACCGATGTTCGATGTTCATAAACACGACAATGTGGTTTTGTGAAGCGATCACAATGAAGCATGAGCGTATTTTCAGGTACAAATACTGATGGAATCTGTTAGTCTATATCGCCAAAGCAGCCAGTTGTCACCCTTTTTACACTGGTTTAAATTCACACCGCTGGCAACCAAATTGACTGTACTGATCATCGTAATTTTTTTTTTTCAATGACAATGCCCCAAGGGCATTTGCATTTCACTGTGTGGTAGTGGTCGACCCAAGTATTGACAAATAAACCACTCTCAAAAGTCTCATCCCAATAAAATTTATTACCATTTCCCGTTGCCTCATCCTCTGTAGAGTTACCACAACATTTGTCCCCAGAAGTGTTTGCGTCAGACCTGTTTACTTCTATCATGGACCTATTATCGGATAATAGGTCCATGCTTCTATGATTTCTCTGTAGTTGCTACGGAATTTGAATGCAAAATACGCTCCATGGATCAGCCATCAATTTCGGGGTCGGCCCATTTTTCCGAAGGTTCACGAATCCGAAGGTCCGTACGTCCGAAGTGCCACGGGTCCGAAGATCCACTAGTCCGAAGGTCCACAAGTCCGAAGGTCCACAAGCCCGATGAATAAGCTAATTAATGCCAGGAACGATAAACAACGGTTGTTCAGTCTTAAATTGGTCTCACCCAGATTATGAAACTTGACAATGGTTTATTCCATTGGCCCTACCTAATCACACCTTTTGTTTCACGATATACATAATGTTGATTTTGACTAACCGCTAATGGTAGATATGACATGTTGGTATTCGTTGGAAACGTCTTTTCATGAGGAATACAAATATGAAATCGTTATATTGTTATTATCTCATCTGTGTGAGTCCGTATATATGCGGACTCAGACTGGAAAGTGTTAACGGTGGCTAAATGGCTGTCACTCTTTATGGATTAAATGAACAATAGGAGCTAATCGATTTGTGCCGCGTGTTTGCCGCCTACCGGACCAACACACGGGTGAAAAACCTTGCCAAACACATCAAAATTGTTGTCACCACGGGTTTGAATAGCAAGTATCTTATGTCTATCATCTTATTATCGGGTACCCGATGCGGTGTTTTCCTGACGGGTACCCGAGTCGGGTACCCGGTTCCAACTACAGATCCGACTCGGGTACCCGGTTCCAATATTTTCGCTTAAGTCAATTCACTAATTAAGAACACGCATAAATGTATCAATGTGTGACTGTTGTTTTTTAAATTTGAGAAAGAATATATGTGCGTGACGGATTCATCAGAATTTGGACACGTGTTTCTCGCGAGAGAAACATTGGAGAAACTCTGCTCTCCATTTCCACGAACATGGTCGACTTATACATGTTTAAAATCTGTGGATTCTACCCTTTGCGATGAAACAAGGCACGTTTAATAACGTGGATGTAAATAAAGATCTGGCTGAAATATTATTGCTTCACGGACTCACCAAACTCATGACAGATTCAACCGTGCACCAATTTATTTCAATACAAATGCAGGCGAACCCAGTGACTAAGCGGTCGGAACATATGATAAATAATCAAGTGTTGCGAAAACAATGGTACCCAAATTCCACAAATTTGGTCTATCCATGCCTTTACGGCCAATTTATTCATTACATGGACTCTCCCAATCTACCATTTGACGTAGGAAGTTCACCTATTTTATACAATAATTTTGGTTTCCCAAGGAATTACACCAAAAACATTGCTTTTTTCTTTTCCTTACATATGATAACCCTATATATTTTAAAATGTACAGTTAACTCACTTTCCGATTTTCAGAAATATGTGGACTACTTTAGATGCCAAGTTAGAAACAATGAAAATGTAAACTTTGCGTGACGGACTCACAACACCATGTAAGATTTTGCACGTAATCAGTTATTTTCAATACAGATAAAGCCCTTTGCTTCCCCATCATTGATACAAGACATCACATCATTATTCAATATCTTCCAATTTAAATCCAACAACATCCGCCTATGTTCATGACCTACGTAAAGATTTCTTAACATCTTAATTAGTGTTTCATCCGGAATTTCTTGTGAAAATGTGACAGCTTTACCTACTACATGTATAGGTCAGGTGAGCAAGGACTGTGAATCAACCACACAAATCTTTGATGCCAATTTGGAAAAGAAAATCAATGATTTTGTCACAGCTATCCTTATCTAAAAATTGCAGAGTCGAATGTTTATGCAAACCAAACGTTTGTCTTTGCAGAATACAGATTAATTATGAAGCGGATGTTTTTATCAGTGACGGATTCACTCATGCGTGAATCCGTCACGTGAATAGACCTGTGTAAATCCGTCATATGAAACTGTGAATCTATCACGCAGATTTCGTAAATATTAAGCATCGTATGAAAAATTGTCTGTGCAATATTTATTTGTTGGGTTGCACCATTGATAAAAAATTTCTATTAACCACATAGTATGAATATTTTAATAGCAAGATTAAAATCATCTTCGCAGCGTGACGGATTCTTATTTGGCCACTTTTCATCTTTCTCCAGACTTGCATCACGCCGTTGTTTCCCGCAAAGCATACCATTCTCAAATATGGTGACTTGCATGTGTTTCTAAAAAAAACATATTTTCTACTTTTGACTTATATATCAACTTTCAACTATATGGTTAAGAATTCGATATGTTAAACAGAGTTGAAATACGCTAATAGGCCTAATTGCTGCGTTTTAACGCAATGCATTGAGGTGACCTTGATCTATGACATGACCACGCGTTAGGTGTAAAAAAAAAAAAGGGGGGGGGTTAAAAATAGGAACTGAAAATTAAAAACTTAGCTAGATTGAAAGAAACTATGGGTCTGGAGAAATACGTTAACCCAAAATTCCTGGTGTGTATCGATAATTCGAAAATTCACCCTCATTAACCTTTTTCCGTGGAATTCATTCATGTGCAGGGCAAGTCGCTTACGAATTCAATTTAATTTATGGGGCAAAGCCTTTCATCTTCCGTCTGCTTGTATGCATGCATGTGCGGCCTATGTTGCTGCCATTGTAATTAACACTCTTGGAGGAACGTACTGTATCTATCTGGACTTTCGGACTTGTGAACCTTCGGACTAGCGGTACTTCGGACATGTTGACCTTCGGACTTATGGCCCTTCGGACTCGTGGACCTTCGGAAAAATGACATTGACCCAACAGTTACCAGTCTGTGTAGTGGCAGTGCCTGATATGCTCGTCATGGACGGCAGGATTTTTAACTTCAGAGCTAAAATGGTATAAATTGTTAGATAGAAGTGTCAATCATGTATCTGCTGCATGTTTCGACATTCCAGTAATGTTTAGAAACATTTTAGTCAAATGAAGCCGGCAAGGTTTGCTGAAAACAGCAAAACTCCAAGATGGAGGTCACGTCACGTGACCTTAGGTGACCCTGAAATAAGTTTGGGAACGCATATTCTGATATTTATTTGCAGATTTCCAGTGGCAAAAGTTTCTCATTCACAATTTTTTTTCAATATGCTCACGAATGTGTTTTTATTGAAATTTGCTGAATTCATGTGGCAATACATGTAGATTGCAATGATTGGCCAACTTATCAAATGAGCTGACCAGCATGGTTGCCATGACAACTATCCCAAATTTTGTTTGATACAAATGATGCCTTACCACCACATAATACACTTGTCAGACAGCTGAGGTAAAAACAGAAAACAAGAGGCCCATGGGCCTAATGCTCTGCTGCCACCATAGCTATATTGCACCTGCTCATTTAAAAGTTGTGAGTCCTCAAGTGGCTTCTGAACAAAATAAACTTGTGTACATTTAGTGTATAAAATGTCCACCAGATGGTACTTTGCTCCACGTGTAACCATAGCTTATTTGTGCCATTCCTGTGATGGATATTGATGCATGTGCCAAGACAAAAATGAGCGAGACCTTAATTTTATGTCCTCAATGACCTTGGGACAGAAGATCAAGGTCATCCATATTATGTAATACAAGAGGCGTCACATATATTTAGCAAGTTAGACTTTGACCTCTCCCACAATCCCACCAAATTTGGTAAAGATCCCCCCAAAATTAAACATGCTAGAGTGTTCACAAGATTTTCACATTTTGACCCCTACATTACATAATGTAGGTGGCGCCACCAATATTGAAACGGGCCCGGATTTTCATACATCCTAGAAGTCCTGAAAGTTACACCCAAGTGATGAAATAGGAGGAGCTAACAGTGAATGATGCTGTTTGACTGCAGGCAGACTAGAGAAAATCTCTAGGTGGGTTTCAGTTAACTTTACGGTATATCCTCTATCGCCCTACCACCACTTCTATGTTAACCCTACCTAAATCTATACATTAATATAATCTATTAGTGTCTTGGAATGAGTGTTGTATTTTGTCACTATGTTCCATATCTATAGAAACACTTCAACAGAGCTTTATATAGCTTTTTGGTGTCATAGGTTTTGTGGCATAGTTTTTTCATCAATATTCTTATTCTCCTTACAAATTCACTTATATGTGATGTGTTTCTGCTGATGCCTCAAACCTGTCCTATGACCACATCATAGGCTAGGTTCTCTGGAATGTTTCCAGTGATATGAGGATATGAAACTATGTCAAATTTGAATTGCTCTCATTTTTCAAAAATCTTTGTCACATAATGTTGTAAATCAGTATTTCAAGATCAAGGAAAGTTGCCTTATTGTCACTCTCACTTTTCTTTATTCAAAATGAGTTCTTTTGGGTAAATTTCCTTCCAATGATTCTTGATCTTATCTTTGTTGTTAAGAGTACAAAGGTCATCGATGAATCTTCTAGTATGTGACTAGAATATTCTTCCAGAGGTGTAGTTTGTTTTTGCCAATTCTTCCATCCATTTGGATTCGTAATCATGTCGATATAAATTGGCAACACAAGGAACTGGATCAGTTCCAATGGCTATTCCAACTATTTGTCAAAATACTTTATACGGACAGACATGAGTGGTTGCAGAAGCTCTGCGACCTTTGGTCAGCAGAGCTAAAAATTGCAGTGCCACCTGGTTAACAAACTAAGGACAATTCCACCAAGTCTGAAATGAATCTGGTTACCGGTTTCAGAGATGAAAATGTCTATTGCAATCAAAACAATCTGAAACAGTTTTGGAGAAGTTGACAATAGAGAAAACGCAAAAACTGACTTGGCTGTTTGGGAGATTTTTAAAGATTTTATCAAGAAAAAAATAAAAATTTTCAATAAAAAATTAAAAAATCACGAAAACATTTGATCAAATTTGGTAGAAACCCATCCAAGGTACATACCCTCCAAATTTGAAAGGATTGTGGTTGTCGGTTTTAGAGAAGTTGAAAATGCAAATTTCTATTGCAATCTCCATTTGCTTGCACAGTAATCTATAGGAACATATGTATTTGCATCAACTGACAGGTACCCGAATTGACACACAAAAATTTGTAAAATATATCAAAAAAAATTACAGAGGCACTTGCTGAACAAATTAAGGTCGGGGATGGGGGGCCGAAGTATCCCTATGCAATTTTGGACCAAATGGCCGAGTGGTTTCGAAGATTTTTTAAAGATTTTGAAAAAAAAAAAATGAAATCAATATGAAACAATGCGACACCACCTGCTATAAAAGTGAAGGTCTGGGGGCCTCAAGAAGTCTCTGTGCAATGTCAAAGCAATTGTCTGTGCAGTTCTGGAGATTATTTTTAAAAAGATTTTGTAAAACAAGAGGGCCGTGTGAACAGCCCATGCTCAGCTGATCTTGACATTCATCACACTTACAGCTCTGTGAACTTCGGAAAGGATCAAGGTCACTCATGTTCTGAGTAAGTCTGACCTTTATAGAAGAACACTTACATGTGCAACATCAAGGTTCAAGTAGTTCTCAAAATATAATGAAGAGTAAAATTCATGTATGTTGCACTGTAACCCCACAAACGAGGTCAAGGTCATTCGTGTACTGTCTAAGCATGACCTTCATACACAAACATTAAAGTGCAGCATCACGGTACTAACTCAAAACAGATCTCAAGTTATCAGGTAAATTTCGTGTCAGTTGTCCTGTGACCTTGGGGATGAGATCAAGGTCCAAAAATTACTGGAGCACGACCATTTGCACCAAATAGGTAGACACTTATAAAAGATACATCCCTACCAAGTTCGGTACAAATCTGGCCAAAATTATTTAGGTTAAAACCATTTCAAGTAATTCGCATGTTAAACTTTCCTATTAAAACTTTTTTCAAGATTTTAGAAAAAAATCATAAAAAAATTCATAAATCACGGGAGTGTGTCCATTTGAACAAACTTGGCAAGGACCCACCCGATGCACATTGCCACCAAGTTTGAAGTCACTCTGACAGACAGTTTCTTCAGAAAAGTCTAAAATATGAATTAACATTAGAATGTCCATTGACTTGCATAGTAAGCAACAGAAAAGGTGTATTAACTGAAAGTACCTGAATTGAAAAATATCGTTAAAAATCAAGAATCCACACCAGTGCTACCTTGTGAATATCTTTGCTTGACCCTTTCACAAGGAACATATCCACAAAGTTTCAACTTAATTTGAGAATCGGATCTGGAGAAGAAGTCACAAGTAACAAAAACACACAAAAATTCATAAAAAAATTGGAAAAAAAATTGCAGCACCACCTAGTGAAGAAATTACATACAAGGAGTCCAGGGGAGAGTTCCTGTGTGATATCAAAGCAATTGGTTGAGCTTTTTCAGAGACAAAGATTTTTTAAGATTTGTCTTAAAAAAGAAAAAAATTGATTAAAATTCCAAAAATCAATGGAGCGTGACCATTTGAACAAATCTGGTAGAAACCCACCAAAGTTACATTGCCACCAAGTTTGAAGTGAATCTGGCTGAAGGTTTTGGAGAAGTCCAAAATCTGAACTGGCAATACAATGCCCCAGGTATTGACTGACAAGTACCCAAACTGAAAAAATTCGTGAAAAATCATGAATCCACAGCAGTGCCACCTAGTGAAGAACTTTGTTTGACCCTTCCACAAGAAACATATACACCAAGTTTCAGCTTAATCTGAGTGACTGTTCTGGAGAAGTCGAAAATGGGAAAAACACAAAACAAATAATAGAAAAATAGAAAAATCGCAGCGCCACCTGGTGAACAAATTTTAATTCCCCTGAAGTGTCCCTGTGTGATATCAAAGAAATTGGGTGAGCGGTTTCGGAGAAGACACAAGATTTGCCCCCAAAAAGAACCCAAAAAAAATCATAAAAAATCCAAAAATCAATGGAGCATGACCACTTGAACACACTTGGTAGAGACCCACCCAAGGCACATCCCCACCATGTTTGAATTGAATCTGGCTGACAGTTTTGGAGAAGAAGTTGAAAATGTGAATTGTGGACAGACAATGGATGTCTCTAGTATGATACACTTTTGTATGTACAAAAGCATGACCCATATTCATAAATATCAAACCCAATAATGACAGCAAAGAGATTCCAGAGTTACCAAAGCATCAACATTCATCTTCCAACACCAATGTAAAAAAACAAATTTCACTCCTGACTTGAGACAGGCAGTCACCCACAAAAGGCAACTGGTGGTTTTAAATCAGTCCTTTCAAACTTTGAAATATTCTTCATTAAATACAGACTATAGTGTTTCCAACATGTATACGCCCAACCACTCAAAATCCAAATTTTATTACTTCTGCAAAAAATAAAAAGAGAATTGGTAAGCCTATCACTATTTTGGTTCTGCTGACTAGTTGTCGTCAGCTGACTTTATAGCAAAAAGAGAAAGTAGGCCTATATCGTTTTTGTGATATCTATGAATCTGGAACATTATGTCATTAATAAGTTATGTGATTGAATCACTGTTATAGAGTCTAGGGGTCCCCAGACAGACAACGGACTACAGACCCTCACAAAAGCTCAGCTGTTTGACAAGGCAGCTGAGCTAAAAAATTCATAAAAAATACAAAATCATTGGAGCATGACCATTTGAACAAATTTGTAGACACCCACCCAAGGTACATTCTTACCAAGTTTAATGTAAATACGGCTGATGGTTTTGGAAAAGTCGAAAATGTGAATTGTGGACAGACAGACAAAGGACCATTCCATTAGCTCAGCTGACTTGCAAGTCAGCTGAGCTAAAAATCATCAGGCTATGACCATTTGTACAAATTTGGTCGAGACCCATCCCAGGTATATCCCCACAAAGTTTGAAGTGAATCTGGTGGGTTCCTTTGGAGAAGCCAAAAATGTGAACTGTGGCCAGTTGGATGGAGGGACATCTCAAAAAATACCGTTCAAAGAACGCAGTACCCTTCGGCCGCCTTCAATCTCTTCTGCTGTAAGTGAATAGGAATAGTGTCCCATAGTATCAGGTATAGTTACCTACACAAATATTACTATTGTACACTTGACCTTTGACCTCAAAAATATTAGGTCAAATATAGAGGTATAACCTTGACTTTCATTAGCCTTCTAGATCACCCTATGTTGCATCTTTTGTTGAAGATTTAGATTTCTAGATGCACAATGTCAATCAGCAAACTTGTGACCCGTGTGTGACCTTGAAAATTAGGTCCAGGTCAATTATGCTTGCAGTGGTGTACTATCATATGCAATTTGAAACTCCTGTCTCAAAATCTTCTGAAGTTATAGTGGCTAAACAAAATTTCAATGAATATGTCACTGCGACCCAGATACTTAACCTAGTGGCCTACGTTTGATTCATGACACATTTTTTGGTTATGATACATAAGTGTATAAAATTATATGTAACTGACTTAAATACTTCCTAACTTATCACAATACCCCCATTGTGAACTTGACCTTTGACCTCAAAAAGTAGGTCAAATATAAAGCTATGACATTGCTTTTCAATAGGCTTCTAGATCACTCTTTGAAGCTTCTCGTGTGTAAGATTTAGATTGCTACATGCAGGCTTTCGATAGTTAGAGCGGTAACGCTGCTTCCCACGTGACCAGTGTAGCCTTGATAATTATGTCAAGGTCAACTATGCTTGCACACAAAGTAGGCCATATAGGAGTGTAACATCATGTGCAATTTGAAAGTCCTGTCTCAAATATTTCTGAAGTTATGGTGGTAAAACCACAGGACAGACGGACGGACAGATGGTGCGACAATACCCATCGGCCTCATAAGGCCGAAAGGAAAAAAAAGATTGTTTCCACACACAAATCTCCAACAGTTCAGAAAAACATGACTCTCATTTAACGGATGACACACCATCCCATAAGCTCACGTGACTGACAAGTCAGCTGAGGGAGACCAAGCTCAATTTGATCTTGAAATCATATCAGCAGTATCATTTATTTGCACAATAAATGTTACAGTATATCACTATAGATGTAATTTGACAAAATTCCTCATTGATTTGTAGAATTATTTGCCCTAGCTGTCATTTTGGCTTAAAGTTAGTGTCATTTTCCATCTTTCCACTCTTTGTACCAAATTTGGGCATTTTTCATGTTTATCATTTTAATAAAAAAATACCGTTCAAAGAATGCAGTACCCTTCGGCCGCCTTCAATCTCTTCTGCTGTAAGTGAATAGGAATAGTGTCCCATAGTATCAGGTATAGTTACCTACACAAATACTACTATTGTACACTTGTCCTTTGACCTCAAAAATATTAGGTCAAATATAGAGGTATAACCTTGACTTTCATTAGCCTTCTAGATCACCCTATGTTGCATCTTTTGTTTTAAGATTTAGATTTCTAAATGCACAATTTCACTCAGCAAACTTGTGACCCGTGTGTAACCTTGAAAGTTAGGTCCAGGTCAATTATGCTTGCAGTGGTGTACTATCATATGCAATTCGAAAGTTCTGTCTCAAAAGCTTCTGAAGTTATCGTGGGTAAACAAAATTTCAATGAATACGTCACTGTGACCCAGATACTTGACCTAGTAACCTACTTTGGATTCATGACACATTTTTTGGTTATGATACATGAGTGTATAAAATTTCATGTAACTGCCTTAAATACTTCCTTACTTATACCAATATCACCATTGTGCACTTGACCTTTGACCTCAAAAAGTAGGTCAAATATAGAGCTATGACCTTGATTTTCATTAGACTTCTAGATCACTCTATGAACCTTCTTGTGTGTAAGATTTAGATTGCTAGATGCAGGCTTTCAATAGCTAGAACAGTAACGTTGTTTAGCACATGTGCAATTTGAAAGTCCTGTCTAAAAAATTTCTGAAGTTATAGTGGTAAACAAAATTTCAATGAATAGGTCACTGTGACCAAGATAATTGACCTAGTGACCTACTTTTGATTCATGACATATTCTTTGGCTGTGATAAATGTGTGTATAAAATTTCATGTAATTGACTAAAAAACTTCCTTACTTATACCAATACCACCATTGTGCACTTGACCTTTGACCTCAAAAAGTAGGTCAAATATAGAGCAATGACCTTGACTTTCAATAGGCTTCTAGATCACTCAATGAAGCTTCTTGTGTGTAAGATTTAGATTGCTAGATGCAGGCTTCCAATAGTTAAAGCGGTAACGTCGCTTAGCACATGTGACCACTGTGTGACCTTAAGAATTATGTCAAGGTCAACTATGCTTGCACACAAAGTAGGTAATATAGGAGTGTAATATCATGTGCAATTTGAAAGTCCTGTCTCAAAAATTTCTGAAGTCATGGTGGTAAAACCACGGGACAGACAGACGGACGGCGCCGGGTACAACAATACTAGTGAGGATGTTGTCATGAGTACAAATATTTTCTGACACTACACACATCCAAAGAAATGAATTTGAGCTGGTCTGCAGCAGTAGACATTACACTGCTGCCAGAAGGCTGTTCTGCCAGCATGCTTGCAGTGAGACTAACAAAGTGTGTACCAGCTTTCCTGCCAGCATGCTGGTAGTGCAAACAGTCTTTGGAGGCTGTCCTGCCAGCAAGTTGGTAGTGCCAACAGTCTTTGGAGGCTGTCCTGTCAGCATGTTGGTAGTGACAACAGTCTTTGGAGGCTGTCCAGCCAGCAAGTTGGTAGTGCCAACAGTCTTTGGAGGCTGTCCTGCCAGCATGTTGGTAGCGATACTCACAGGGTGTCAGTGTGGAGGATGGTACCACTTTGAGAAAAAATGACATTTTTCTAAGGAATTTTGAAAAAAGTGGCCTTAGGAGCAATATGTAATGTGGTCATCAACGGGAATACCTGTCCATATCAAGCCAGCAACTTGGGGTCCAAGTTCTCCAGCTGGTCATGTCAAAGTGACCATAGCACTGAAAGTGGCCCTTTGGCACTAACAGTTTTTTTTTTATACTGCTACTGCTCATCTTTTTGCACTTTCAAACGCTTATGTACCACTTTTGTGTTGCAAGATACCCAACCCTGAAGTGACACTAACCCATACAACTAATATTTTAAAAGGTGGGTTAAGGGTCAATATCAAACCTGGACTGTCACAGAAAGGAAAGCCCTGAGGAAGAAGTCCTGCTGTCATGGATACTCAATACATATATATCCCATACATATATAAAAGCACCACTTTCACAATTTAACTAGACTCCAGATATATTTATCCCCAATTTCATACTGGATTATCCATGCTTCTTTCACAGAATACCAATAGAAAAATACTCTTTTTCTTTACATTGGTCAAATAAATGAATTGAATTAAAAAATTGGTTTGAATTCCTCAATTCTGCCTTTTTTTTGAGACTTCACAGGTGCCATAATATGGTGTAACTGTGCCAAAAAATTGATGAAGCTGTGATGAATCCTTCTTAAGATATTATGACAACATTGTCCACTTGTGCGCCACTCAGAGAGCCT
The DNA here is from genome assembly GCA_964020975.1 of Hermodice carunculata. Classification (NCBI taxonomy): domain Eukaryota; kingdom Metazoa; phylum Annelida; class Polychaeta; order Eunicida; family Amphinomidae; genus Hermodice; species Hermodice carunculata. Next base: position 3,572,585 of record OZ026622.1, read on the forward strand.
TCAAATAAAAACTTCAAACATTGCATAATAATTTTAAAATTAATAAGAGGAAACTGGTTTTCGATAGGAATGTGGTCCATCATAATGTGCATCTCTGATCAAAATTTGGTGAAGCTGTGATGGGTCCTTATTGAGACATGACGGCAGCGTGGTCCCCTTGTGCGCCATTTAGACAACCTTGAAATATGTACTTTAAAAGTTTGATTAAGAGTTTAAAAATAACAAGAGAAAGCTGCTTTTCAATAGGAACGCGGTCCATTACAAGGTGCATCTCTGATAAAAATTTGGTACATCTATGGTGAATTTTTTTTTGAGATATCGCGGTAACGTTGACAAGACGGGGGGACGACAATACCCTCTATGTGCCGAGGGTAAAAATACTTGAAAGGCTTAACCCTAGTGCTGCAGGCCTGTGTTTATAGGGTCTAAAACCCAGGGTAACAAACAATTCAGCAGTACAAGTGTTAACAAATAATCTCGCTGCTTATTCACAGAAATAATGGAAAATCAATACTGTGAGACAAATAAATGCTCTAAACAGTTTTAAAACATGTCATTACTAAAAAATGGAAACTTGAAGATCATGCATGTTTCTAAAAACTATAGGTTTCACTCAGGCACTGCCGTCCCCTGGGAATCTCCATTTACCAAGAGGATCAGAAAATCTTGGAAGTTATCATGTGAAAGAGGAACTCCATAAGTTGCCGTGACCTTGGAAATATGTCAATGTCATCCAAATACAATGCCAACCTTGCCTACATGATGGATCATCAGCTCCCGATCGACTGTGGTGACCAATTGTTGCACAGTTAATCAATCGAGATGCCACTCACTTAGCACTGATTTTACCTGAAATGTGATCAAAATTACCTGAAACCTATGTACCCCCTCTCTTTTTCATAAAATTTGAGCTGTTCAGGCAAAATTGAGGTGATTTTTTTTAGTTCAAGAAAAGGCAAATTACCTGAATTCGGGTAATATCCTGAAAGGTGGCATCTCTGATTGCTAAGAAATCATAAGATAGGACAGATACACAGACACATGCAGACCATATGGACAGATACACAGACACATGCAGACCATATGGACAGATACACAGACACATGCAGACCATATGGACTGTTTCACAGACACATGGACCATATGGACAGATACACAGACACATGCAGACCATATGGACTGTTTCACAGACACATGGACCATATGCACAGATACACAGACCATGTGGACATATACACACATACAGGCCGTATGGACAGATACACAGACCATATGGACAGATACACACATACAGACCATATGGGCAGATACACAGACACATACAGACCATATGGACAGATACATACAGACTATGTGAGCTAACAGAGCAGTAATCTTGCAGGTGATGCCTTCATTCAAATAAAACCTGAATGTATCTATAGCAATTCTCAACATTTTTCACATACAAATTCCAAGCTCTGCATTATATTAAGTCAACATATGGTACATGTAGGTCTTATTGCACAGACATGGCCTGAAATATTCTGGGGTTGGGGCAGTTAGGGACAGGATGTACTCAGACTGCATGACAGGTATACATGTATTTGAGCCAGGTGACTGGGCTGTACTTGAGTGGGGTAACTGGGTGTGCTTGAGTGGGGTGACAGAGTACTTGAGTGGAGGACACAGTCTATTTGCCTTGTATCACTGCCCCTGTCTTCAGCATATAGGTTTGTCTGGAAACTGGATCCATATTTTAATTTTTGTTTACTTTATGTATGACACAAAACCCAGAAACATACATTATTGTATTTATTCATAAACTATGAATATCTTAATATAATTTTGTCTAAAAAGTTAAGTGTCAAAAAATGCAAGAAATGCAAAAATATGAAAATTTATTACACACTTGAAAGTCAATGCATTCTGAGAAGAATAAGATCCTGAAGACTCAGTCACTTTTATGTATGCTATGGTACCTACATTCATGCACTGACAAAAAGAGAATGTGCTACTTTTAGTACCGCACTCTCAATTTCTGGTGCCCTTCCCATAAAGCATTACTCTTAATTTCAGCCTCAGAAAAAAGTTGTAAACCTGTTGACTGTTGACACTGATATTTAAGTACCATTTGGGCCCCTCTTGGTTATGCCTCCATCTTAACCTCTCCCCCAAACCAGCCAAACCCAGCTTGGGGGTAAAATGTTGTCTGCTTCAATGTCTAACTTTCAACAATTGAAAACAATTCTGAGTCACATTTTAAAATGGGAATATAATATGAGGCATCTATACAATTATCAAGGACTAGACTGGACTTTTGATATGGGTGTTAAGGCTACAAGCAAAAATCTGTAATTTCTTTGTATTTGTAATTGTACCAGGGGTCACATTAAGCGTGCGTCCTGCGTCATAGACGCAAAAAATGAAGAGAGATGCCTGGAAATCAATAAAACATTGTCATTTTGCGCCACTGTGGACACACGCACAAAAAACGCAATGCATCTTGAATGATACAACTGCAAATGTTACCCTATTATAAAAACTTCGTAACTTTGCACCTTTGCGGTCACGGTGTTTTGCATTGTCCACCATGATTATGCATTATACTGGTGGAATTCTCTGATGTTCGTCTTTATACGTAACAAGCTCTCTTATTTGCTAAGAAAAAATATTCCTGGGGTATTCCAGCAAAAATTTACTTCATTATAAATGCACTGAGAGCATTTCCCGGTTCCTCATTGGGTGGATTTGATCACGTCGCTCACTGTCCAATCAAACTCGTTGTTGCCCGTACATGTGCCTGTCTCATGTCCGTTATGTTGAGGAGGAAATAAGTCATATTAAAGCGAAGATTATTGGACCAAGATTTTAAATTTTCACATCATATTTTCACCAAAAAGACTTCCATCGAACAAATCTAGATACAGATAAAGGCCCGAATGAAAATTCCTAACGGAAGGCAAGGAAAATACCCGGATTAGTCACTGTACATTCACATGTGGACGAATCGAAGATTTGCGTAAACAAGATGTGATCCTGTGTTGTCGATTGCTGTCTCCTATGTGTCACGTCGTTGTTGGTAATTTTTAACAAAATTGTGTTTTGATTTTATTCAATTGTTTGAATGGAACAAATCTGTATGACAGAACAAGACAGGAATGAAATTCACGATCGCAGGCCAAAAAAATATACGTACAACATAGCAGAAAACCATCCATGCCTGTGGCAGGCTGTGTACACTCGCTTGTGTTGTGTTGCACGGCCTGTACCATGTTGCTTAGTAAAAAAAGTGACCACACTTAAAATCAGACTCTTGACACCTCCTACAGCATCAAATTTTTCAGGTAAATTGAAATAGAAAGTGCACAGAAATGTAAATCAAGTAATTTCTGACCATTTCATCACGTGGAATGAGTTGCAAAAATAACAGAGCCCAGGCCTATTCAATCTGCATGCCGCTTGTTGTGCAAGAGAGTTAAAAACTGCCCGATGGAACACGCCGACACCGTGTGCGATATCTGATACTGGCACAGTGGCAGTGTGCTAGGGGTTAAGACCACTTCACAAACCATATTTTGTTTGGTCTACTAGGGACGTGTTATAGACTTAGTCTTAATAGCAGGTCCCTGGATAGACTGAATCCATCCGTGGTACAATGAACAAACTTTTAGTAATTAAACTCTTTTACATTGACACATTGGTAACTTTTTATTCAATCTTAATTTTAATCATGATTTGCCTGCATTAGCATATAGACCATATGTTATGTTTGTTTCTAGGCTTAAGTTACCTGCATGTTTTATCTATTTAACAATTTTATGTAAACTCATGCATCACTGTATATTGATCATACCAAATAAAATCAATTAAATCACACAAAGTGAAGTCTAGTTTGCACAAGTTCAGGCTGGACCCATTGATTCAGCCCATGGACTCACTATTTTTCCTGAAAAAGAAGAAAGATGAGTCCAACGGACCCACACTGAAAAATCCTTAATGTGACCCCTGTGTACATAATTAAAATGTGAATGGTATATTGGACCAAGAATAACCTGCCCCAGCCAACAGCTTGTGTTGGGTGCTTAGAGCCTAATTCATGCCAAGGAAAACTGTGATTCCTTCTAATTAAAGACAAAATGGGGCGAACAATGCTTCATACTTTGTTTAACCAATGCTTGAGATTTTCAATCCACCATTTTGACATTTTGTGACTTTACAATTACAAATGAATCGGAAAGGAATTGTTCCCATTTGACTTTGACAGAGAAGGTCTTTTGTTGCAGAAATGATGAGTAAATGAAACAGCAGGTATATAGCAATGCATTGTGTAGTGATGTACATCACTACTAATGCTGTGTGACATCGCGAGGGTAACAAGTGATGCCAATGGTGGCAGGCATTCCTCTGACCACTCTGAGCATGTCCCAACAGAAAACACAAACTGAACACACTACAAGGAGGCCACACATGACAGTAATATTTCTGGTTCCTGCTGAACACAAGAGGCTGGCCACACACGGTAGACCTTGGATGACCAGCATGTCAACTGTGGGTCAGTGTGGCCAGTCATCCTGGCAGCATGCTGTGTGTCTGCTGGTCGCCTGCTGCCTCACTCTGGCCACTGCTGCTATCGTCCCTCATACTGGGCTCCGGCTTCTGAGCAAAGCCTTTCTGGATCATGAGTTCCGTGATGTCCACCTCCTCCTTGTCAGTGTCATACAGGTCCACACAGAGCACCCCATTGTAGCCCCTGTAACACAGAGCACCCCATTATAGCCCCTGTAACACAGAGCACCCCATTATAGCCCCTGTAACACAGAGCACCCCATTATAGCCCCTGTAACACAGAACACCCCATTGTAGAGCCTGTAACACAGAGCACCCCATTGTAGAGCCTAGCTGTAACACAGCAACATGTCTCTACCTCACACAGCCTTGTGACTGGCACAGCCTGAATCCTTACTATAAATTTACAAGTACGTATTCATCTTCGTAAGTGCACCCTCCCCACTATTTTTTTTTTCAAAGAAAGAACCCCCAAAATGTCCCATAGTTTTCAGACGAGTGGTAGAATTTATCATTACACCAAGGATCTACATTTTTTGGGGGGGCTTTTGTGGGTGAAATTCTTTTCATAGCACACAGTGCACTCATTAAGATGAATAGGGTAATGTAAATGTTAGGAGATTCACTTCTCTTTTAAGCTCATGGACAATGCCACTCTATGCCTACCATGTCAAGTCTGGCACCCAGTCAATTTGCAAATGGAAAACTGGGGGAGGAACAGAGATTGCTCCATGATCTTTGGTCATTCAACAACTACAGAAGGAAAAGGACATAAAACAAGCAAACCTATTTGTGTGCACTATACAAACACATTTTAGACAGCCATGCCTACAAAATTAATGTACGTTTTGGAGAAAAAGATAGAAAACTAGTTTTGCGTTGACACATGCCATCCTCATATATGCCACCTTTTAGCATGGCAGTTTGTAAACTCTCTAAGTGCTTATTACATGTCATGCAAATCTGAATTATTATTATTAAGTCTGTCCAAGTTGTTTTATCATCTCATAAACTTTCACTGAAGTGGCTGAAACAGTCTGTTTGTCCAGGAAGTGGTATCCATGCTGTAAGTCAACAGCTTACCTTGATGCAAGTTGTGCTAAAAGTATACCAGAGAAAACCATTGACTCAGTCTCCAACTTAATAGCACTGAACAGGTTAGTTGCCATGTGACCTTTGGAATTGGTCCAAGGTCACCCTTACGCAGCCCCAACCTACCAGTCATGCAGAACCATCATCAAATGACACTGTTTCCGTACTTGTTAGGATTTCCCTTGGTTTGTGCAAGTGGTCTAGCTGAACTGTTTATTTTACAATAACTGGGACTGAATAAAAGGCCCCAGTTTGTTTCCTCTTCAGTTATACACTGGCAGGTGATTTCACTAAGATAAGCTATCCAGCTAGAAAGGGTACATACTGGTTCAGGGGTAAGTCAAATTGTTCTTATCTGAATTTGTACTATACAAATTTAGTAATTATGTTTGGTTTGACAGGTATTCTTCTTTCATAATGAAGCTCTTCATTTATAAACAAAACTTCATTTATTCAGCAAATACATCATTTGCCAGGTTCATATTTATTCATTATTATGTGGGTTGTCTTTGCTGAATATTTAGCTTAGACAAAGAGCCACATCTCAGAGACACATGTACGAGTACAGGCTTCAAAACATGTTCTGAGTAGTTACCCTCTCAAGACCCTTAATTTATGTTTGGGCTAGTACAACCTATGTCAAACTTCTACAGAATGTGTGCAATATGGACAATAGTACTTCCATATGTATATAAGTTAGACAGGGATAGGTTAGCTTATGGAAAGTAAAGGATTTGGACTGCTGAATAGGGTAATGACTACCAGGAAGTGGTTCTGGACAAAAGAGACACAAATACAATAGACCCTTTAGGACCCCAGAGGGCAGCACTTGAGGGTGATCATTTGCATAGTTTTACTTCTTTGCATAACAAGTAATCCCTTTGAAGTTTTCGATTGGCATACAGCCAAATTTATGCAAATGAACACCGTCAACTGCTGCCACCTGGGGTCCTAAACTCCTCTATTACAATACCCACCCAGCTTTTGAATTCTCATCTCCTAACTCAGATTTTGAGTTACCCTGAACTGAATCTTTTCGACAGATGTACTTGTACCAAGTGTTTTGCCAAATATATGTCACCTGTATACACAGGCGATGAGAACTTCTACATGGTCAAATGATGATTAAAAAATAATCGACAAGTCCACAATCATTAGGTCATTGTGACCCCAAAAGTAGATCACCAAGTACAGTTTTATGTACAATGTAATCAAGTACAATTTGATCTGGTTGCTGCATTCTCTTTGCCATTGATGTCAAAGCTAGACCTTGCCATTACAAAGTCACCTCTTTCAACCTTACAGCAAAGTTGAAAGAGGTGACTTTGCATAGGCAAGAAAATTACAGGTCTGGTGAACTACATGTAACTGGTGTCCCAACAGAAATATGTCAATGTCACTGATATTATATAACATACTAGCATTGGACATGGTCTATATATCCTACAAGTTTGGCAAGTCTAATTCAATCACTTTTTGAGATATGGAACTTTATACCTTTCGCCATATTTTGGCTCTTAATTTTGGTGGCGCCACTAGTATCATAAGCGACTGAGATTCTGACCTCCCCCAAAATCCCACTAAAATTTAATGAAAGTCTATCAAAAATTAAGAACGCTGGAGCAGTCACAAGATTTTTACATTTTGACCCATATACTACATACTACTGTATGTGGCACCACTTGATAAGTCCTGAAAGTTACATGAGGCTATCTTGAAAACAGTGGACTGTATCGCGCTCACACGCAAAAGATTACGGACAGACGGACAGACATGAGTGATCGCATGAGCTCTGTAACTTTTGGTCAAGAGAGCTAAAAAATGTTGTTTTTTTTCTGCAGTGCAAGCTGTTGAGCAAATTAAGGTCTGAGGTCCCTAGCAGTGTCCCTATGCAATTTCAAAGAGCTTGGCTTAGCAGTTTCTTCAGAGATTTTTTTGGTAAGGTTTTGCACAAATTCAAAAATGACAGGAGTGTGACCGTTTGAACAAGACAGCTGTGTGGACCGCCCATGCTTAGCTGGGGTTCATATTTAGCCAGAGTATGTCCCACTTTGGTCTGTGGGATGATCGAGGATTTTGTTGCCATTGCCATTGCCATCCCCATTCACTTACAATTGGTAATCAATAGAAATGCATGCATTAACCGACTAGCGCCCAAACTGAAAAATCCATCACAAATCAGGGATCTGAAGTATCACCATCTCCTGATCAACTATATTTAAACCTCTCACAAGCTCATTTTTACCAAGTTTCAGACCAATGTGAGTGACAGTTCTGGGGAAGTCACAAATAGCCTTAGCACACAAAATTTTGGGGGGGAAATACATATATATATACATATATATATATATATATATATATATATATATATATATATATATATATATATATATATATATATATATATATATATATATATATATATGTATATATACATATATGTATATATATATACATATATGTATATATATATATACATATATATATATATATATATATATATATATATATATATATATATATATATATATGTATATATATATATATATGCAGCAGCTTCTGCTGAACAAATTAAGCTCTGAGGGTCCTCAGAAATGCTCATTTGAAGCAATAGGACATATGCATATTAATTTCCTGCCAGAACTGCATACCTGATTGCCTAGTCTCGCTTGTCGGGATATGGTGATATACAGGTCAGTACCTGTGGGGACAAGCGGGATATTACTAATTTTTTGGAAATAAAGAATACTTATCAAAGGCAGATGAAATTTTTTCTTTTTCTATGGCTCGGGAAGTACTAGATGAATATCAGTTTGGCATTTGTGAACTTAAATTTCTCCAAAAACACTAATTTTGTGAGAAATGAACATGTGGCCCTGTCTGTGATAGTCATGTGACCAGCACGTCCCAAGTGATCGCTTGGCATCAAACCCATGCTTTGTGGTGGGAAATTTATGTGCATACAACATATTAGATTAGCAATTTTGGAGAAGTTTTTTTTAAGATTTTGCCACAAATTGAACAAAAAAATTCATTATGAATAAAAACAAGAGGACTGTGACAGTCCTGTGCTCTGCTGACTAACTTACCCTATGACCTTGGAAATGAGGTCAAGGTCACTGACCTATTCTGAATCTAACTTTCATAGAGGGCCATCCCCATGTGCAAGATCAAAGTCACAGTACAAATACTTCTCAGGTTATCACGTGACCAGTAAAATCCATGTTAATGGCCCTGTGACCTTGAGAATGAGGTCAAGTCACTAGTGTACAGTCTCAATCTTTCCTAAATAGAGGACCACCAACAAGTTCAACATCAAGGTCCTGCCTTCCACAGTTCTCAAGTTACAAAATGAACAATAAAATTCATGTAAGTGTCTGAGTCCCAGTCACCTTGGGAATGAGGTTAAGGTCACCCATGTACTGTCTAAGTCTGGCCTTTGCTCAGGACAACCATCATGTTCAACATCAAGGTCCAAGTTCAAATAGCTCTCAACTTGTCAGGTGAACAGTAAAATTTGAGCAAGTGGCCCTATGACCTTGGGAATGAGGTCAAGGTCACTTGTCTACTGTCTAAGTCTGGACCTTATTAAGGACAACTAGCATGTGCAATATGAATGTCCTACCCTTAATAATTCTGAAGTTACCTTATAAACAGTGAATTTCATGCACCCTTGCATTGTGACCTTGCAAATGAGGTCATGGTCACTCAGCAACTGTGCATGTATCACCCTCATACCAAGAAGTGTCCCTATGCAATTTCAAAGCAATTGGCTGAGTATATACAAGGATAAAGACTTATGAAGATTTGGCCAAAAAATGAACAAAAAAATCATTAAAAAATCCAAAAATCATTGGACTGTGACCATTTGAACAAACTTGGTAGATACCCACCCAAGGAACACCCCCAACCAAGTCTGAAGTGAATCTAGCTGATGGTTTCGCAGAAGAAGTCAAAAATTGTCAATTAGCATTGCAAACCCTAATGACTCCGCAATCCCCATTGACTTGCATGGTGATCAATAAGCATGTAAAATCAAAAAGAAAATTCCTAAAAAACCCCAAAATCACTGGACCTTGAACATTTGAATAACCTTGGTAGAAACTCACCCAACACACATCCCCACCAAGTTTGAAGTGAATCTGGTTAATGGTTTTCAGATGAGGTCGAAAATGTTAACTATCATTGCAATTCCCATGGACTTACATAGTAAACAACAGGGATGTATGCATTGACCAACAAGTACCCGAATAGAAAAATTCATTAAAAATAAAAAAAAAAAATCCACAGCAATGCTACCTGGGGAACAACCTTGTGTGACCCTTCCACAAGGTCCCTAGAAGTGTCCCTATTCAATTTCAAAGTAATTGGCAAGACGCTTTTGGAGAAAGAGATTTTTTTTTTAAAATTTCCCACCCAAAAGAACAAAATAATTCATTAAAAATACAAAAATCATTGGACCATGACCATTTACATAAACTTGGTAGAGACCCACTCAAGACACATCCCCACCAAGTTTGAAGTGAATCTGGTTAACAGTTCTGGAGAAGAGGTCAAAAATGTGAATTACTATTGCAATATGGTAGAGCAATAACTCTGCGTTCTCTCATTGACCGCCATGTGGCGCTGCGGACAGCTTTCATCCGGGTATTCAATAGCCGGTCAACCTGAGTGGCGTCGCATACTATCATGTGTTAACGCATGGTGCAAAACTGAGGGGTTTTTTTGGCGAATGAAATAACCAAGTGTAACTCATAATCAATGTTATCATTAATAAATACTTTTTGTAGAAAGTAATGCAATCAAAGAATCAACCCAATCCACATTGTTGTGGAGTTAATCACATTTGATTTTAATTTTAATTTAACTTTAAACACTACCTGCCGACCCCCCCCTCCACCCACCCATAGGCCTACAGTAACACTGTAAAACTTGGGAATTCATCTACAATAACATATTCTGATGAGGTTGTCTACTTGTCTTCATTTTTGACACAATGACAACACACCCAGCAAATAAAATACAATCGACTTCTTAAAATAGGGTGGGTAAGGGGTTTCCCATACTGGCTTACTGGAAGCCCTCATGTTTTACGTACTTCGTACTATCCAAAATTTTAAAAGATCATTATTTTCCATACTGCGTACTCTAGAAAAATAATTACGTGTACCAGCGTAACGACCCCCCCCCCCCTTAAAACACGATGACCAATGTTGTTTTGTCCTACTCGATCCTCCATTATCGCCCACGATGAACCGGGTCACATTAAATCCTTGCAACAGGAGTCTTACGAAATCCTCATGCTGTGGAGTCCATACGTGCTATGTGGATAATTTGTCGAAGAATATTCTTTATTATTGCATTTCTTTCGACCATTCACATAGACTCATAGTCGAGTGGCGGTACGCAGGAATGTAACAAGCACAATGCGGTTCCCGGTCATCACGGTTCAAATGGATTTTTCACTTTTTTAACACAACATACAAACAAATGCATTCATGCTATGCTATAATACAATCTTATCTTTCCTGTGTGTAAAATTTATTAGCAGATATTACGTGAAAAGGAACATTTTTGGCTCTTCGATTGCCGATACATACAATATTATCACAGTGTTTGCAAATCCGCCGCGACCAATGTTCACCCGCTGGCGAGTACACGGATGAAAGCGATGACTCGCGTCGTGTAGTGGAGGTTTCTAGAAACTTAAGAAACTGCCCTTCCCTATTCCCATTGACTTACATTGTTAACAATAGGAATGTATGCACTGACCAACAAGTCCCGAATTTAAAAATTCGTAAAAAATAAGGGATCCACAGCAACGCCACCTGATGAACAGCCTTGTGTGACCCTTCCACAAAGAACATATCCACTACATTTCAGCACAATCTGAGAGATGGTGTTGGAGAAGAAGTCAAAAATAGCAAAAACGTAAAAAAAAAAATAGAAAAAAATTGCAGCGCCACCTGTTGAACAAATTAAGGTCTGGGGGTCCCCAGAAGTGTCCCTATACAATGTCAAAGTAATTGGCCAAGCATTTTCGGAGAAGATTTTCTAAGATTTTCCCAAAAATGAACAAAAAAATTTATTAAAAATCCAAAAATCACTGGACCATGACCATTTGAACAAACCTGGTAGAAATCCACCCCAGGTACATTGCCACCACGTTTGAAGTCAATCTGGATGACGGTTTTGGAAAAGAAGTACAAAATGTGAATTAGCACTAGAATGTCCATTGACTTGCATAGTAATCAATAGAAAAGCTGCATTGACCGACAAGTACCAGAATTGAAAAAACTGTGAAAAATCAGGAATCCACAGCAGTGCCACCAAGTGAACAACTTTGTTTTACCCTTTCACAAGGAACATATCCACCAAGTTTCAGCTTAATCTGAGTGACGGTTTTGGAGAAGAAGTCGAAAATAGCAAAAACACACAAAAATCCTACAAAATAGAAGAAAATCGCAGTGCCCTCTGGTGAACAAATTAAGAACTAGGAGTCCCGCGAAGTGTCCCTGTGGGATATCAAAAAAGCAATTGGGTGAGCGGTTTCGGAGAAGAAGATTTAAGATTTGCCCAAAAATTTAAAAAAAAAAAAAATTTTAAAAATCCAAAAATGTGAATTGTTGACGTCGGATGGACGACGACGATGACGACGGACGGAGGACCATACGATAAGCTCACCTGACTGACAAGTCAGCTGACTTAGGTGCCTCTCACCTGAGGCCATCCCTTGAAGAGGGCCACCATTCTTCTGCAGAAAGCTTGACCTTGACCTTTCACCTCATGGTCCTCTGAGGAAATTTAAGGGAAGTCTCACCTGGGTTAATAATGACCAAGTTTGATGGACTTCAATCATAGCCATTTGAAGATGTGGGAGGGAAACCGTTTTATTTTGCAAGGCATTGTGATCTTCACCTGTGACTTGAGGGCCATACACAATCATATAAAAAAATTTCTCAAATCTATGGAGTGTCTGTACCAAAAATTCCAAGTGAATCTGGCTTAGGGTTTTAAAGAAGTCAAAATGTAAACTACTACTGCAGACCCCAAGGACTTACATGGTAATCAATATAAATGCAAAATTCACCAAAAAAGAAAAAAAACAATGAAAATCTGAAAACTGTTGGAGCATGACCATTTGAACACAGTCGGTAGATAGTTACCAGATGTACATCCCTACCAAGTTTGAAGTGAATCTGGCCAATTATTTTGAAGAAGTTGAAATGTGAAAGAACATTGCAATCCCCATTGACTTACATAGTTATCAACAGGGATGTATGCAGTTTGACCTTTTAAGGCCACTCAGGATCAAAATAATCCATACAAATAGAGAGCCCATTGGTACTTTCCTATTAATGTTTAATATTAACCTTCGGCCTATGATGCACCATTAAGAAGGATTAAGCCAATGTGTGGAAACTGCTGAGGCAGCAGAAAAATGCAACAAGAATTTGACCTTGACCTTTGACCTTAAGGTTATATATTATCATATGGGAAAAAATTCTAGGGAAAAATGTTTCCAGACCCATAGATTATCCATACCAACTTTGGAGCCAATAGGTCAAGAGGCGAGAGAAATATACAGAAAACAAGATACACGGAGGTGGTGGCAGACGACGGGACTATAAACACCATACGCATCCCCCCATGGGGGATACATGATCAACAAGTAAAATAATAAAGCACTTAGTACCCTTCGGCCACAATTGACCTACTCATCTTTTTCATTCATGTTTATAATTTGTGTTCCAAAATGTCAAGGTTACCTGCATGTTCTTTTAAGAGGAATGGAAATTATACAAAAAATGTGTTCCTATGTAAACTTTAGAGAATGACCTTGTGCTCTTTATTTCACGATAGGTAGTGTGAAAAAAAAATTAAATATATAACTTGTAAAGATTTCTACTGCTGTATCATTGTAGATAGCTTGAAATATGTTCCTACTTGTGTAAACCAATGGCGTGAACTATTTGGTATTGAAGATGAAGAAGAGAAAAGCATGCATATTTTGTCCTTCGTTTAAATTTATCATGGAAAGTAAATTACAAGCATTCCAATTTTCAATCTTGCACAGATTTGTTGTTCATAATTCAAAACTAAAATAAGTAGCCGCTGATCCTAGCCATATCCCCCGCCCACAGTAATCATGGTGGTAAATACAATAACAAACTTTGTTAATTAATTAATTAATGCAAGTAATTATCCACACAAAACAATGCCTATGCACACCTACTATCCAAGGTCTACCCACCATAACAAAATCAAAGGGCTGGCATCAATAATTTAGAAGATATGGCCCGGACAAAATTTGTATTGTATCTTGAGCTTGCTTAATCAACTTTGTTAATTAATTAATTAATGCAAGTAATAAGCCACAGAAAACAATGCCTATGCACACCTACTACCTAAGGTCTACACACCATAAAAAATTCAAAGGGCTAGCATTAATGGTTTAGACGATACGGCCCGGACAAAATTTGTCTTGCTTAACAAACTTTGTTAATTAATAAATGAATGCAAGTAATTAGCCACACAAAACAATGCCTATGCACACCTACTACCTAAGGTCTACCCACCATAAAAAATTCAAAGAGGCAGCACTAATAATGTAGAAGATATGGGCCGGACAAAATTTGTCTTGGACGGAAGGACGGACGGACACACGGACGGTGCCTATTACCATATCCCCTCGCCCACTTCTTGGGCGGGGGATAATAAGAGGCCCATGAGCCTAATGCTCTGCTGGCATTGTGGCTATATTGCACCTGTTCATTTCAGAGTTGTGAGTCCTCAAGTGGCTTCTGAACATATAAAAGTTAATGTAAAAATTTTCCACCAGATGGCAATTTGCTCCACATGCAATCATAGCTTATTTGTGCAACTCCTGTGATGAATATTGTTGAATGTGCCAAGACAACAACGAGCGAGTTCTTAACTTTATGTCCTCAGTGACCCTGGGTCAAAAGATCAAGGACACTCAGATTATGTAACTAGAACAGACTGATTTTCCAACAGAAAATCAAATGTCTCCCGGTGGAACATTTACGTCTCTGAATAAGCTACAGGTGAAAAATTACAAATGACCAAGTTTGCTTGAAAATTACAATCCTATTTTAGCTCTCACCTAGATACATTACTCTAGCAATTTTCATCAAGTTCTTCAAGACTTATTGCAGAGAAACCAATCTCACATAAATGACCCTGTGACCTTGAAAATTAGGTCAAGGTCACCCAAATACAATCCCAACCTTGGTCTTGCCTAGATACATAATCCTACCAAGTTTCATCAAATTCCATCAAGTTCTTCAAGACTTATCACATGGAAACCAATTTCACATAAGTGACCCTGTGACCTTGAGAATTCCCTCAAGGTCATCCAAATACAATTGCAACCTAGGTCTTGCCAAGATACATAATCCTACCAAGTTTCGTCAAATTCCATCAAGTTCCTGAAGACTTATCGCACAGAAACCAATTTTACATTAGTGACCCTTTGACCTTGAAAATTAGGTCAAGGTCACCCAAATACAATCCACACTTAGGTCTTGCCAAGATACATAATCCTACCATGTTTCATCAAATTCCATCCTGTTCTTCATGACTTATCAAACGGAAACCAATTTCAAATAAGTGACCCTGTGACCTTGAGAATTCGCTCACGGTCATCCAAATACAATCCTAACCTAGGTCTTGCCTAGATACATAATCCTACCAAGTTTCATCAAATTCCATCAAGTTATTCATGACTTATTGCAGAGAAACCAATTTCCCATAAGTGACCCTGTGACCTTGAGAATTCGCTCAAGGTCATCCAAATACAATCCCAACCTAGGTCTTGCCTAGATACATGATCCTACCAAGTTTCATCAAATTCTGTCAAGTCCTTCATGACTTATTGCACGGAAACCAATTTCCCATAAGTGACCCTGTGACCTTGAAAATTAGGTCAAGGTCACCCAAATACAATCCCAACCTAGGTCTTGCCTAGATATATAATCCTACCAAGTTTCATCAAATTCCATCAAGTTCTTCATGACTTATCGAACGGAAACCAATTTCACATAAGTGACCCTGTGACCTTGAAAATTAGGTCAAGGTCATCCAAATACAATCCCAACCTAGGTCTTGCCAAGATACATAATCCTACCAAGTTTCATCAAATTCTGTCAAGTCCTTCAAGACTTATCGCACGGAAACCAAGTGTTGAAGAACCTGAACAACAACAACAACAACAACAACAACAAGCGGAAGAAACGGGCACTAAACCAATATGTCCCCCGGCTTCCACCGGGAGACATAATACAAGAGGCCCATAGGCCTGCCTGGTGCTGTGCTGACATTGCCACTGAAGTCCAAGCTACACACTGCCATTACAAAATCACCTCAATCAATTTTACAGGCATGGTGACCTCACAACAACATGTCAAGGTCACTGATATTATATAAAATTCTAGCTTTGGACATTGTCTATATATCCTATAAATTTGGCAAGTCTAATCCAATTATTTTTCAAGATATGAAATTTTATATCTTAAATTATAGCTGGCACCACTAGTATCATTAGCAGTTTAGACTTTGAGACCTCCCCCACAATCCCACCAAATTTGGTGAAGATCTGCCACAAATTAAAAATGCTAGTGTTCACAATATTTTCATATTTTGACCCCTATATTGCATTCATGTCCAAGCTACACTCGGCCATTACAAAATCACCTTTTCAACTTTACAGGCATGGTAACCTCACAAAAATAGGTCAAGGTCACTCATATTACATAACATTCTACATTTGGCCATGGTCCATATATCAAATAAATTTGGCAAGTCTAATCCAATTACATTTCCAAATATGGAATTTTACTTCTAAGAACACATCACAAGTAGCAACTTAAGACATTGACCTCCTCCACAATCCCACTGAATTTGGTGAAATTCCTTCAAAAATTAAAGATGCTAGAGTGTTCACAAGATTTTCACATTTTGACCCCAATATTAATCACATAATAATGTAGGTGGAGCCATCCAATATCGAAAGGGGCCTAGATTTTATACTCCTACAAGTCCTGAAAGTTATATTGGGACTAAATTGAAAACTGTGGATGGTATCATGCTAATGAGCAAAAGTTTACAGACGAATGGACGGACAGACATGAGCAGTCGCATAAGCTCTGTGACTTTTGGTCAGTAGAGTTACAAATTGCGTTTGGAAAACTGATTACCCTCGGCGCCCACAATTTTTTTCCCCTTAATTCTGCATTTTTTTTTGTTGAGACTTCACACTAGAATACTTTCCAATTTCCATATTGTTGTCCATGAAATGGAAGAGCACCTTTAGGATTTGTTCTTAGGGCAAGTTCAAGAGACAGAGGCTGTACTGTGTGTCACTCAGACGGCCAGCAAATATATACTGTTGCAACGTGAAAATCTTCAATTTTGTCAGCATTGACATTAGCTGGGAAACAGCCTTAAACATTTGGTTTAAAGTTATACATGCTGTGATATAATATGCTTCTTGCTTAGATTGAAAATGTCTCATAGTGAAAACATAATTTAGCCATCACAAACAGTACTTTTGGATCAAACAATGAGATTACATGTAATTGCAGTGCTAGGTAGAGGATCCATCTCAGAGTTTACCTTTGTGTTGACCGTGCGAAATACAAACCACTGTCCTCATGAACTTCTTGACAAGCTTTTCTTGTGATAAGATATCACCTAACTGTGAATCCCACAGGCTTTTGTCTCCAGTGACAGTTCTTGTATTTTTTCTGTTTGTTTGTAACCTGACTGCTAATGACAAGTTGTTACAAATGTAATACACATCTACCCACCATAAAAAATTCAAAGAGGCAGCACTAATAATGTAGAAGATATGGGCCGGACAAAATTTGTCTTGGACGGAAGGACGGACGGACACACGGACGGTGCCCATTACCATATCCCCTCGCCCACTTCTTGGGCGGGGGATAATAAGAGGCCCATGAGCCTAATGCTCTGCTGGCATTGTGGCTATATTGCACCTGTTCATTTCAGAGTTGTGAGTCCTCAAGTGGCTTCTGAACATATAAAAGTTAATGTAAAAATTTTCCACCAGATGGCAATTTGCTCCACATGCAATCATAGCTTATTTGTGCAACTCCTGTGATGAATATTGTTGAATGTGCCAAGACAACAACGAGCGAGTTCTTAACATGAGAGATATAAACAGTACAATTGACAGAAGAACTAAAGACATCATTTTGTGACATCCAATGTAACTGTGTGTATTTGTTTGATTCATGTGTTCTGGCATGTTGGCCAGATAAGTGTATATAATGTGGGCAGTTTCTACTGGAGAGACAGAATCAAGTTAGTACAGAGAAGAAGTACAGAAGTGGGTACAGGTGTAGACACAAGACCTGAACAGTCACATCTTGTAATGTACATATAGTCTGCGAAACAATTAATAAAGAGTGGAAATCCACAACAAGCCAGCCTTGACTCCAGTCTTCACATTGTCACAAGACTTTAAAAGCTCAATAAATAGTTTAAAAATAATATGAGGAAGCTGGTCTTCAATAAGAATGTGGTCCACTATAATAACCATCTCTGAAAAAAAAATTGGTGAAGGTGCACTGGTGGTTTTAAACCGATCTTCTCAACCTTTGAAATATTCTTCATTAAATACAGACTATAGTGTTTCCAATATGTATAGGCCCAGCCACTCAAAATCCACATTGTATCACTTCTGTCAAAAATAAAAAGAGAATTGGTAGGCCTATCACTTTTTTGGTTCTTCTGACTAGTTCCTCAGCTGAGTTCATAGCAAAAGTAGAAAGTAGGCCTACATCGTTTTTGTGATATCTATGAATCTGGAATATTATCCAATTAATAAGTGAAGTGATTGAATCACTGTTATAGAGTATCACATGCTAGGAGCAGACTTCCACTATGCCCTCATTATACCATGGAAGTTCTACAGACGGACGTCTCTTGTATGATACACTTATGTAGAAAAACATGATCCATATTCATGAATATCAAACCCAACAATGACAGCAAAGAGATTCCAGAGTTACCATGGATGGACGGACAATGCGCGGGACAACAATACCCTATTTCACTTTATGTGCCAAGGGTAAAAATAGTGTTTTTTCTTTAGTATTGCACTTTATTAGATAATTCATTTAACAATACATGTGGCACAAATGCAGATGTGGTGCTTGTCATGCCTTACCACTTTTGTGCACTATTTTGGGTCACTTTACGGAATCACTGAATGCCAAACATGGTGCATGTATGGAACCTGATCCACACTTTGCAGCTTCAGGATCATAAATATGAAAGGATTTAGTAAAATCATCTCCAAGGAACATACCAACTGAATTACTGTACAAGTAATGTAAAATTTGAAGCTCTATTGAAGTTTTTGATACATCTGTACACAAAAACCCGTATTATCCCTCATCTCAATCTTTACTTCTATTTGGTAAATTTTGATAACAAAATGAGTGTAAACTTAATATATGGAAATTCCTCTTGTGTTGTTTGAGTTTTCAAAGTTTTTTATCCATCTGCATGGTTGTTGTTTTTTTTTTAAACGTTATGTTTAAAGTCCTGGAAATGCCAAATAATTTGGTTGTCCATTGGGAATAATTCTTGTTTGCCCATCTGAGTCTGTAATTTTGAAATCTGACTTGTCCCTGATTCAATGTTGCAGGTGGCAGGCAGTCACTGTGGCCTCAGTGTGGTGCCCTCTCATTAGAATCATTCAAGTGAGCACAGCTTTGTTGTATTGAGCCCTCAGAGGCTTCCAATGGGTTGTTGTACTTGCACTTGTTGTATACTCACCTGCTGAGCACGTGGGCAAACAGGACTTTGCCCTCTGTCAGACTGGCAAAGTAAGATCTGAAAGAATGTTGAGCAGGCAATTATTTCAAATGCATCTATGGAGAGTCAAAGTCTGAAACAAATGGAAACAAAGTTATGCTCAAGGAAAAAGACTAAAATCAATTCACAAGAAGAGTTCTGATTTTGAACAATGAGATGGTATATGCCTTGCTATCCACCTGAGATCACAATACAGAATTTGTCTTTCCTAATATTTTTATCTTAACGGCCTCATCCCCTTGACAATTGGGGGAAAAACAAAACAAAGTTATACAAAGAGAAACTATTATAATAGCATTCCTCGCTGACAGACTTGATATCCTCTGCATTTTACACACGAGTCCTGTAACCTTGAAATCAGGTCATCACCACCAAACTGTAAGCAGGTCAAGAAAGAGTCTCATGTCACAATTGAACTAAATTTGAGTTTGATGTGCTTAATAAATCATGAGCCACTTTGCTTGCAAGGATTCTGCTATATGAACACCTGGACAAGATGAAAACCCTAGATCATCCAAACCACATTTGTAGGTGTTTAATAAAGCAACAATTAAAATGCAATCAGAGATTGCTAGATCCATGCTGCCCCCCCCCCCCCCAGCTGTCAGTACAGACAGGAGTCATGGCTTCGTGATCTTGGGATTTGGGTCAAGGTGATCTATCTTAGAACTTGTCTGAGATCATATGTAGGAGTAAAAACCATGTGCAATAAAAGGTCTATGTCAAAAACTTTTCATGTTATATCGTGAAAACCAGATTCATTAAAATGGCTTTGTGACCTTGGGATTTGAGTCAGGGTCACCCATCTTCACACTTGTCAGAGACCTTATGTAGTACTAAAATCCCCTGCATTATGAAAGGCCTATGTCAAAAACTTTTCAACTTATCGCATGAAACTCTAAAGTCACTAAAATAATAATTGGTCAAGGTCACACATCTTCGTACTCATTGAAGACCTTATCACCTGCAATTTGAAAAGCTTATGTCAAAAATTTGTCACATTATCGCATGAAAACCAAATTCACTAAAATGTGGGATTTGACTCAAGGTCACCCATCTTCTTACTCATCCGCGACCTTGTGCAGGATGTGCAATATGAAAGGTCTATGTCAAAAACCTTTCAACTTATCGCACAAAAAAATCATTTAAATGGCTCCCTGACCTTGGGAATTGGCTCAAGGTCACTCATCTTCAAACTCGTTTGAGATCATATGCAAGACTATTTGAAAGCCTTAAGTAAAAAACCTCTGAACTTATCACGTGAAAATCAAATTCACTAAAATTGCTCTGTGACCTTGGGAATAAAGTCAAGGTCACCCATCTTCAAAGTAGTTTGAAACCTTATGCAGGACTATAGGCACGTGCAATATTAAAGCCTTATGCCAAAACCTTTTCAAGTTACAGCATGAAAACTGTCAGGACATACGCACCAACACACGGACAAAGTAATTGCTACATGCCCCCCTCCTCGGGGGGGGGCATCATGAAGGGCCTGGTATGTTGATTTGCATGCAAAAGTGTTACAAAAAAGCCAAAAAATGTTTATGATATAGAGTTACTGTACCAGCAGATGATAATGGCAAATAATCACTCAGCCTTATTTTGCCTTCCTCAATCATTTAACAATAATCATCAAATCTCAATCTCTCTCAAGTTATATGAATTGCAATGAACTTGATGCAAACAATTAAATAATAACATTATTTTTGTAAACATGCTAAAATAGTTTTGAACATGATGGTATTCACGAAAAAAATACAAAAATACTTTAATGAGATTTTACATCATTAGAATATGTCCAACCTGGAAAAGTAACTTCTCTTTAAGGCTAAATATCACAGAAGCATACAGCCCTAACACAATACACCTATTAGTTACATAACATTACCCCTCGCCCACCATTGCCAAGACCTGTGTCTGCATATCGCCCAAGAAATCTAGTCGAGTTTCTACATGCTTGATCCTGAAAACCTGATGGTCCCGTGGCGCCATCTCTCCGTCCATGTGGCACTGATTGTGACGTCCGGTGCACATGCACCCCTTAACATCCTTCCTCCTTTGGGCGCCATTACTGGCTTGTTCGTTTGAGTTGAGGGCTCCGTGAACTTTTGTTCACCATCACTGTTCTAGCGCTTAACGCACTTTCCCTTCTGCGGAAAATCCTTTCTCAGCGATCCAGGACTCTTCGGATGCCTAGATAGCTGATTTCTGATGGAGGGATAACACTGAAATCATTGGGTGTAGGGCCAGTCGTTTGGCTTGAAACCTAAATTTCCAAGATGGCATCTTGACATTCAGATCCCAGAGAGAGGTAGGACAGTGCCTGCCGGGCAATTGTTGCTTGGCTGGGTCTGCAGAATTTATTTCTAAGCATTTCTGGACTTACAGATCGCTTAATTTGACCTTACAGGTGGCAGTGGGAAAAGTAGATCCAGGACTGGTTGGTGCTGGCTGGATTCTTTACTTTTCCAAGATGGCGTTTTGGCAGGTTAAATGGCAGACAGAGGGAAGACGGTTTACCTACTATGGTTCAGAGACCACTTCTCTTTGCCCTTGTCAGGTAAATTGACAGAAGTAGGACTCACTTAGCCACTTGTGGTTTAGAGCCACCTATTCACGGCACCATGGATCACGATCATTGCTTGGTTGTCACTGAACTTGACTTTGTGTGTTCTCTGAATACACATATGGGTTTTGTGTCAGGTTGGGAGAGGACAATTGTCTTCCTCCTTGCGTCTATAGTCACAAGTTGGTTTGCAAGAGATCATCTTATAGGGAGCTTAAGCATTTGACACTACATGGGTGGCAACCATGGCTCCTTGTTCACTAATTCGATTTCTTCAAAGAAGACAGCCATACATTGACTGAAGCTGTTGGGTTTTCGCTCCAAGCAGAAGTCATGTAAACTGGTGTGTCTGGAATGGTAACCTGTGGGTTTCCGTGCAGATATCCCAGAACCTTGGCCAGTCCAAGCGCTCGGACCATAAGTCCGAGAAGTACAGGCAAGCTTCCTGCACCTTGCCCGGTCTGAGCGCTCGGATCATACATCTGAGAGGTCTGGAAAGCCACCGAGTTCCCAAGAATGGAGACCTTTGGGTTTCCATTGGAGTCTTCTGGAACCTTGGCCAGTCCGAGCGCTGGGACAATAAGTCCCGGATGTAAGGCGCCGTATCAAAATGATCGTTCGTCTCACACGCAAATGGCGTCTGGTACGAACTGACAGTTCGTTCCCTGTTCGAACATGTACGTTTATTTTCGTCCTGAGCCAGATTCGCGTCTGCCGGTCGTCTGGACTACAGTCTGATCACGTGTGCAAGTCGCTCTGCGTCCAGAGCCAGTTTATCGTCTGCCGCTTGTCTCCAGGGACCACAGGCCCATGGATGATGGAGTGTGAAAATCGTCCCGAGCAAGTTTCACGTCTGCCTGCACCTGCTGCCTGATAATGTCTGAGCTGACGCAAAGTATTGCATGTAGCGCATAGTGGTCCCCACTTTTCCCAAGCCGAATATTCGTCCAGACTGCTATGATAGTATCGCCAATTGCGGGAGTCAAATCTAGGTGCAGAGGCGCATATTGGAGAGAAATGTGTGTACGCGTAGCGTCGTGAACTTGGGTTTAGAACTTGAAAATCTGAACTGCTCAAAAGGAATTTATGATGTTGTCTCCAATAAAAAGCAGACAAAATGTCAAATGGCAAGTCATGTAGGCTACAGTACCGATCCAAAGTCTTTAAACCAAACACGCGAGGCTCCTGCGATTGTGCCGCCATGACAGCGGCCAGGTTATGACTTGGCCAAGTGTTTGCTCCCGCGTGGACAAGCGAGGTGCACGGCCAAGTCCTCAAGCCATCACGCCCGGCTAACTTCCACGTGTGTGGACCTTTCCTCGTGTGTACATGTACATAGTTCCTTGTCACATTGATGGTAACTTCATGAAATAACAAGGCCTGTCGTTTGCATAATAAGATCTATCCATCTAGGCCTGTCTATAGCCTGCCGCATAATTTTGTATTTTGCTCCCCGGGAATTGCTCTTTTTTCTTTTTTGCGTTTAATACAACACAGAGAACATTACTGTCATGCAATGCCATTTGTGTGGGCCGAAGAATGAGGAGTCCACTCTTGGCTTTTTCGCAGGTCAATCATCATTGCGGTAAAGGGATCAGTTGATAACGATCTGATAACCAAACAGCAGGGCAGCAATTAACACATGCATATGTGACGCGGCCAGACTGCTCTGATTTGCATTTTTTTTTATATAAACCCAAATGAAATGCTGCTTCTCTAATTCCTTTTCGTTCTTTTTGTTTTTGTTTTTTTCCCCAATTACTTTAGGCCTACATCACTGAAAAGGTACTGTTTTTTTTAAAATTCATTTGTCCCTACGACCTTTCTCTTATAATTTGGCTTCTATAGGGAGACAGACAAAAGGTCTAATTGAATTTACAACAGGGGAATCAAATCACTTTTTTTTCATCTATTTCTTTTCCTTTCTTTAAAATTACATAACTGAAAGATATCAATTTGTTATGTTTGGCTTCAGTTGAGAATTCTTTCTGTGTGTGTATACAAAGAAAACATGAGTGATTTGAAATTTAATTTAAGCAGTGGGAATTTTAACAAAGCTCATACAACGGAAAGAGAAGAGTGGAAGAAAACAGGTGACATTAGGTGTGAATTTTCTTTCTTTTTTTCTTTCTTTTTTGTATATTCAGCAAATTTATTAACGGCGTCAAACCAGTTGACTCTTCAGAGAGGAACTGTTGGGGTTTAATGTCAGTTGAAGTTGAATGGTGCTGCTGTGGGGAGGAGGAGGGGAGCAAGGGGCCCATGATTCATGAATGCAGTGTTAACGTACAACAAGCATATGAGATTGTTCTAGCCAATCTAGGCCTACATGGCTTTATAAGTTTTAGGAGCGTGCATGCTGGGTGTTGCTGTATGATTAAGAGATACCAGCATATTATAGACATTACAGATAGAATACATTTTGTTATATATGATCTGCCAGGCTTTGTTTCCTCCGGCCCACCCCCCCCCCCTTTTTTTTTCTCTCTCTCTCTCGTGTGGGATGACCTCATAATCTATGCAAACTCAGGCAAATGTGTGTTGCTGCCATAACTATTTTGATGTTTTTTTGTTTTGTTTTTTTTTCATTTTATTAGAAAAATTACAAAACTAAAATAAATATTTGCCGACCGATTAATATTTTCATACCATACGATAATTAATGTTCATAACAGTTAACATATCCAGTGGTAATGCCATGGCAATGGCCCACAGCAACCAACAAGGCTGCTAAAACGAGTTTTGTAGAACGAAAGCATTTCCAGCTGAACGGTAACAAATTAATGTGTATCTATCCTAGGGTGTTAGATATATTGCCATTATACACCCAGATCTATGTTAGAATACAACGAAAACTTAAAAGCAATTTTGTGCTCTGTGACTGTGGCCGTGTGGGTGTGGCTGCGTGAGGCCGAATGCTTCAGCTGCATCCCTGGTCAGGGTGGGCTTTCACTTTTTCCGACTGATTTCCAGGCGTTACTAACACCAAGGAGGGAAGACTACCCCTCCTTGCTAACAGTGAGCTTGCGCATCACAAAGCGCAGAACAGATTACCTGCACACTAAATTTGATAAGAAAGCCCACAGAAAACTTACACGGCTACTGCAAAGATAATAACAAAAGTTTCAACTTGTTTGCCGGTGGCACCCCGGACACGCAGGCTTCCGTTTCTCACTCTCAGTTTCTGGAAAATATCGATGACGTGACCAACAGTGCCCCAGTCATGCTGTGGTCACCCATGACAACGGACGAGTCCATCGATGTCCGCAGGGCATCATGGCTAGTATTTTCTTATGTATACAGAAGAATTAATACTAACTTCGACATAATTTAACATGAAATATTTTTTTCAACGTGCGATAGCCCTCTTCTTGCGGTCAATTTTGAATTTGAGTTCCATGCAACTGTTCCGCCTTCCGGGCCTACCAATGCCAGGAAGCCTCCTGACACTGTATCCCCTCTGTGAGCAAAATGGTAACAACGGACTGCTATTTTTCATTCACCTGCAATCTTTCTGCATTTGATTTTGATGGCTGTATCATGTGTGGAATCATTGATTTAGGCACATAGTTACACATGAGGTCTTAATTGAATATATTCCTGAGCTGCCGTAACTTTTTACAATCATAGTCACTTGGCAAAGAAGAAAACACACAAACACACACAAATTCAGCGTAATTAAATGGGAAATCAAGGATGGATACATTGTAATGTCAAAATACTGACTGCCCAGATGACTATTATTAGTATTAATGATGCCGGCACTTCAAATGGCCGTCACCATGTACTGGTCACATAACTCGTAAAATCTGAAACTCAGTGAAAGTGCACAAGCAAGAAATTGTGTGTGTGTGCTGTGCAAGTGTGAGTGTGTTGATCATCAGGGTGCTTGAAGTTGAATGGGTCGATCAACTTGTTGGTCATATTTCAATTTGGCGTTGTATTTCGGCATCAAAGTTTGCGTGTAGTTCTGACCTGTCGTTTTTCTTTTTTCTTTTTTTTCCTTTTTTTTTTTTTTTTTTGGTTGGTGTTTTTTCTTTTTTTTTCTGACCGATGCAACGATACTTTGACAAGTCGGCATATATGACCAGCTCTTGTTGTGCCAAAGGCA
Organism: Hermodice carunculata; assembly: GCA_964020975.1. Classification (NCBI taxonomy): domain Eukaryota; kingdom Metazoa; phylum Annelida; class Polychaeta; order Eunicida; family Amphinomidae; genus Hermodice; species Hermodice carunculata. The sequence continues at coordinate 3,598,768 of OZ026622.1, forward strand.
CGCGTTTAAAACTGAAAGTTTGAAGCCAGCTCCTTACACCGACGCCACTTCAAACAGCCCCCAAACCAACACATGGTGTGGTGTGGTAATGTTGGCACCTTGCCAGTTGCCTGTGTCACGAGATTCTCCAGGACGGCAAGCAAATGATTGACAGCTCTGCAGACCAGACCGGGGGACCAGACTTCCAGCTGCATGGTCCAGACCAGTGTGTGCAAGTCATTGCGACTCTGTCTTGGCACTTGGAGCACATTCATTCATCCATTCATTCATTTATTTATCAAGGTTACCGGCCCATGGCATGTATGAGCTAACTGATTATTGCGTATCAAGGGTAAGGCCTACCAACTCAGTGCTGTATAAATTCTGCCTCTCGGCACTCAGTGGTCTCACCCCTACGCAAAAGTAGTTTCTTCCTAGCAAGAAGGATAAACTATTACCTCATTTGATATGCGTGGACCTCTCCCACGTGAAGTTGACAGGTTGTGGGGTGGATAGGATGACATAATTGTAGTGTCCATCTTTGTTATATGGTCTATCAGTATCACAAGACTGATTAAACTTGAATCAGTTGAAGAAAAAAATACTGTTGTTCGGACAGTTTTTTTTTTTCTTTTCTTTCTTTTAATTAAGTGACGTGGATCGAAAGGCACATACGCACACCGCTGCTGGGCCAAACTGCATCGACAACCCGTGATCGGGTTTCTCATAAAAATCCAGCGAGTGGTGATAGAAAATTATGGGCCACATCGGAATGATACCATACATCTCGCCTCTGCCCCCTGCCCCTCCCCGCCCCACCAGCACCTCCAAATATTCCGTTGTATGTGTTTGTTTGACTCTTATCGAAACAACTTAAAGATTTTACGTGTAACTGTCGTGTATGTGGAAAGCAAAATGATTTTATTATTCATGCCTTCATTTGATTGCAAGCATAAACAATCTTGTGCACTGCACAACACACTGCCTGTATACATGGCCTACCCATTAAATAGCGTTAGTTATCTTACTATTCTTAGTGCCAATCACCTCTGTAATATATACTTAATTTGGAACAAATTATAATTTATATCAGTACACCTGTGAGCAAAGTGACATACAACGGTACAGGTAGACAGTGGTCCGTCCAGACAATAGTACTATTACTCTCCATTGTGCAGACAATGAACTAATTTTTATTGACAAAACTGTTCCCACATTCAAAGAAAGTCACTTTGTTTTTGGTTTAGTGTTTTGAAATAACTTTAATCTGTGTGTTCATTTCTTTCGTCATTCGGAGATGAGGCGACCCACTGCTCCTGTTTGCGCTTTTGTCTTGCAATTAATGTTTGTAATAGGGGCATTGCTCGGCCGACTCATTATGAATATGGGTGTGTGGTGTCACTAGTCTGGCTTATGTAATCTGCGCGTCTCAGACGCAGGGAGCACTGCCGATATGAGCTCCAGCTGGGTCACGCTCAGGCTGGGTCTGGCCTCGTTTGTCTTGGTCTGTTCGCGTGTGAGACGAGGTGGAGACGAATCCAACTTTCATTCGAGCCAGACTGCGTTTCTTCCGTCTTACACGCACGATCATTTTGATACGGCCCCTAAGGGAGGTCTGGAGAACCACTGGTGCCTTGATGGGCCACTCCTGCCAGCAGACTTTTTAGTCGGTGGTCGCTGTGGACTCCCAGAGTATATACCTTCAGGTTTCTATTTGGGTGTTCCACAACCTCAAACAATCCAAGCGCTCGGGTCTGGGTGCTCGGACCATAATTCTGTGAAGTACGGGAGGCGATCCGACAACTCGGCCAGTCCGTGCGTTCGGATCGTAGGTCCAAGAGGTCGGGAAAAACACCTGTGCCTCAGCAAACCTTTTGAGCTCCCGGTTCCAGGGGCTCAGATCGTCAATGTAGTGGGAGATGAAAGGAAGACACCTGGGTCTGTAGGGGCACAAACCGCCATTAGTGGACCTTTGGCCCTGGTGGTATTGGCACCTGTGGAGGCCTGGGTGACAACTTCGGCTCCACCACTAACAGTGTTGGCTTTGCGGTTGGACACTGTCTTCTTCCGCTCCTGTCATTACTGAGGAACGAGTGCAATATGGACAATAGTAATTCCATATATATATAGGTTAAACAGAGACAGGTTAGCTTATGGAGAGTAAAGAGTTCGGACTAAGGAATAGGGTAATGACTACTAGGAAGTGGTTCTGGGCAAAAAGACACAAATACAATTACTGTAGCCGAGTCTCTCTTGGCACTGACACTCTTAGGGCCCCTCCCGCCAGCAGATTTCAGAGTAGGCAGCAGCTGCAGCCCCTGTAAGGAGTCTCCAATTGGAGACTGTTGGGTTTCCATTCTGGTATTCCAGAACGTCGACCAGTCCAAGTGCTTGGATTCGGGCGCACAGACCACAAGTTGGCGTGTCCAGGAAACCAACGCCTCAGCAAACTTTCCAGGTTCCTGACTCGAAGGGCTCAGATTGTAATCCAAGGCAGTAAAGATGGAAGGAAGACACACTGATCTGTAGGAGTGTCTTCAGCAGTTAGTAGGCCTTTGGCCCGGGCGGTGTTGGCACCTGTTGTGGCTTGGGTGACACCTTTAGCTTCCCCACTGGCAGTGTGGGCTTTTGTGGTTGGACACTCTTGTCTTCCTACGCTCCCATCATCACTGCAGCTGAGCTCGGGCAGACCCTGTTGGTGCAGAGGCTTGCTGCTCCTGCCTTGTGTCAGCTCTCTCTCAGCCCCAGGACTCTCTGGGCTCCTCCTGCCAACAGATTTCTCAGTCTGTGGTGGCTCTGGCCCCTGTAATAGGTCCCTGAGATTGGAAACCTTCAGGTTTTCCATCCCGGTATTCCAGAACCTCGGCCAGCCCGAGCGCTCGGATCATAAGTCTGCGATGTCTGGATAACCAGGGGGAGCACATCTCCAGCAGTGTTGGCCTTTGCAGTTGGAGACTTTGTGTTCCTCTGCTTCTGCTGTCACCTCAGGTAAGTTGGAACAGACTCTGTCAGCAGAGCAGCTTACTGCCTATGCTTTGAGTCGGTTTCCTCTTCCCACTTACACTTTCTCCAGAGCCCCCCTGCTAGCAGATTTCTCAGTCAGCAGCGGTTGTGGCCCTTGAGACTAGCCTCCCAGAGACCAAGGGGGATCCATCTGGCCACCAGACATCTTGTCGGCGGTTGCTGGGACCACTGCATACTGTCCACCAGAACCTTCCCTTCCCTGGCTCCACGTGGGCTGAGCAGGCGGAAGCAGCGTTTGAAGCTAGGGTGACTTTCACTGAAGTCCTTGCTACCCCAGCATCAACAGATGTGTATGTCAGTCCCCTTTTGGCCAAGACAGGCCTCCGTTAAGCCAAGAACCTGAGTGGTTCAAACCGCCCATCATGGTACTCAAAGTATCGGTGTTCCTAGGGACAGTTGATCCACTTTGGAGCAAGCGCGGCATAGAGCCGGTAAAGGACGAAGGTTTTCCCGGCTTCTACAACCTACTCTTCCTGGTTCCGAAGAGGGACTGAGGATGGTGCCTGCTCATAGACCTGTTGATGCTGAACGCTTACCTGGAAGTCCCATCCTTTTGGACGGAGACATCCCCAGTCAGTGTCTGCAGCCTTACGGACCATAGAGTGGACAACATCCCTGGATCAACAGCGACTCCAACCCACAGCTTCGCACAAACTGGAGATTCTCCCTAATGGAGTACTATTGACACTGGAGATGTGATGAAGCGCAGTGACTGTGCTGGGGGATGGGTCTGGGAGGGCAGCGCCCCCTCCTGGGGTGAAAAAAGGAGTTAAAATGGTGTAGTTTGATGATTTTTTTTTAACTCATCCCTTTTTTTTAATCTGGGAGGGAGAAAACATATTCTAAGCGGGAGAACGGGAAAATTTGGAAAAAGGGCAAAAAAATGGGAGATCTCTCGCTGAAAACGGGAAGGTTAGAGTCTCTGGATCAGGGATGTGTTCTTCCATGTGCCAATCATGTGGACTTCATGGACGTAACTGCATCACCAGCTGGTGCTATGACCATGACGTCCGCACGCACGCAAGGCATGTCCCAGGACATGCGAATGTCCTGACCGACCAACTCTCGAGAAGAGGTCAGCCAGTAGGGATGGAGTGGCAGCTCCTCCCCAGGGTCATTCAGGCCAAGTGGGCAAGACGGGGAACTCCACATGTGGATCTATTTGTGACTCGCGAGAACGCAAAACTGTCGGTTTGCGCCTCGCCTGTTGCAGATCACCAGGCCATAGCAGCAGATGCTCTAGCCATGGACTGGAGCAACCTGTGGGCATACGCCTTTTGGCCTTGCCAGATCCTCCTTCCAAGGGTACTGCACAAGGTGTGGCCCCACGATTGCAATCTGATTCTGGTCACCCCACGGTGGCCCGGAGTCATTGCTTCCTGTTATATCAGTGGGAAGTCTTAGGCAAGAGCTCAAGAACAGTGGAGGGGTTTCAATCAGCCATCTCTTCAATATTTGCCAAAGTCTTAGACGTGCCCATCGGGAGTGATCCTTTTCTGTCTGTGCTCACTGCATCCTTCCACACTGACAGGTTAATGACGCGACAGGTCCTACCCAGGTTGGAACTACCGTTGGTTTTAGTCATGTTGAAGAAGTGGTCCTTTGAGTGCCTTGTGGACCCTCAGCGGGTTTCCCTCAAGTACTGGACATGGAAAACATGTTTTCCATTCAAACTTGCTTCAGGGGCTAGGAGAAGCGAGATCCACGCTCTGGCTCATGACCAACTCCAATGGTCACCTGACCACTCCCACATGTCCCAGGTGACCCTTAGGCCTCACTTGCACTTCCTTGCAAAGAACCAAGTGGCTCGAGATCCAGCTACGGCCTTTAAGGGTTTTACCCTCCGTGTGATGTATGCCGCTCTTTCTCTTGAGGAGAGGGCCGTGTCCAGTGAGAGCTCTTTGGTGGTACTTTTCTCGCATGGACAGACTCACAGGACAGAGGTCCGCCCTCCTTCCAACATTGAGTAACCCACAAAAGGAGCAAGTTTGCAGAGACAATTTAATCATGGATTAAGCAGATGATCCTTAAGGCCTATGAGACCTCCCTAGAAAGGCCTGGCACCTTGCAGCTTGTCGCAGCCAGAACTCCTGAGGTATGAGCCTTCAATGTCTCCTGGTGCGCCCTGCGGAACATTGTGGTTGTCGACATTCTACGGGCCTGCCACTGGTGATTGTCTACAACTTTCGCTGAGCACTACTTGTGTGACATGATAGTGCTAGAAGATGGCATGTATGCCTTTGCAGGTGTAAACAGGTCCTTTGTTTAGGATCTGATTCTTGTTTGTAAGGACTTCCGGATCCCATCAGAGCAGCCACTGTGTTCCAGCTTATGGCCCTCTCCTGGTCAGATCCGATAAAGGCCTATAGGTTGGCGCAGTTCTCAGTGGGCCTTTTCGGGCTTTGTGCCTAGCAGACCTATCTCCAACAGTATCAGGCAGTTAGTCCTGTCACTCCGGCCTGTTGCTGATTTAACACAGGAATCCGCTGCTCAAGGAACCATACACTGTGTACCAGTGACGTTACACCCACCACCAGTACTTTGTTATACTAGCAATGGTGGTGGAGAAGTAACATTACGTACCTAATACGGGATATTTGGAGTAATATCAGTATTACTTAGTACACTTACCTCTCAACCACCACAGAAGCCCACCTGAGCAGCCCCGCTTCCTCTTACAGCTGATGTCAACTGACCAATATCCAAAAGGGGGAGTATGTAAAGGGGCGTATGTGCACTGGACGTCACCATCAGTTCCACATGGACTGAGAGATGGCGCCATGGGACTGACTATCAGGCTTTCAGGATCAAGCGAGTGGAAACTCAACTCGATTTCTTGGGCGTTATGCCCAGACACAGAGGTCTTGGCAAATGGTGGTTGAGAGGCAAGTGTATTTACTAATACTGATATATCTCCAAATATCCCATATTTATACTCAATTGACAGCAAAATTTGCAGAATCTGTCCGCACCAAAGATGGAACTCATACTTCAGAATTGTTGAATAAAGACCAGCATCTTGGGTAAAAATTTGGGGAGCTTTTGATAAAAGTTTCCATTTTTTAAAAAAAGTATATAAGATACACTGGTCAAATTTGTGCTATTACAATCTTAACTAATGTATTTTATTAACTAGAACAGACTGATTTTCCAACAGAAAATCAAATGTCTCCCAGTGCGCCTTACTACTGTCAACCTTATTTTTATAAATAGGCATACTGATTCCAATGATCTACAGATATGGTGATGGTACACTCTTTATTCACATTTCAAAACATTGATTTTTGACGAAATGCCCATGTGACCTTGAAAAATTGGTCAAGGTCATACATTTGCAGCTACAATTACAAGACTCTTACATAGAAACATAATCACACAAAATGTCAACCTCTATAAGACAAATCTTTCTCGAGTGCATCTGCAATGATTTTTAAAAAGTGGCCTTGTGACCTTGAAAATGTCAAGGTCACCCATCTACAATCCCAAACTAGTGGGTATTATGGAACATAAACAAGCAAAATTCCAACCTCCTACATCAAATCCTTGTGGAGTTGTTGCATGCGTGTCAATTTTAGATGACATGCCCATGTGACCTTGAAAATATGTCAAGGTCCCCCATCTGCAATCCCAAGCAAGATCATATATAGGAACATCTTCACAAAAAATTTCAACTTCCCAAGTCAAATCTTCCTTGAGTTATCACGTCCACATTGATTTTAGACAAAATGCCCATGTGACCTTGAAAAATAGGTCATACATCTGGAGTTACAAGCAAAGTCTTACAAAAGTCTTCATAAAAACATAATCACACAAAATGTCAACCTCTTGAAGTCAAATCTTTCACGAGTGCATCTGCAATGATTTTTAAAAATTGGCCACGTGACCTTGAAAATATGTCAAGGTCACCCATCTACAATCTGAACCTAGTTCATATTATGGTACATAATCATGCAAAATTTCATCCTCTTAAGTCAAATCCTTGCGGAGTTATTGCATCCCTGTCAATTTTACATGACATGCCCATGTGACCTTGAAAAATTGGTCAAGGTCATACATCTGCAGTTACAAGCAAAGTCTTACAAAAATCTTACATAGAAACATAATCACACAAAATATCAACCTCTTTAAGCCAAATCTTTCTCGAGTGAATCTGCAATGATTTTAAAAGTGGGCATGTGACCTTGAAAATAGGTCAAGGTCACCCATCTACAATCCCAATCTAGTTCATAATTTGGTACATAATCGTGCAAAATTTCAACCTCTTAAATCAAATCCTTGCGGACTTATTGCGTCCGCGTCAAATTTACATGACATGCCCATGTGACCTTGAAAAATAGGTCAAAGTCGCCCATCTGCAATCCCAAGCAAGGTTTTATATAAGAACATCTTCACAAAAAATTTCAACTTCCCAAGTCAAATCTTTTTCCAGCTATCGCGTCTGCAACGCACACAACAATGTGTTGAAGGAGAAGAAGGAGGAGGAGGAGGAGGAGGAGGAGGAGGAGGAGGAGGAGGAGGAGGAGAAGAAGAAGAAGAAGAAGAAGAAGAAGAAGAAGAAGAAGAAGAAGAAGACGACGACGATGCAAAAACAATATGTCCCCCCCGTTGCACAGGGAGACATAATTTCTTCAGGTTGTATTGGGGCTAGAACTCCTCACTGCGGTATTTGACAGACAACATATATATCTACTAAAATCTCAAAATAGCTTTCAGAGAACCGGTTACCCTCGGTGCCAACAATCTTTTTTTTCCTCAATTCTGCAAATTTTTTTGACACTTCACAGGTGCCATAATTCCGCGTAACGGCACCAAAAACTTGATGAAGCTGTGATGAATCCTTCTTGGGATGTTATGGTAAGAAGATTGTCCACTTGTGTGACACTTAGATGGCCTTCGAATACATATATCAAAAGTTTCGTAAATTTAAAAATAATAAGACGGTGCTGGTTTTCACCAGGAAAGTGGTCCATTATGATGACGATGTGCATCTCTGATGAAAATTTGGTGAAGGTCGTCCCCTTGTGTGCCACTCAGACATCCTTGGAACACATAATTTAAGTTTCATACTTCATAAAAAGATTATAAATACTAAGAGGAAGCTGGTTTTCTACAGCAACCTGGTCCATCATAAAATGCATCTCTGACAAAAAAAATGGTAAAGCTGCAGTCAATATTTTTGGAGATATCGCGATAAGACTGTCAGAGTTGATGCCACTCAGACAGCCTTCAAGTAACTACATTAAAAGTTTCAAAAAAAGTTTTTGAAAAATTAGAGGGAGCTGGTTTTCAACAAGAGGGCTGTGTGAACAGCCCATGTTCAGCTGACCTAGACATTGATCACACTTGAATATCTGTGAACTTGGGAAAGGATCAAGGTCACCCATGTTCTGAGTAAGTCTGACCATTATAGAAGAACACTTACATGTGCAACATCAAGGGTCAAGTAGTTCTCAAGTTATAGTGAAGAGTAAAATTCAGGTATGTTGCACTGTGACCCCAGAAACCAGGTCAAGGTCATTCATGTACTGTCTAAGCGTGACCTTCATACAGAAACATTAACATGTGCAGCTTCACAGTACTAACTCAAAACGGATCTCAAGTTATCAAATAAACAGTAAATTTCGTGTCAGTTGTCCTGTGAATTAGCAATACAATGCCCATTCACTTACATAGTAATCAATAGGAAAGCTGCATTGACCGATAAGTACCAGAATTGAAAATCCTTAAAAATCACGAATCCAAAGCAGTGCCACCTAGTAAACAACTTTGTTTGACCCTTCCACAAGAACATATCCATCACATTTCAGCTTAATCTGAGTGACAGTTCTGAGAACAACTGAAAAATAGCAAAACCACACAAAAAATTAGAAAAAATTGCAGCGCCACCTGGTGAACAAATTGGGGTCTAGGTGTCCCTGGGAGTGTCTATGTACGATTTCAAAGCAATTGGGTGAGCGGTTTCAGAGGAAAAGAGTTTTTAAGGTTTGCCCCTAAAAAGAACAAAAAAAAAAAAATCACCAAAAATCCAAAAATCAATAAAGCATGACCATTTGTACAAACTTGGTAGAGTTCCACCCAAGGCACATCCCCACCAAGTTTGAAGTAAATCTGGCCAAAATTATTTAAGTTATAACCATTACAAGAAATTCCCATGTGAAACTTTCCTATTCAGCTTAATCTGAGTGAAGGTTCTGGAGAAGATGTCAAAAATAGCTATAACACACAAAAATTCATAAAAAAATTGGAAAAAATTGAAGGGCCACCTGGTGAACAAATTAAGAACTATGAGTCCCCGGGAGTGTTCCTGTGTGATATCAAAGCAATTGGGTAAGCGGTTTCGGAGAAGAAGATTTTTTAAGATTTGCCTTAAAAAAGAACAAAAAAATTCATTAAAAATCCAAAAATCACTGGACCATGACCATTTGATTAAACTCGGTAGAGACCCACCCAAGGCACATCCTCACCAAGTTTGAAGTGGATCTGGCAGATGGGTTTTGAGAACAAGTCGAAAATGTGAATTGTGGACGGACGGACGGCCTACCATCCTAAAAGCTCAGCTGACTTATCAGCTGAGCTAAAAATTAGAAAAAACTTCCCAGGCCAGGGAGTGTTCCTTTGTGATATCAAAGCAATTGGGTGAGTGTTCTCAGGAAAGAAGGCACATCCCCACCAAGTTTGAAGTGGATCTGGCTGATGGTTTCTGAGAAGAAGTCGAAAATGTGAATTGTTGACGGAGGACGGACGGCAGACCATAAGATAAGCTCAGCTGACTGACAAGTCAGCTGAGCTAAAAACATGGATTTGGTCAGGAGACTCGTACTAAGATTGTTTAACAATCACTAGCATATCATCCACTTGAATTAAATTAGTTTAATTATTATGAACTACCATGGTGACAACAAACAAATATATAGATATCTAAGACACAGATATCTGTGCTATACACGACTGATAATTAGAGGAATTAAACACTTGAAAAGACATATGTAAACTCAAAACATTTAGGCATTGCATACACATGTATAACAGTCAGGGATATTACAAATAGACTCATATTTTTGTATGAAATATTGTTTGATATATATTTTTAAACTTGAACTGTGTGTGTGCACTTTACTTTTCACATCTGGCATTTCATTGACACTGTACAATCTGGTGTCAAATACATTTTTTGGCAAATCTATTCGCAGCTCTTACCCTGAAAATTTCTTTCCGCCATGTATCATGTTGATGTATATCAGTTATGTTCATGATGGGCATGCTCAAGAAATGTCTGGGTAATTCATTATTACAATATTTGATATAAAATTTCAGGAGTTGTCCTTTATATATGTCTTCAGCTTTTCACAATTTTCTTTCTAAAAAATAGGTTCAGTATGTGCATTATATTTACTATGATTAATGATGCATAGAAGTAAACATGTTAAGTGCCTGAAGACGTTAGACTGACCAACTAAAATCACCTTAAGCAAAAAGCTGCTTTCATGAATGCCAAATGTCAAGCTCTATGGTGACAATTTGCACTTACAATAAAAGAAGTGGCATATTGTATTGAGTTTCACCAGAAAAAAAGATGTATTCTGTTGAATTACAAGCATAATACATTAGCATGAAGAGATAATGTATTGAAATTGATCTGCCATGTGTAACTTTGTAACAAAAATAGCAGTTTGTGATTGAACAGGCGCCACAATGAATGCAGTATTTAGCCAGTGTGAGATAAGTACATCCTTCCAAATAGTCTTTTTAAGTTCAATATATTATAAACCTGCATTAGGGAGAAAAATCTATTTGTTTTTCCTGAAAATACATGAATGTGGGCAAAAGATTACTTACATGTTTGTACTAGAATTCCAGCTGTTCACAAGCGTGAAGGTCAGCCAGTTTAACCAGTCTCAGTTTTGTTAAAGTGGGTTCCACATATGCACTGTAAACTCTGTTGTCACAGTTCTGTTTTGTTTTGTTTTTGTTAGCTCAGCAAGTTTGTCAGTGGTGACCTTATGGCCTGGTCAGTGGTGACCTTATGGCCTGGTCAGTCATCTGTCATCAGCCTCATCCATTCACTTGCACACTTTTTATTTCTCCAAAACCATAGGCTGGAGCTTTCAAGCTTTAGTGGTCAGTCTCTGGCAACTTTGCACAAATGATCATGTTCCAGTCATTTTTGGTATTTTTATGATTTTCTTTTCTGTTTCATTTTTGACAAATTCTGGAAAAAAGAAATGTGACAGTCTTGTACTCTGCTGACCTTACATGCACAGACCATAAATTTCCATTGAAATCCTCACTGACTTGCGTAGTAATCAATGGGGATGAATTAACCTACAGGCACCCAAAATAAAGAAGAGGACTGTGACAGTCCTGCGCTCAGCTGACATGTACATATACCCTTGCATTTTTTTAAGATTTGCCCCCCAAAAAGAACAAAGAAATTCATATAGAAAAAAAAAAAAAAAATCAATGGAGCTTGTGCATTTGAACAAATCTGGTAGAGACCTACCCAAGGTACATTGCCACCAAGTTTGAATTCAATCTGACTGACCGTTTTGGAGAAGAAGTCAAAAGTGTGTATTACTATTAGAATGCCCATTGACTTTCATAGTAATCAATAGGAAAGGTGCATTTACCAATAAGTACCCAAACTGAAAAATAAAACAACAAAACATTAAAAATCAGGAATCCACATTATTGCCCCCTACTGAACAACTTTGTGTGACCCTTCCACAAGAAACATATCCACTAAGATTCAGCTTAATCTGATTGACAGTTCTAGAAAAGAAGGCAAAAATAGTAATAACACCCAAAACATCATTAAAAATTAGAAAATTGCAGCGCCACCTGGTGAACAAATTCAGAACTAGGAGCCCCTAGAAGTGTTCCTGTGTGATATTAAGGCAATCAGGTGAGTGATTTCTAAGAAGATTTTTTTGCCCCCAAACCCCCCTCTCCCCCCCAAAATATATTAAAAAATCCAAAAATCAATGGAGTGCGACCATCTGAACAATCTGCTAGAGACTCACCCAAGGTACATCCCCACCAAGTTTAAAGTCAATCTGAAGGATGGTTTTGGAGAAGAAGTCGAAAGTGTGAATTAGCATTAGAATGCAAATTAACTCACATAGTAATCAATAAGAAAGGTGCATTTACCGATAACTACTTGAATTGAACAAATTGTTTAAAATCAGGAATCCACAGCATTGCTTCCCAGTGAACAACTTTGTTTCACTTCTCCCCAAGAAACATATCCACCAAGATTCAGCTTAATATGAGTGACGGTTCTGGAGAAGAAGTCGAAAATAGCAATAACACACAAAACATCATAAAAAATTAGAAAAATTATTGCAGCACCACCTGGTGAACAAATTGAGACAAAGGAGTCCCTAGAAGTGTTCCTGTGTGATATCAAAGCAATCAGGTGAGCCGTTTCAGAAAAGGAGACTTTTTAAGATTTGCCTCAGAAAAAAACAAAAACAAAAACAAAAAACCAGAACAAGAGGCCAATGGGCCTAATGCTCTGCTAACATCATGGCTATATTGCACCTCTTCATTTCAAAGTTGTGAGTCCGCAAGTGGCTTCTGAACACATAAAGCTTATGCATATTTAATGTAAAAATTGCCCACCAGATGCCACTTTGCTCTGCATGTAATCATAGCTTATTTATGCAATTCCTGTGATGAACATTGTTGCATGTGCCAAGACAACGAGTGAGTCCTTAGCTTTATGTTCTGAACATGTGAAGCTTATGTGATTTTAATGTCTTGTTTGTCCACCAGATGGCACTTCGCTCAACATGCAATCATAGGTTATTTGTGCAATTCCTGTGATAGATATCGTTGCATGTGCCAAGACAACTATGAGCGAGTCCTTAACTTTCTGTCCTCAGTGACCTTGGGGCAAAAGATCAAGGACACCCAGATTAGGTAATACAAGAGGCCCATAGACCCTGGTGATGTGCTGATATTGCCATTGATATCCAAGATACACCCTCCCATAACAAAATCACCTCTTTCAACTTTACAAGCATGGTGACCTATAAAAAGATGTCACTGCTATTATGTGAAGTGCCATATACCAGTATTTCAGTATTCTTTTTCAAACTCTTAGAGCCATGGATGGTCGTAACTGGTCGGACAAGGAGCACTTGCGTCAATGGCCTCATCTCCCTCATTATTGCTCTCGTCCAGTGATGATGACAAATCAGATTCAAAATTGGAAAATCAAAGGAATTTGGAGCCAAATTTAGAATCTTTGCCAAATATAGCCTGTGATATTTCCTCTCTGGTCCAGTCAATAGAAATAGACCTCTCTCTCTCTCTCTCTCTCTCTCTCTCTCTCTCTCTCTCTCTCTCTCTCTCTCTCTCTCTCTCTCTCTCTCTCTCTCTCTCTCTCTCTCTCTCTCTCTCTCTCTCTCTCTCTCTCTCTCTCTCTCTCTCTCTCTCTCTCTCTCTCTCTCTCTCTCTCTCTCTCTCTCTCTCTCTCTCTCTCTCTCTCTCTCTCTCTCTCTCTCTCTCTCTCTCTCTCTCTCTCTCTCTCCCCCCCCCCCCCCCCTCATTGTCAACGAAGGCAGGGCAAGTGAAAATCAAAGCCGCAAAAACATGCACAGTCTTTAATTCGCCTCCATTCTACCTCGTCATGATCACGGAAATTGTGAACTTTTGGCGGTTTTGCCTGCTATATATGCTGTGACACATGTATTCCAAAATGGCAGGCAGCAATGGATTGTGGGTGGAAAGTACAGGGGAAAATCCAATCAATGCATGGAAACATGTCACACAATGGTATGCTCTATTAATTTGCATACATGGAGCAAACAAAAAGTGCGGTCGTTTCAAATGAAGTTCGTTGTTGACATTGCTTGCCATGAGTGCCCAGAAATAAAATACATTTGGTGACATTGGTCGCAAATAGGGGTAATTAATAAAATCAGAATTGCGACATCAGTCGCCAATAGCATGTTAAAGGTTAAACAAGAGGCTCATGGGCCTAATGCTCTTCTGAGATATAATCTGATGACCATCACCAAAAATTCTCTTTTCAAGTTGCTGAAGAAAAACTTTAAACTTGGACAAGTACTAAAGTCCACAGTCACTGTGTCATGGTGACCTAAAAAGTAGATCACCAAGTACAGTTTTATGTATAATGTAATCAAGTACAATTTTGATCTGGAGTCTGAATTCTCTTTGCCACTGATGTCTAAGACACACCCTGTCATTACAAAATCACCTCTTCCAACTTTACAGGCATGGTGACCTATAAAAATAGGTCAAAGTCACTGATATTATGTGTGTTACGATGCCCACTTTTTGAATATCAAAAAAGTATAGACCCATACGTTTTCCATGGATTGCGAAGCAGGCCAAGCCTATATTAATCACTCTCCATGGCACAGACCATGGCGTATACTTCCTACCTATATGTTTGGTGGAGGAAACCGAAGGACTCAGAGAAAACCACCATGCACAGTCAGAGTGGTAGGAACACTTTCCACATGCTTCCCCGGCCATGAATCGAACCAGGGCAGCAGAGGTGAAAGGCGAGCGTGTTGCAGCTTCGCCAACCATGCACCCTAAATTTGAATATTAGCAGAATAATGATATAGCTTTAACAATAACAATATATTAACAGTCAAAATCAGTACAAAGTAGGTAAACTTATCTCCACTGGTATTTCAACAGTGAAACAGTCTTAAATAAATCCTAATCCCAGGTGAGATTATCGACAGGTACTGTCCCACAGTTCCAAGTCCAATGACAGGTGCCAAATGATCTGGTACAAATCCCACAGAGATACAGTTTGGGTCCAATGTGGTACTGAAAGGTGTAGTGCTGATCCAATCCCACAGAAGGACACTTTGGTTTTAATGTGGTACAATATACCAGTCCACTCACAGCCAATGTCCACACTCCACAGGTACAAAGTGTAAATGGGTAGCACCAAATATACAAGTCCACTCAAGACACTGTCCACACTCCACAGGTAAAATGTAAACAATGGCTCACAGTCCCAATGGCTTGATGACAACACACAGCTTCTGTCAGATCCTTCAGAATTCTCGCTTCTCTTCTCCTGTCTCAGTCAGGAAAATATCTGCTTTATATTTATACTCAGAAATCTCTAATTTGTTCCACAGTATTCCATTAGTCACACATCACAGTGCATTGAGACTTGTCTGGATCACCTCATATGAATGTAGGTCACCATTCTAGCTTATTCCACGTTTACTAGTTACATGTGAGTCACCCACAAACAGGCCAACTCAGTGGCTCTGCAGTGACCCTGCAAAGTATTCAATGAACTCAATGACCCAGCACACACACAATGAATACAGTGACCTCCCCAAATGAAAACAAACAGCCGAACACATTTTCATAACAATGTGAAGTGCCATATACCGGTATTTCAGTATTCCTGCTGTATGCGATGTAATGCATAATTGATGGCGCAATCTTGCATCTATTTATGTGTAAATTTGTACTATTATTGGCAACAAAATCCTTCAGAATAAGTGAATGTTTCACTGTTGTTATTTGTAAATAAAACAGGCGTAGTCAATTTGAGACTGTATTTCCAAATCACATATGGATGGCAGACGGATGCGGAACCACCACATAACCTCAACTGACTGACAAATACCAGCTGAGGTAAAATTTGTTAAACTCGGGGATCCAGAATACCTAGTGATACAACTATATAAAGTAGTATCATCTGATTATATATTATAGGTTTGAATAAGTTTGAAATAGTTAATATGTCATTCAAGTAAACGGTGAATGGTAAGGGGCCCAGGCTGGTACCTTATGGAATGCCAGTGATTATTATTGTTTATGTATGTTCAAGCTCTACATTATCTTTATGATTGGTTAGATAACTATTGATTCAATTTAGATCAGCCTCTAACCCCATAACCCAGTTTCTTGGACTGTTTTCCCATGATCCAGATTGTCCAATACTTTGGACAAATCCATGTGAATGTTAATTGGAAGTTGTACCTCTGTCCAAGTCATTACGTCTCCTGTTGATCAGTTCTAAAGCTTCCTTGAGTGTAACTCTTCAAATCTTTTAATAGCTGACATTTCAATTTCATTTGCAAGTTTGGCCTAATTTCAGAAAAACCAAAAAAAAAAAAAAAAAAAAAACCCAAAAAACAAAAACAAAAAAAAAAAAAAAACCACACACACACAAAAAAAACCCCCATCTACAGTTATTTCTTTATTGGACATCATTTTCCATATATATTGAACAATTGTGGATATGTTCTTTCTGTTAAAGTAGTGTTTACAACATTCTTCATTTGGTCAGTCATGTGTTACATTACTCCCTATTTATAAAGCTGGTGTTTGGCTGCCTGGAGTAGACCATGTTGAAGTAAAACCATTAATAAGGCAACCTAAAACATAAAACTAATGGGAGAAGTGCTTTAGTAGGAGCCATGGTACACTTTTGTTATAGCAGATACTGCCTTGTACTGGGGGGGGGGGGTATAAAAGGGAACACTGTATTACTTTTCTTTCTAATGAAGCAGAAATCATATCATTTTTCAGCTTCTTGTGTTTTTCTTAAGATGTTTTAATGTGCATCAAAATTTGTTTTGAAAGTGTTGTACTCTATACTGTTGTACTCTAATGTGCCGTACTCTATACTGTTGTACTCTAATGTGCCGTACTCTACACTGTTGTACTCTAATGTGCCGTACTCTATACTGCTGTACTCTAATGTGCCGTACTCTATACTGTTGTACTCTAATGTGCCATACTCTATACTGTAGTACTCTAATGTGCCGTACTCTATACTGTTGTACTCTAATGTGCCGTACTCTATACTGTTGTACTCTAATATGCCGTACTCTATACTGTTGTACTCTAATGTGCCGTACTCTATACTGTTGTACTCTTATGTGCCGTACTCTATACTGTTGTACTCTAATGTGCCGTACTCTATACTGTTGTACCTTGATGTGCCGTACTCTATACTGTTATACGGTAATCTGGAGGAGTCATTTTCAGTTGCCCATAGAGTTTGTCTCTAAATGTTACAGACCTTATAATACCATTTGTTATCCACAGAGACTTGTGTTTATTGAATTTCACTAATTTTGTTGGTACATTGTTATACACAGCACCTTTACATATTTGTTTAATAAAAACAGTCCACATTTGGATCTCCTTTTGGGTCTTTAACTAGTTCGTCATATATGATTGACATATATATGGCATTAAAAAGTTTGTTATGCTGTTTTAATTTCTTTAGATTAATTTAAATAGATTATGGAAGTATAAAATAAAGGCAACGATTAGAACTGCACAAGTCAACTTCAAGTTCTATATATTCCAGTTGTACTTGATTATTTGAAAAGGAAGTTCCAATCCAAGTGTCCCTGTGTTGTGATGACCTTGTTGGCACTGTCTGTGGATTGTAACTCATTAATGTACATGTAGAGCACCAAATTAAGAACTAAAAACAGGTTTTTCACCAATTTGCAACAGATCTATACTCAAGTCTCCTCCTATGACAGCTTCAATTTTTTCATTTGTTCAGGCTGTCTGGAGCTATATGATATAGAGGCACAAACCAATACCACACGCATATTATGTGGCTAGCTGTTATAGAAGAAAGTCTGCCTTGACAACAGCCCTGTCAACTTAGACAGTAGAGACACACTCCAGGCAAATGCATAAAAAGTCAAATATTCTCACCTGACTTGCTTTGACCATTTGCGTGTTTTGGAGACGGGGTCTATGGGCAGACAGCACTCCAGTGCCTGGAATGGCAAGTGAACAAACTGCGACAGCATGGGGTGAACACGTTTCTCAGGCAGCCATTCCGTATTCCCAAAGTCCACATAGAAAACCTGAAAGCAACATTACAACAAAGGTGTACAGTGGCACCTGCCAGGTACAACCCATGCTCAGCTGACACTGATACTAAACGCATAACTAGATGTAATAGTGGTGCTTGCACCATGGAGGGGATATGACAGTTTAGGGCAGCAACTATTGCTGGGTGGCAGAAGTTTACCCCTCTAATAAGGTCAAATTTCCAGTGCATTTGGGGTGGCTTCAGTAGAAGGAAAATCACTTAAAATCCAGCATCCAGAAGCAAATAATCTTAGAAAATTCAGCAATTGTAGAGACACTGAATTTTACACAAGTGGCTGTGTCACCTTGAGAAATGGGTCAAGGTCACTCATGTTCATACTTAACCTTGGCCCTATAGAGGACTATAATCATGTACAATATAAAACCCATAAATGAATAAGTTTATGAGGTATTGTGCTGACACTGAATTTCACAAAACCGGCTGTGTGACATTGGGAATTGGGTCAAGTCACTCATGTTTCAATCTCACCTTGGTCCGATAGAAAACTGTATTGATGTGCAATATGAAAGCCCCAGCTCAAAAACTTCTCAAATTATCATGAGGAAATCAAGCGAGATCATAATATTCACTAATGTGGCTCTGTGCCCTTTAGAATTAAGTCAAGGTCACCCATCTTCGAACTTGACTTAGCCCTTACAGCGGGCTATAATCTTGTGCAATATAAAAGCCCTACCTCAGAAGCTTCTCAAGTTATCATGTGGACACCAAATTCACTAATGTAGCTCTGTGAACTTGGAAATTAGGTCATGGTCACCCAACTTTAAAGTTGACCTAGCACTTAAAGAGGACAATAATCCTGTGCAATATGAAAGCCCTACCTCCAAAACTTTTTCAATTTTTATGCGGATACCAAATTCACTGTGGTTCTGTGTCCTTGGGAATTGGGTCAAGGTCAACCATCTTTGAAATTATTCTAGCCTTACAGAGGACTAAAATCCTGTGCAAGGTGACACAGCCACTTGTGTAAAATCCTAGCTCAAAAATTTCTGAAGTTATCATGCAGATGGACGCAAGGCCGTCTCAATAGAATGTTACACGTACAGTACCACCCGAGCAAAACATTACGAAAAATGCACGCAAAATGGGTGTCGTTTTCGTGTGGCCTTCTTTTCGTGTCCGTTTATCCTGCGTTGCATGTCCGTTTTTCCTTCGTTTCGTTTTTGAGTACCCTTCGTTACATGTGCATTATCTTTTATTGCTTTTGTGTTTTCTGGACGTTTTGTTTACAGTTCGTTTTCATTTCGTTTGTGTGTTCATGCGGTAACTTTGTTTAGTGCCCCCTATGAAAGCTTGCTTCCACATTTAGACCGCCTCTACCTTTCTCTCTGTAATAAAGTTTGACCTGGCAGTCTCTGATCCACTTGAATACTTTCCGTATTAAAATATGTTGCTTTTCTTTATTCAAAACATCCGTTGATCAACAAAATAAAATATCCGTCATCTTTGCCCCAAGCGGCTTTATGTACATGTCACAGGCAACGCCAAGTGCTGGGAAATGTGACAGAGTACATGTCACACGCAACGCCAAGTGCTGGGAAATGTGACAGAGAACCCACATTATAATATGCGTTAAAGCCCCATAAAAATCTTGTTAATCATAAGTGCCAACCACTTTATGTCTGACCGCCCATTCTTTTCGAGGGGGAGTGAATTACTAACGTTAGGATCCTCTGTTGCGACAGTCGATTGTCACAATATTGAGCAGCCTACGCAACATGTCCACATGCAACTTGTTCCGCCGACAAAAGTCCTTGTTTAATCCCTCCTGCTGATGTACACTCTATTCATTCGACATCACGAATTTCAACAAAAAATATGAATATATTACATGGCATTAAATATTTGGTACCGTGAATGGTTTTTCAGGTGAGTTACTAGTCTAGTATATTATAACAGATTTAACGCCAAGCATAGAGCCTTAGGTCAACACTACCGTCGGTAAAATCCACTTAAAAATACTGCATTTAGGTGCTTGCCTGACTAACACTGCGTGTGAGTTATCCTACAGGCAGAATTTTTCGTATTTGGGTTGATGAAATTCATTCTGATTTAACTTTGAACGTTAGAACTTGCAAGAGTAGGCCCAGTTTATGTTGAGTTGACCAGCAGAGCATGAGCAGCATGACGATCGATGCGAACCAAAACTGAAACCACATCCGGGTACTTGGCTGGTATATTTTTATTGTGGCTGGTCACGCCGTAAGAAGTGTATGGTAATTAAGGTGTCAACAAAGATACGCTGCAGCTAGAATCCAACTGAGTACTAATTTAATTCACAAGGAAATTGTTGAAGTAACACATGGATGCCATAATTCACATACATAGATAGCACTCATGTTTTGACACAAATAACAGGTACTAATGCAGTGCAGGTACGCTGAGACACTCATCCACCCGGTAGATCATGCTGCATATAAACTTAGTGGACGGCATGTTGAGCCTTGTGCGAAGTTGTGGGCTTTTCAAATGTTGAGAATGGGAGGGAAAATGCTATACATGTTCATGATCAAATATCAGAATTTTGCAACAAACACATGTATGTAGGCCTATATATAAATGTTTGTGATGATCACGTCATTGTATACATTTGACCTACTGAGTTATTTCAAAGTTGAATGTAGGCCTAATATTGTTATTGACGTTAACCAACTGTGCCCGAAACAAGATGCCAAAAATTAAACATGTAGACATACATACGTTGAACACATTCCTTTTAGGTCGCACATCAAGATTTGCACGAAGCAGGAAGAGTTTACCTGTTTTGCCTTTTGTATATAATATTCTGTACCTTTACATGCATATGTACTTTTATGAGGGCCTCAGGGGAGATTAGTGATAATTCACTAACTGAGTTACCCTCTTGAAATAAAGTTTTATATATATATAATCTAAATTATGCAATGCTATATTCTGTTTCGTTGTAAAGCAAACATGTGCAGCCTTCATAATCCTCCACTGTTTTCAATACATGCACCAACTTAGGACTTGTCAAATGCATAATAATGCAAGGCTTATTGTCCGTTGCTATGGGCACCACATTATCAAAGCTGTGTAATTCTCTGATGAAACTTCTGAACGACATGCAAAGGACAATAATTATGATATTGCTCATTTATGAAGTTATTCTGAAACATATTCCACTCGTTTCACTTGGGAAATATGTTTTCAGAATACCTCCATAAAAAGTTTTCAAATTACCTTCATAAGTGAGCATTATAATTACATACATGAGCAGACTCTTGTTGCATCTGATTCTACACATATAATACCTTCATCTATGACCTCTTCAGTTTTGATTACTTATTTAAAAACAAAAACAAAAACAAAAAACCCCAAAAAATAAAATAAAACTTGAATGAACATATCCTCATTCCTGTATTATCATTGCAGTTTCATACGCCCTTGTAAGTGTTTCATTCCCATTTTTACCCTCCGCACATGAAGTTAAGGGGGACATTGATGTCCCGTGTCATCCGTCTTGTCAATATTACTGCAATATCTAAATATTCATCGTAGCTTTACCAAATTTTTATCAGAGATTTACCATATAATGGAGCAGGTTCCCATTGAAAAGAAGCTTCCTCTGATTAATTAAAAACTTTTTATTCATGTATTTATTGGCGTCAACCCTGACGATGTTACCACTTTATACAAGCTCTGCGTCTGTAATATAGACATCCTATCCGGCAGAGAAATAATCATATGCGTACGAGTTACGCTCTACAATAAAATCTTTGCGTTCTTGTTGCCTAAAAAGCATAGTTTACGCACACTTTAGCATAAAGGGGTACAATGTTCAGACTTAAAAATTCTCGTACACCTGCAATACTGATACTCAGAAGATAGGCCTAAATCGAGATATCCAACTCCAATATACAGTTTACCAGTATTGTAGCATGAAAAAGCTGCCCCTGTAACTCTCATTTTAACTCAGTATGTTGAAAGAATGGACATGGATTGTTCTGAACCAGAACCGACTTTCATATCGGATTCCTCTTTGCAACGTCATTCGATCAAATGGTTTAAACATTTGTTGAATCTGTCAAATGAATTAAAGCTTTCATATGTATATTAGAGATGAATACCCAAAACCCCTGGATGGCTGAAGCAACGGATTATATATATATAACACCAGGCTGCATTTGAATATAAGTGAACTTCGCTTGAATCTGCAAACTCCTCTAGTTTCAGCATGTGATTATACAGCTTTAGTATGTGCAGGTGACAAAAATAGAAGTTGCTGTAGGTCACTGATATTCAATAGGCAGACTTTTGGGAAAACAGTACGGATGAGTGACCTTGACCTACTTGTGACCTTGAAGTATGTCACATGTAGATCAAGGTTACTTCTGTTTGACCTAATGACAAAGCTTTGGTGCAAATACAATGAGCAGAGATATAGCAAGGCCATATTTCTTCAATGCAGAACTGTGACCTAAATATGTGACCCAGTGACCTAGTTTTCACTAGGTGTCTGAGGCATCCTTAGGAAGAACTGTCATAAATAATGGGTGCAGCTACAATGAGTAATCTAATACTTGAAGATATCATGGTACCGCCATTTTTCTTCAATGCAGCATTGTGACCTAAACATGTGACCTTGTGACCTAACTTTTGATAGGTGTCTGAGGCATCCTTAGGACCAACTGTCACAAGTAATTGATGAAGCTACATTCAATAATTTTTTTAAGTATTGTGTTAACGCCGTTTTTTTCTTCAATATTGTACTGTGACCTAGGGACCTACTTTTCAATAGGCACCTGAAACATCTCAATGGCCCTCTATGAGAAAAAATTTGTGTCTCTGTAAAGTGACTATTTTTGGAGAAATGGCATGAACAAGGCATGGACAGAAGGACGCATACGTGACGACAATACCCCTCCAGCCTATAAGGGCCAAGGGGTAAAAATCCAAAATTGCGGGAAGCATGGCCATTTGAACAAACTTGGTAGAGACCGACCCAAGGTACATTGCCACCAAGTTTGAAGTGAATCTGGCTGACAGTTTCTTCAATGTCAAAAATGTGAATTGGGGACAGACATATGGATGGACGACAGAAGATGGACCATAATATGACCACAGCTGTCTTGTCATATCATGAAAAAAAAAGAAGAAAATTTTACATGAATTTCTGATTTGGGCAAATATAATTTTACATGAATTTCTGATTTGGGCAAATGTGGAGTCAGCGGAGTTCTTGAAACGAAACATAAAATCCCTCTGGCCTGACTGACCGTCAATGTGACCCAGTCTCTGAGCCCTTTCAGCATTGGGGTCATACTGGCATACAAGTACCTACCTGTACCCTCTCATTGTCTGGGTCAGTATCGATGACTTTTGCCCGGCACCAGGAGTTGTCGCATGTGAACTGAGCAATGACCAGTTGTCCTGCAGCCATCACTGTCAGGTCATGGTCTCGGAATGTCTTTTTGCTGTAGTGATCTCTGTAATACACAGATGTCTTCATGACTGAAGGCAATCTAACATGGTGTGAAATAAGATTTTGTGTTTCAAACTAGACTGTTCTCTACAGGATTTATTTCTGCACCACAGACCAGACTTTGAGTCTTAAACTAGGTGCTGCCTACAGGATTGACTCTGCTAAATAAGTAGACAAGATTTTATGTCTCAAACAAGTTGAGTATTGATAGGACTGATTGATGCAATGTAGACTATATTTTGTGTCTCATACTGAAAGGGTTTCTTACTCATGAAAGTTGAGCCATGCCCTGCCCTGCCCTAGTGGCTATGCAACTTTGAAGCAATTGGCTTGGCACTTTCAAAAAAGAAGATTTTTTTAGGATATGGTCAAAAAACGAAAAAAATCCAAAAATTACTGAAGCATTACCACTTGAAAAAGCTGGGTAAAGAGCCACCTAAGGTACATTCTCACCAAGTCTGAAGTGAATCTGAATGACTATATTGGAGAAGAGGTCAAAAATTTGAATTTTCATTGGAATCCCCATTGACTTACATGGTAATCAATGGGAATGCATGCAGTAACTGACACATACCCGAATTAACTAGACTCAGTAGCCAAAAGGCATACTGCATACCCCCCCCCAAACATGCAAGTACATTGTGCCTCAATGTTTTCCATAACCTTCTGCAGAGACAAGAAATTGTTGCTTTTAAACAGACATGTCATTTGTACTTTACTTTCAAAAAAGAAATAAAAACTCATGTTCCCCTTCAAATGTTTGAACAAAGTGGATATTAATAAATGAGTCAAGAGCAACAAAGTATCCGTATTTATTAGCTTGCATGAAGAAGCCTGCTGTGACCTTGACTTAGTGTCCGGAAAAGATTATATCTGCAGGTGTCTGCTGTAACCTTGACCTACATAGCTCAAGGTCACTGTTGCTCTCTGACACACCCTTTAGTAAAAGAGAATTACCATACAAAGTTTGAAGAAGATCCATGCATTAATGAAGGAGTAAGAGTCCGGCCAAGATTATATCTACAGGTGCCTGCTGTGACCTTGACCTATATAACTGAAGGTTATTGTTGTTTCATGACACACACTTTAGTGATGGAGAATAACCATACAAAGTGTAAAGAAGATTGGAGCACTATTGAAGGAGATAGCGTCCAGACAAGATTACGTCTACGGATGTCTCTTTGAAACTTACAGCTTCACACACTATTCCACCATACCTACACTGGTATAAACAGGTAAATAGTAATACAATTTTTAGCACCATAAAGTTGACTAAAAGTGTTATGAGGTAAAGTGTACTAAGGCATTAGCTGGAACCCACCTCTTCTACTATACTGGATGAAGACTGAAAATAAATTGACAGACGGACGTCATCTTTGAAACTTAAAAGCTTCATACACTATTCCACCATACCGACACTGGTATAAACAGTTATAACTAGTAATACAATTTTTACCATCATAAAGTTGACTAGAGGTGTTATGAGGTAAAGTGTACTAAGGTATTAGCTGAAAGCCACCTCTTTCACTGTACTGGATGAAGATTAAACAGAAAGAAATCCTGCAAAAAGTGAGTATGATCATGGTTTTCAGACTTAGATGGACTAGAGAAAATTCTCTAGGTGGGTTAAGTATACTTTACCCCCAGGTACTTTCCCACTTACCACTCTAAACACTTTGAGGACTACACTTTGTCATTTCAAGCTCCATCTAAACATTGTTTGACCAATGTTCTTGAGTTAGTGTTGTGTTTATTAGGTATTTGGTCATATCTCTGGAAACATTTCAACAGAGTTTTGTGTAGTTGTTGTTTTTTATACCTTTGTGTTGTAGTTTTTGCAACAAAGTTCTGACTCTATTGACAAAATCGTCAAAAAGTGTGATGTTTCTAGCAATACGTATCACTTGTCCGATACAAACTCCATATGCTTGTTTCTCTGGAATGTTTCCCATAAGGTAACAGGAAGGAAATAATATGAAATTTGAACTGGTCTCTCTTGTCAAATATTTTTGTTACATACTGGTTGTTCTTTA
Source organism: Hermodice carunculata (assembly GCA_964020975.1). Classification (NCBI taxonomy): domain Eukaryota; kingdom Metazoa; phylum Annelida; class Polychaeta; order Eunicida; family Amphinomidae; genus Hermodice; species Hermodice carunculata. The sequence goes on from OZ026622.1 coordinate 3,624,122, forward strand.
TTTCTATATCCAGATCAAGGAAAGTAGTTTTTGTATCACTTTCATTTTCCAGATTTAATATTAGTTCTTTGGGATATATGTTTTTCCAATTTCCCTTTTTTTCATCTCCATTGTCTAAGGCACACTGGTCCTCAATAAATCTTCTTGTGTGAGAATAGGATCTTCTTGCAGCTGTAAAGTTTGTTTTTGCCAATTCCTCAATCCATTTTGATTCATAATAATGTAAATAAAGGTTGGCAATATATGGGGCTGGATCTGTTCCCATTGGTATGCCTACTATTTGTTGATAGACTCTGGTTCCAAAGCAAAAGTATGCATTGTTGATAATGTATTCTATCATTTAAGCACACTCTTGCTTCATGTAAGATATTCTTTTGCTCTTAACTTTATCAAATTTAGCCTCAGCACCAGATATTTTCATATACTGACATGTGCCACATTTGAACGCTTTATCCAACATTGAAATTAACACGGTGTTTAGGTCTGTCAAATTAATCCTTTATACAATGTTGAGAAATCAAAGGTATAAATTAATTTGGCACCATTCTTATTGTTGATTTTGTCAATATCTAGTAGAATATCACTTGTGCTATCTGTAATCCACATTCTATTCACTCCCGTGAACATTTTCACTTTTTTGAAGTAGTTAGTATGTGAATTTTTGACAAGTTTGAGAACCTTAGTGAGTCGTTTGGCAACTTGTTTCAAAACACATTTCTTTGCTGCAATGATGAACCTGAATTTAACAGGGTTTTTATGCATTTTGACAATTGCATATATAATTGGTAATTTCTTGTCCTCATTTGAGATGGACAGATGGATATCTCCAGTATGTTACACTTATGTACTAACAATGATCGTGAAAAGAGTGTTTAATGTAATTAACTACAGTCACTTCTTCACCCAAGTGATGAAATAAGAGAAGCCAACGATGAATGATGGTTTCTGACTGTAGACATAATCGCTAGTTGGGTTTTAGTTAATTTTACAATGTAAGACTGACAGACATGGTAAAACAAGTATACCCCCCCCTTCACTTCACTGCAGGGGGTATAAAATAACTTAAAAATACCGTTCAAAGAACGCAGTACCCTTCAGCCGCCTTCAATCTCTTTTGCTGTAAGTGAATAGGAATAGTGTTCCATAGTATCAGGTATAGTTACCTACACAAATACTACTATTGTACACTTGACCTTTGACCTCAAAAACATTAGGTCAAATATAGAGGTACAACCTTGACTTTCAATAGCCTTCTAGATCACCCTGTGTTGCTTCTTTTGTTTCAAGATTTAGATTTCTAGATGCACGTCACTCAGCAAACTTGTGACCCATGTGTGACCTTGAAAATTAGGTCAAGGTCAATTATGCTTGCAGTGGTGTACTATCATATGCAATTTGAAACTAGAATGAAGTGTCATCTAGCGATGATATGACAATATACTCCCACACTCCAGATCACTTATATATGAGCCTGCCTGAAGGGTGTATCCCTAAGGCCTTTAGCATAGTTTGAAAATGGGGAGCACATATGAACCCTGAGTTAAGCTCTGCACATAATCCTAATTTGTAAATTTATCTATTATTTTTCAAAAATGCATTAATAATCAGAAAATGAGAGCAGCACCATAGCAATGTAATATGCACTAACACACATCATGTCAGTAAAGTCTAGCAAATTTCAAAGACTTCTGCTGGAAAACCTGAGACCAGTGGAGGACATAAGTTCAGCCCCCTCCATAAATATTAACATGTATGTTTACCTATCATTTAAAAAAAAAAATCAGAAAATGACAGCAGTACCATGCCAATGTAATATGCACTAGCCTAGACCATGCCAATGAAGTGAGCCAAATCTGAAACAGATCCAATGAAAAACAAGGGACTAGTTGTGGATACATGTTCAGCCCCATCCATAACTATGAACATGTATATTTACCTAGGATCTGTAAAATTTAAATGAATCATTAAAAATCAGAAAATAAAAGCAGTGACACAGCAATGTAATATGCACTGGCCCACAGCATGCCAGTTTAGCGTGCAAAGTTTGAAAGGGATCCAATGAAAATCCTGGGACTAGTTGCAGATACAAGTTTAGTGTTATGGACATCTCTAGTACGATACACTTATGTAGAATAACATGACCCATATTCATGAATATCAAACCCAACATTGACAGCAAAGAGATTCCAGAGTTACCAAAGCATTAACATTCATCTTCGAATACCAATGTGAAGAAACAAATTTCACTCCTGACTTGAGACAGGCAGTCACCCACAAAAGGCAACTGGTGGTTTTAAACCGGTCCTCTCAACCTTTGAAATATTCTCCCTGAAATAGAGACTTTAGTGTTTCCAATATGTATAGGCCCAACCACTCAAAATCCAAATTTTATTACTTCTTGCAGACAGAATGACGGGTATCAGGATTCCAACATACTCCCTCTGAAAGTACAAAAATAAATTTCACTCCTATTTGAGACAGGCATTCAGCCATAAGAGACAACTAGCTGGTGGTTTCCAACTGGTCCTCTAAACCTTAAATTTGAAATACATTCTTCAGTAATAACAGACTTGAGTTTTTTTTCCAAAACATAAAGGCTTAACCACTTGAAACCTAAAATTTATCACTTGTGCCCAAAATAAAAAGAGACATGGCAGGCCAGTCACTTTTTGGCTTAGATGACAGCAAAACAAAGTAGGCCTACATCGTTTTTCGCAGTATTTATGAAGCATTATAATACCACTCTAACTCCACTATAACTATGTGTCGGAGAACTTAGCCTAGAGCACCATTGGTTAATGGGCTTGTAAAGTGAATGAATCCCTCTTACAGTTGATTAACTGCAAGGACTAACTCCATTTGAGGACCCTCGCATGGACAGATAGAAGAAGGTCACCCATCTCTTCGAACTTGACCTAGCCCTCATAGAAAGGTATAATCCTGTGAAAGCCCTACATTGAAAAGTGCTGAAGTAATAGTGTGGAAACATTGTCGACAGACAGACAGATCGAGGTCACCCATCTTGGAACTTGCCCTAGTCTGTATGGAGAACTATAATTCTGTACAACATGAAAGCCCTGGCTAATATGTCTCCAGTTATCATGTGGAAACCAAATTCACTAATGTGGCTCTGTGACCTTGGAAATTGGGTCAAGGTCACTCATCTTTGAACCTAACTTAGGTCTTGTAGAAGACTATAATCTTGTATAATATGAAAGCCCTAGGTCAAAAGTGCTGAAGTTATAGTATGGAAAAGTTATGGAGGGACAGACAAAGCAATTGCTATATGCCTCTTGCTCCTACAAGCAGAGAGAGGGCATAATCACTGGGTTGTGACCATGCATTTGAACAAACTTGGTACAGACCCATCAAAGTTATATCTCTATCAAGTTTCCAGTGAGCCCAGCTGACAGTTTTTTTAGAAGTGGTAAATGTGAACTGTTCCAGATCTGCCAACCCTCAAGGAATGCAAAGTGTAGTAATGGTGCTAAAAAGTGTAGTTTGAGGCTAAAAATACAAATTTGGAGTAGTCTCACTAAATTTATATGTATCCAGAAGAATAAAAAAAGTGTAGTTTCTACACTTTTTCACTTTTGACTTCAGCAAAAAGTGTAGTAACTACTACAAAAGTGTAGACGTTGGCAGCCCTGCTGTTCATGGATAGACACCAACGCAGATGCCCATGATGTGGACAAAGGACCATAAGATAAGGTCACCTGACTGCCAAGGGTTGGGTGTTCAGTCTGCCTGAAGGACAGTTGTTGACTCATACTTCAACCATGGGAGGAAAGGGTGAATGCATGTGTTGGAACAGTCAAATCAGCACACAGATAGTCAAACAAAACCCACATACCTGAGGCTGTCCATCAGAGCCTCCAAGGTCTCTCCGCAGGTGACACTTCCTTCATAGCCCTCTGAAAGAACAGATAACATGTCACTGTGTCACCACAACACAACCCTCACCCCTTCAAGGGGGCTTTCAAAACAAAGTCCACTGTAAAAGTATCATCACAACTGCACACATGTACACAACTTTTCAATTTCATGTTTTACAAAATAGCAATTGTAGGTTAGTTGACTCACTTTTAAGGAGACTTTGTGTCAACCTTTAGATCAAAGCTACATTTTGCAACAAGTAAAGTAATAAAAGCTGTTGACCCGAACCATTATCTAATTCTGAATATAAACATAGTAGTACTTGATTGAAAGATGTTTTTATAAGGAATTTGAATTTGAAATCAACATAAAAATTCAGATCAGCTCAATGTGTATTGCAATCAGTACTGGATAAATTAATCACTGAAAGAAAATGCAATCAGAAATTTCTGGATCCATGCCCCCCTCCCTCATTTATAACCTTGTTAATCACAAGTCTCATTTTGGAACGACTGTAGTCAATAAGAATAGGCTATCACTGTGACCCAGATACTTGACCTAGTGACCTACTTTTCTTTCATGACACACTGCAGATCAACATATCTGTGTGCGTGAAATTTCATTAAACTAAGTTAAATAGTGAAGGAATTATAGCCCGAACACGATTTTATAAGGCTATGACACTGTGACCCAGATAATTTACCTAGTGACCTACTTTTATTACGGGACAAACCCTTACACCAAGGTGCACCTGTGTGCCAAGTTTCATAAATCTAAGTTGAAGGACAAGCGGATTATAGCACTGACACAAACTGCAGACGGACATCTCCTTTGAAGCTTAAAAGCTTCATACACTATTCCACCATACTGACACTGGTATAAACAGTTAAACAGTAATACAATTTTTAACACCATAAAGTTGACTAGAGGCATTATGAGGTAAAGTGAACTACGGTATTAGCTAAAAACCACCTATTCCACTATACTGGATGAAGGTTGAAATGAAAGAAATCCCGCAAAAAGTGAGTATGATCATGTTCCCATTGGTATGCCTACGGATGCACGCACAAACGGGAAAAGGCGATAACTCTAAGGCCCTCTTCCAGTGGGAAGGGGGACTGAAAACAAATATTGACAGACCTAGTCATGCAAAGCTTTTTGGCTTATCCCACATGGGCCCAAGGTATATACATGTATATACATTTCAATGATACATGATTCACTATCTCACATAGTCTCCCTATCCCAAAAAGAGTGCGGCCCTGTGTGTCTGATTCAGTGACTGTCTCCATATCCTAGACAGGCCAAGGTCATACATGTCTATGGTACATACATGTAGCTTCCACATCCCACACAGGATAAGTCCAAACTTGTACATGTCTGTGGATCATCAATGTCTGGCATGGCTTCCATATCCCACACGGACTAAGATGACAGAGGTCTGCAGCATGCGACTCACTGTCTGCCAGGACCTAACATCCCACAAAGTCTGGGGCCAGTGGTACGACTCACCGTCTTGCACAGCTTCTTCCTTCATCAGCTCCTGGACGGGCTTGGATCCAAAGGGGAAGACCACATAGAAATGGGACGGGTTTATCACTGCAGAGATCTCCACAGCTACCCAGCTGCCTTCCTCTGGTGGTGTAATGGTATGCTCAATGTCACTGACACAGAACACTTCCTGTTTGTCTGAGGTAATTCCCCCTATAAATAATAATGTATCACTGTCTATGATGCTGAAGCCATCAATCAATGGCACTATCATGTCACAATTGCTTTCAAACAAAAAGCCAGTATAATTTCCAGCAAACCCACTGTCCCCAGTGGGTTTCTTTCCCTTAAAGACCAGAATTTAATCCATCTGGGGTTACTGCAGATACAAATTTCCTTTAAGTTGCCTTGTGACCTTGAAAATGGAGTCACGCTTGCTCATCAGCAATCTAAGGCCACCAAAAAGAAAACAAGAATTAGTATAGCTGTACTGGCATATGGATGAATGTCCACAAATTCAGATGTAATGACCCTCACAATAACAAAACAAGAGGACTGTGAAAGTCCTGTGCTCAGCTGACTAACTTACCCTATGACCTTGGAAATGAGGTCAAAATCACTGTCCTATTCTGAATCTAACTTTCATAGAAGGCCATCTCCATGTGCAAGATCAAAGTCACAGTACATATACTTCTCAGGTTATCAGGCGACCAGTAAAACCCATGTTAGTGGCCCTGTGACCTTGAGAATGAGACTAAGGTCAGTAGTGTACAGTCTCAATCTTTCATAAATAGATGACCACCAACAAGTTCAACATCAAGGTCCTACCTTCCACAGTTCTCAAGTTACAAAATGAAAAGTAAAATTCATGTAAGTGTTCTGGGTCCCAGTCACCTTGGGAATGAGGTTAAGGTCACCCATGTACTGTCTAAGTCTGGCCTTTCCTCAGGACAACCATCATGTTCAACATCAAGGTCCAAGTTCAAATAGCTCTCAACTTGTGAACAGTAAAATTTGAGCAAGTGGCCCTATGACCTTGAGAATGAGGTCAAGGTCACTCGTCTACTGTCTAAGTCTGGCCCTTATTAAGGACAACTAGAATGTGCAATATGAATGTCCTACCCTTAATAGTTCTCAAGTTACCCTATAAACTGAATTTCATGCCCCTCGCCTTCTGAGCTTGGAAATGAGGTCAAGGTCACTCATCTGCTGTACATGCATCACCCTCATATCCAGATTTGTCCCTATGCAATTTCAAACCAATTGGCTGAGTATATACAAGGATAAAACTTTTGACGAATTGGCCAAAAACTGAACAAAAAAATCATAAAAAAGTCAAAAAATCATTGGACTGTGACCATTTGAAAAACTTGATAGATATCCACCCAAAGAACACCCCCACCAAGTTTGAAGTGAATCTAGCTGATGGTTTCGCAGAAGAAGTCAAAAATTGTCAATTAACATTGCAAACCCTAATGACTTTGCAATCCCTATTTACTTGCATGGTAATCAATAGGCATGTAAAATCAACAAGAAAAATTCCTAAAAAAAAACCCAAAAATCACTGGACTGTGCACATTTGAATAACCTTGGTAGAAACCCACCCAACACACATCCCCACCAAGTTTCAAGTGGATCTGGATGATGGTTTTGAAGAAGTCCAAAATGTGAATCAGGATTAATATGTCTATTGACTTCCATAGTAATCATTAGGAAAGCTGCATTGACCAATAAGCACCCGAATTTGAAAAAATCGTTAAAAATCAGCAATCCGCAGCATTTCCACACAGTGAACAACTTTGTTTGACCCTTCTACAAGGAGCATATCCACCACGTTTCAGCTTAATCTGAGTGACGGTTCTGGAGAAGAAGTCGAAATAATTCTAACACACAAAATTCATAAAAAATTAGAAAAAAATTGCAGCGCCACCTGGTGAACAAATTAAGAACTAAGACTCCCAGGGAGTGTTCCTGTGTGATATCAAAGCAATTGGGTGGGCTGTTTCGGAGAAGAAGATCTTTTAAGATTTGGCCCAAAAAAAGAACAAAAAAATTCATTAAAAATAAAAAAATCACTGGACCGTGACCATTTGAACAAACCTGGCAGAAACCCACCCAATGTACATTGCCACCAAGTTTGAAGTTAATCTGGATGACGGTTTTGGAGAAGAAGTCGAAAACGTGAATTAGCATTAGAATGTTCATTCACTTCTATAGTGATCAATAGGAAAGCTGCATTGACCGATAAGTACCCGAATTGAAAAAGTCATTAAAAATCAGGAATCCGCAGCATTCCCAAATAGTGAACAACTTTGTTTGACCCTTCTACAAGGAACATATCCACTACGTTTCAGCTTAATCTGATTGACGGTTCTGGACAAGAAGTCGAAAATAGCTATAACAAACAAAAATTCATAAAAAAAAACAGAAAAAATTGCTGCACCACCTGGTGAACAAATTAAGAACTATGAGTCCCAGGGAGTGTTCCTGTGTGATATCAAAGCAATTGGGTGAGCGGTTTCGGACAACAGAAGACGGATGGCCTACCCTCCTAAAAGCTCAGCCGACTTATCAGCTGAGCGAAAAAATAGAAAAAAATCACAGGGCCCTCTGGTGAAGAAATTCAGAACTAGGAGTCCAGGGACGTGTCCCTGTGGGATATCATAGCACTTGGGTGGGCAGTTTGGGAGAAGATTTTTTAAGATTTGCCCAAAAAATGAACAAAAAAATTCATAAAAAATCCAAAAATCACTGGACTATGACCATTTGAACAAACTTGGTAGAGACCCATCCAAGCCATATCCCTACCATGTTTGAAGTGGATCTGGCCAACGGTTTTGGAGAAGTTGAAAATGTGAATTGTGGACTACGGACGACGGACCCTCACTAAAGCTCAGCTGACTGACCATTTGAACAAACTTGGTAGAGACCCATCCAAGCCATATCCCTCCCAAGTTTGAAGTGGATCTGGCCAACGGTTCTGGAGAAGTCGAAAATGTGAATTGTTGACGCCGGACAGACGATGACGACAACGAGGACGACGGACGGAGGACCATAAGATAAGCTCAGCTGACTGACAAGTGAGCTGGCTAAAAAATCACCTCCCGAAATATATTCCTTTAAGAAAGTAAGTCAAGGTCACTCATATTATGCAATATTCAACTTCCACACATAGAACACATTTGTCATACATTTGGTTAAATTAACCTCATAATTTCTCATGAAACTGAATTTCATAACTTTTATCCACTCATTTGGCAAATTTCCTCTCATTTTCAATTTCATCACTTTTTGGCCCCTGTACTGCTAGGGGCCAACACCAATAATGACAGGAACCTATATTCTTATTCATATAAGTGCCTCCGGCTGTGCCCAGGTAACAAATTCAACTCAGGTCAAAAGAGGTAATGTGTAAAATGGGAAAGAACATCCATTTCAAACATAACTGTCACGTTTCGACAAATGTCCTAGTTACATAAGGTCTAACAAATATATGTATACGTGTGTGTGTGTGTGTGTGGTTCCGATAACATGACCAACCCCACTGAATAGGCCAGAGTCCCCACCCTAAGCAATTTTTATGAAACACACACACAAAATAGTTTTCAGCCGCCCTTCCCTAGTCCACCCTGGCTGAAATATTTTGTCGAGAAAGTTGCCGTCGTGTGCTGTTATTTTGCAGTAAAGTCAACTCAAACACAGTTGTTTATTTCAACTTGTCTGCAGTGAATGGTTAACTTGTGCCAGGGAAACAGCATAGCCACAGTGACTGTGTTCGGTGAAACAGCATAGCCATAGCCCCGGTTGAAAGATTTTATCGAGAAAGCGGCCATCATGTGTGGTTATTTTGCAATAAAGTCAACTCAGACACAGCATTTTATTTCAACTTGTCTGGAGGGATTACTCGGGCTGGGGAAACGGCACAGCAACATGAGAGCCACGCCCGGGAGGCATGAATGTCTCGCCAGCATTATTCGACGATGTACATGTACTTGTATGTCCTAACATCTTAATGGTATTCTGTAAAGCTGTTGAATTTGAGAAATAACAATCTCAATAAATACAAAGCAAGAACAGACCACTTTTTTATGCAAAATGACCAATGAGGTGAAAAAATGTGATCATATGGTCAGAGCTCAATTGACATTTTCAAAGTGTAGCAATGAGATCCACATATACACACAGACATATTCATCTTTCAAACAGGAACAACAAATATGAAATATTGGACAGAACAATACCAGTAATGACACGAAACAATGTGCAGATAGTATCATTGACCGTAAACAGGACAAAATATTGTTTAAAGTGACAATTTATTACAGTAATTCATAAACATATGTAAAATACTTACTCATGTTATAGGCATGTGTTGTGAGAGTTCAGGTAATGTGCTCATTTTCTTTTGAAAGGGTCATGTAAATGTTTTGTCATAATGAAATACAGTATTGTACAGAAAAGTTTATGTTGAAGACTGTGTTTTAATAAATATATCAATTTTGAAACACCGAAACTGCTTTCCAAAGTGGTTTATGGTAGGTGAAAACCGACTCCAATGTTCCCACTTTCAGCAATGTGTCACACACATTGGTAAATGCAAGGTCTATGGCTGTGTTTTTATCTGTGGCTGGTTCATTCAGCCAAGCATGAACAACCTACCTTGTGTAGTTAGTGAAATAATGCCATTCTGAAGTTTTTTGTTGACGTACGGACAGAAAGTGACTGCTTAGTCTCGCCAACAGCTTATGCTGGTGAGACAATAAAGTCACATAAGGCATAGCCAGGGTCGTTCAGTGAAACAGGATAGGCCATAGCCACATTTGTGTCAGCATTCAGGGACCTCACAGTCATAGCCCGCCTGGTTCTGTGATCGTCATCGTAACATTTCGCTAGGTTCCAGGTGTCCGTTCTCTTGTGTTACCAGGGCAAATGGTCATTAGAGTACTTTAAAAACATGACTTACTATCTGAACTTTAATCTGCCCGCTGGGTTGCGTATGAAGCAGTTATCATTGTTAGTTACAAAGCCAAATGTGACATGACAGACCTTGAACTAACCAACACGCGGTGAACGCCATTTTGACCATTGCACAATGCCGCACAAAAATATATTTGATTTGGACATCAAAGCGAATTGCAGAGACTGCATATATCGTATCGTTGATGCTCTGAAACATTCGCAAAATATATACTTTTGGTTCCATATATTATAACCCCCTTCCCCAGATTGTCCCATTACTACCCTCATTTACAAACCGTTGGGTGCGGAATCTGCAATTTTCAAAATGGCAGCCAAGTGCCGGTGAGCCGATAGGAAATTTTGAAGAGGTAGTATCCACAATATGTGTGTGATTGGGGTTAAGGGAAGGTTAATTTGTCGAATAAATGTAACATACAATACATAATGGGACTTTTCCAGAGTGAGCATTATCTGAAAATGTAAATACACTGCAACACAGATATCAGTTGTAGCCAGCGGTGGGCCGCAGATTGGAAATTTTGTATCAGGATTTTGAAATTTCCCATTAGGCTACAGATTAAGCAGCAGCACTAGTACGACCCGCTACGACCCCCTGGTGTGTCAAAGATAAAGCTTGGGCGAGAAGTTGCCCCAGTAGTGGATACAGATCTGAAAGTACCGGCAGGTTTTTATAGAAGTAGTGACAAAATGTTGAAAAGTTTCAAAGGACTAACTTAAATATTGTAGACACAATCATGCCGACAAGCAGATGTTTCTGGACATATGAATGAGTGATTGCATTAGCTCTGCAACGTATGGTCAGCAGAGCTGAAAATGACCCAAATTGATATTGTATGTTGAGCCCACAACATGAAACATCAGGCAGTGCTTCTAATAGGGTGTGTGCTGCAAATGGCATTAACACAGTAACACAGAGTGCTGCAAACATGCAAATTAAAGTGCTGCGACTTACCATGGTCCCGCACGTGTTCAAATGGACAATTCTCTCCCCGGAAGCAGTGTACCCCTCGACTATAAAACTTGCACACTCGCCTCTCATCCTGTGCCTCTGTAAGGTCAAGATAAATGCCATGCCAGTGACTTGTCATATAGCAACTGTTCACTATGTTCACAAAGTTTACAACTCCTACTGTTTTACATGTACTGCGAGGAATATCACAGGAGAACAGATGGTGATCCAGGCTCAAGTAATTATATGTGACTTTACGTACTGTATTACAGGAGTACACTTTAAAAGCTAAAAAATTAAGGTTGACATATCTGCAAATTTAACAAAGTGAGAAAACCCCAGTAGATCCTGGCGGTCAGGCACTCTGCTCCCAACCTCATGTATGCAACAAGTGAAATACAGCACTCAGTGGAAAACAGTAAGACAAGTTTCACACAACTTCATTCACACTGAAAAAGAATCATTATCTTGACTGCAGTTTTTTAAAAAGATAACTATGAAAATTACTCTACTTTTTCTCTCTCAAAAAAACAAAAAAAACAAAAACAAAAAAACTTATATAAAATTTCTTCTTTTTTTTTTAAACAAGTGCCTCCGGCTGTGCCCAGGTAACAACTTAAACTGACCCACATCAATGGAGGCAATGTGTAAATGGGGAAAGAACATCCATTTTAAACATGTTTCAACAAATGTCCAAGTTACCTAAGGCCTAACAAAAATATATGTGTGGTACCGGTGTCAGAGAATACTTGGGCCCCTCGAACATTTGGGCTCCCCTGTGAACATTTGCACCCCCCCCCCATTAGAAATTTGAATAACTTGGTTTTGGCCCAATGCACTCTATATATACCTCCTGGGCCTAAATATTCTGGAATGGAATCAGGGATGTGGGTTTTCAGCTGATTTCTTCTTTTTGTATGTGTCATGAAGTGGATGTAAATGGGGAGGGAGCCCTTTGGTTCCAGAATATTTGGGCCCCTTATTTGTAAATAAATGCCTTGCAGTGGATATAAATGGGGAGAGGGCCCTTTGGTTTCAGAATATCCACACTCCCCATTTGTATGTGTCTTGAAGTGGATATAAATAGGGAGGGGGCCCTTTGGTTCAAGAATATTTGGGCCCCCTATTTGTAAATAAATGCCTTGCAGTGGATATAAATGTGGCTCCAGAATATTTGTGTGTGTCTTGTAATAATTTGTGACAGAAAAGCTCTGATCACAGTAATGGAATGAGAGTTAGATTTTAAGAACTAAATATCCCAGTTCAGAACAGCTAGCCCCTCCAGTTTATGCCAATTTGTCTCCTGTCTGGACAGATCACCACAAGGGCAGAAAAAAAGTGGTCCCTTGTTAGAAGTAGACAACAGCAAGAGAACTAGGACAGTCCTGTGCTAAGCTCAAGTGGTCCTCTTCATATATCTAATTCTCGAGTTCCATAATTGATCATGTCAGTGCAGGTGGCACTGTGACATTGGGACATTGGGACGGCGGCAAATTCACCGTTGTAAATGTTAAGATACATATTAGAGGGCCAGAAAGTCCCCCTCCATTTATGCATGTAATGTTATACAAGGTGCCAAAAGATTCCAGAGCACAACCTTATATATGTAAACACAAATTACAGGTACTCAAATATTCCCCTCCACTTATATGTGAAATCTATTTATTATAGAAGGGCCCAAATATTCCAGATCAAAAAGTGCTCCTCCTTGTGCACATGTAATACATACTAGGGGCACAAATATTCCTGAACAGACAGCCCTCCCCCTTCCATTTACATGTGTAATGCATATTACAGGGGCCCAAATATTCCAGAAGAGAAAGTCCCCACCATTTCTGCATGTAACATATATTAGAGGGGCCCAACAGTATCTCCCCATTTATATCCATTTCAAGACACATACAAATGTGGGGCCCAAATATTCTGGAACCAAAGTGCCCCCTCCCGATATATATCCACTGCAAGGCACTTACATACAAATAGGGGGCCCAAATATTCAAGATCCACTTCAATGCATTTAGATACCAAGAGAGGGCCCAATAGTCTGGAATCAAAGGGCCCCTTTCCCATTTATAGCCACCTTGAGGCACTTAGATACTGTTCAGGGGTCAAGTGGCCCAAACATTCGGGAATCAAAAGCCCCCCCCCCCCCCGGCCCATATCTACATAACTGGAAATTAAAAGTCATTTATAGTTATTTTACAGAAGTACATGTACATGTAGTTTGTGTTAGCTCAGCTACTCATGAAAATTACTGGTCCAATTATAACTTTTATATTCAGATCTGAACATACTTGCATCAAAGTTAAATTTCTCCTTTTCTACGACAAAGTAAACTTAGGATTGAGTCATCTGGTCATAATTCTGCATCAAAAGTTATAATGCCATTCACATGAGTCAGGACTAACTTTTTACATTTCGCACTGAATCTATTCTCATGTTGAGCTGACAAAACACTGTGACCAGCACCTTTTACCTTTAGTCTACTGTAACATGACCAATTTTGCTATTTTGCACTGTTAACATCATCAATGTTACAACAATAGTTAAGGTGTCTCATGAAGTGTAACAAAAATCAAATATGAAAGGGGGCCCAAATATTCGGAAGGGGCCCAAATATTCTAGAACGTTTGGGCACCAGGGAGCCGAAAATTTGGGCCCGTGGGCCCATCCATTCGGGGGCCCAAATATTCGTTGACACCTGTAACCTGACAGCCTACTAAAAAGGCTGAACCCTAAAATTAATGGAACAAAAAACAAGTACTTTCAAGCCGACCTTCCCCAATAAAAATTGATCGACCATGGCTGAAAGATATAGCCATAGCCATAGTTGTTCAGTGAAACAGCATAACCCAGGTAGTTCGGTGATCATGATCCTAATATTTCGCAAGGTTCCAGGTGTCCGTTCTCGAGTTACCAGGGCGAATGGTCATTAGAGTACTTTTAAAACATGACTTACTATCTGAACTTTAATTTGCCCGCTCGGTTGTGTCTGAAGCAGGCATGTGGTGAGTGCCATTTTCAACAGTGAAAAATGTCGAACACATTGATTGCGGGACAGTTGCACAAAAATACATTTGATTTGGATACGAAAGTGAATCGTGGCAACAGCTTAAATCATATATCATTATTAATGCTCTGAAACATTAGCAAAATATAAACTTGTGCTTTCATATATTATGCCCCCCCCCCCCCATATCGTCCCAACAATGTCCTCGTTTACAAACCATTGGGTGCGTAAAAGTCCAAGTGAACAATAATGAAACCTAACTAACGTTCATATACAGTAGTCCCTGTCTTGAACAACCCCTCCTATGAGCGACCACCTGGTTTGAACGACCACGTTTGGCCGCCAAAGTTGTTTTTCTTTAACAATTTACTTCTTATGAATGACCACCTGTTAATTGCGACCAGCAACCATGCAAAATGAACAGATTTTACGGCTGCATAACACAAATTTTTGCCATATCCGACCACTACACCTCAAGTTGGCCAATGAAATACATGCAAACAACTCCCCCATTGTTATAAAACTTACATGGTTCTTGTCAAATTTATTGAGTTCAAACAATAAGGGATTTCTTCAAATTCAGTAAATTTCCTTAAACAAGTATTTAATTCGATCAATCAGTATTCATTCCTTCTCACGAGCATAGGATATTTCCATTTACAGTAAAACCTGCTAAGTTGACCACCTCTAAAAGTTGAACACCTGCAATGCCCGAACACTTTTTTTCGGTCCCAAATATTTTACATGTATTTTAATAGGACAGCTGAGTGTTTGACCCTGCAAAACTTGAACAACTGTCAACCCCGAATCCCAATCACCAAATTTGGGTCCCAAACCTCAAAATGAACCCATGAAAGTCGAACACTCCCATTAAATGAACATTGAAAAATAACAAAATGGTGCAAAATTCATTGTTTTCCTGGAACAGTAATTGAACATTACACTGGTAGTATTTAGGGTGTCTTTGTATGTCCTCTTTGCTGCATGTAGGCATCTTTTAGCTCACTTTTGGTCATAATCTATAACAACAGGGCTGTGTGAACAGCCCGTGCCTCAGCTGATCTTGACATTCATCACACTTACAGCTCTATGAACTTGGGAAAGGATTCAGGACACCATGTTCTGAGTAAGTCTGACCTTTAAAGAAGAACACTTACATGTACAACATCAAAGTTCAAGTAGTTCTCAAGTTATAATGAAGAGTAAAATTCATGTATGTTGCATTGTGACCCCACAAACGAGGTCAAGGTCATTCATGTACTGTCTCAGCATGACCTTCATACACAATAATTAACATGTGTAGCTAACTCAAAACAGATCTCAAGTTATCAAGTCAACAGTAAATTTCGTGTCAGTTGTCCTGTGAATTAGCATTAGAATGCCCATTGACTTACATAGTAATCAATAGGAAAGCTGCATTGAACGATAAGTACCCGAATTGAAAATCCTTAAAAATCAGGAAGCCAAAGCAGTGCCACCTACTAAACAACTGTTTGACCCTTCCACAACAACATATCCATCACATTTCAGCTTAATCTGAGGAACGGTTCTGAGAACAAGTGAAAAATAGCAAAACCATACACAAAATGCATAAAAAAATTGCAGCGCCATCTGGTGAACAAATTGGGATCTAGGTGTCCCCGGGAGTGTCTATGTAAGATATCAAAGCAATTGGGTGAGCAGTTTCAGAGGAGAATAATTTTGAAGGTTTGCCCCACCAAAAAACAAAAAAATTCACAAAAAATCCAAAAATCAATAGAGCGTAGCCATTTGAACACACTTGGTAGAGATCCACCCAAGGCACATCCCCACCAAGTTCGAAGTAAATCTGGTCAATATTATTAAAGTTATGACCATCACAAGAAATTCCCATGTTAAACTTTCCTATTAAAACTTTTGTAGAGATTTTTGAAAAAAATCATAATAAAATCCAAATTCATTGGAACATGACCATTGGAACAAACCTGGTAGACACCCACCCAAGGTACATTGCCACCAAATTTTGAAGTTAATCTCGATGATGGTTTTGGACAAGAAGTCAAAAATGTGAATTAGCATTAGAATGTTCATTCACTTCTATAGTAATCAATAGGAAAGCTGCATTGACCGATAAGTACCTGAATTGAAAAAATTGTTTAAAATCAGGAATCCGCAGCATTCCCACATAGTGAACAACTTTGTTTGACCCTTCTACAAGGAACATATCCACTACGTTTCAGCTTAATCTGAGTGAGGGTTCTGGACAAGAAGTCGAAATAATTATACCACACAAAAATTCATAAAAAATTAGGAAAAAATTGCAGCGCCACCTGGTGAACAAATTAAGAACTAGGAGTCCCAGGGAGTGTTCCTGTGTGATATCAAAGCAATTGGGTGAGCGGTTTCGGAGAAGAAGATTTTTTCAGATTTCTCCAAACAAGAACAAAAAAATTCATTAAAAATCCAAAAATCACTGGACCGTGACCAATTGAACAAACTTGGTAGAGAACCACCCAAGGCACATCTCCACTAAGTTTAAAGTGAATCTGGCTGACGGTTTTGGAGAAGAAGTCGAAAATGTGAATTGTGGACGACGGACGGACGGACGGACGGACGGACGACGGAAGACGGACCCTCAAAAAATCTCAGCTGACTGAGAAGTCAGCTGAGGTAAAAAGCTAGAGTAATCAAATAAAGTAGCACATCTTGAGCAAGCATAGATCTTTTCACTTAAAAAAAAAAGTGCACCCTGTGTTGCATTTACACATGCAGGTAAGTGGTGAAGCCTACTCAGTGAGGCACAGACTGCTCAGTGAGGTACAGACTGCTCAGTGAGGTACAGACTGCTCAGTGAAGTACAGACTGCTCAGTGAGGTACAGACTACTCAGTGAGGTACAGACTGCTCAGTGAGGTACAGACTGCTCAGTGAGGTACAGACTGCTCAGTTTTGTTCAGCTTTGTAAGGGTCTGACATGGGCATTATTTTAGGATGAACCACTTGTGAGGTTACAAACACAATGTGAATTTATTAACAGTTGCAAACTGTTATAGGTGTTAAAGGGTTAACAGCTACTCTGAGGTACCTATGTCTGTTGTGACCCAAAGCTGTCTTCAGTATTTCCTGAGACAGTTAGCTAGATAGACTGCTCTTGGTTTTGTGAAATTTAACATACATGTGGATGTAAAGAAATGGCAGCACAAAAGAAACAAGTTAATGAGTATTGCAGAGCAATACATAGTCCCCCGCTCGTCGCCCACGAGGTTGAATGGACTACTATATAGGGATGTGACCAAGATGAAAAAAAAAATAAAAGTATGGCACATTCTTAGATTAAGCTTCACATTTGTGTAAAATTTCATTAATCTAAGTAAAAGGACAAGAAAGTTATGGCCAGGACAAGATTTTGAATGGATTTCACAGTGACCTAGATATTTGACCTAGTGACCTACTTTTGCCATGTGACACAACAACTCCCCAGGTAGTATTAAAATAATAAATTTGGTAGCTGTAGGTATTATAGTAAGGGAAATATGGCATGGACAAGGTTTTACATGGAGTTTACACTGTGACCTAGATATTTGACCTAGTGACCTAGTTTTGCATCGTGACACACTTTTAGGTCAAAATACATTATCAGTAAACTTTTATAACAAGAAGTCAACCGGACAAAATTTGTATTGTATCTTGAGCTTGCTTAATGAACTTCGTTAATTAATTAATTAATGGAAGTAATTAGCCACACAAAACAATGCCTATGCACACCTACTACCTATGGTCTATCCACCACAAAAAATTCAAAGGGCTAGCATTAATAGTTTAGAACATATGGCCCGGACAAAATTTGTCTTGCTTAACGAACTTTGTTAAATAATTAATTAATGCAAGTAATTAGCCACACAAAACAATGCCTATGCACAGCTACTACCTAAGGTCTACCCACCATAAAAAAATTGAAGAGGTAGCATTAATATAGGGAAGATATGTGCCGGACAAAATTTGTTTCTGTATATTTACATATCGATCGGTGACCCAAATATTTGACCTAGTGACCTAGTTTTGCTTTATGACACTTTCTTAGACTAAGCTTCACATTTGTGAAACATTTCATGACTCTAAGTAAAAGGACAAAAAAGTTACGGCCCGGACAAGATTTTTCATACATATGTATTCTGTGACCCAGATATTTGACCTAGTGACCTATTTTTGGCACACCATACACCTCTATCCTAGGAAGTATGAACACATTAAATTTGGTAGCTGTGGGTGTTATGGTGTTGGAAATATGGCCCGGAGAAGCTTCCGACGGAAGGACGGACGGACGAGGTGCAAACCTATAGTCCCCCACCAAGTGGGCGGGGGACTAATAACCCATGTGCGAGCATACAAGAACAATGCTTTAATTGGCCTGTTAATAACTGAATCCACAAGTCACACCCCAGTATAGTCTTGCCTGATGTCCTGCAAGGGTGTGGGTATTTTACAAAGAAATACTAGGAGGATGTACATTTTCCCCAGAAATGGCCCACAGATACCAGGGATGCAGTTTGTATGAAAAATGTTGAAAAGAAAGTTTTTCAAGTTTCAAGTTTTTCAAGTTTGTTTATTTCTCAAAAACCCCTTTGGGGTAGATGAGTACATGCAAGTCAAAATATACAGTGTGACATACAACAATTAACAAAGCCATACACAATTATAAGATCAAGTTGAACTGTCACATAAAAAATAGTTTTTAGGTGTTCACATCAGTGCTCCATGCAGAAGAGGAAGCTAAGGTTATCTAAGGCACACCATTACTCTCCACCATTATCCATTTGACTAGTTTGCTGAGTTTTAGCAAAGCTTTCCTCTCATTTGACCCAAATAGTTTGGCAAACTTAATAGTGTTGGGGTGCACGCAATAGTACTTTTTAATGAGAGACTTGCGTGCTTCTTGAAAATATGTACAATCAAAAATGTAATGAAATTCATCACCAAGCTCTTTAAGGTTACACTTGTTACATTCTTTCTGCTCTTGGTATATTTTCATATCTCTGCCTTTCTATAGGTAAGTGGTGATTTGACAAACGGAAACGTGTAAGATACATTCTCAAGTTCTCTGGTAAGAGGAGTAAATATTTTTCAAGCCCAAAATCCTTTTTAAATACTCTATAGTTTATGCAGGTTGCATTATTATACATTTCGTTATTCCATACTTGCAGATACTGGTCCTTTGCTCGCTGTGCTATAGCACAGGTAAACCAATTTAATGAGTGATGAGAGGTAATTTGATTATACCACATAAATGCCATCCCAAGGTCCTGTAGATTTGACTTTACATATTGGATCCAGGGGGATACATAGATGCCTTCTGCATCAAGCTTGTATAGTAACTTATACATAATGAAGGAAAGTTTGTTGTCATTGTTGCAGTTAGTGACTCTGTACCAGTAATTGAGGACTCTACTCTTGACAAGAACGTGGAGAGGAAAAACTCCAAGTGCTCCATATACCATGCATGAAGGTGTAGATGGTTTGACTTTTAACAACATTTTACAGAACTTCAGTTGTAGACGTTCAATTACATCAGTGGCACTTGGACCCCATACCTCAGTGCCATACAGCAAAATAGGCACAACCATTTTATTAAAGAGCTCTAGCTGCATGTCAATTGGTAGACCTAGGGATCAACTTCTTTTCAACAGAGAGAACATGGCTTTAGATGCTTGTTCCACCAGGTGTTTTTGTGTCTTGTTACTCTTACCATTATAATTGAATTTAATACCTAAGTAGGAGAAATCATAAACTACTTCTAAAGTGGAACCATTAAACATAAACGCTGGGAATTTTCGTATTTTGCCTCTCGAGAAAATCATTAATTTTGTTTTTTTAACATTGACTAGTAGGTCCCATTTCTTGCAGTAGGTATACATTGCATCAAGGGCCTTTTGTAAATCTTCAGGTGTCTCTGACATAATGACTGCATTTCTTTTTTCAGTCACAGTTTTTCATTCACACTTGGTGCTTTTCATACTTTAATTGTGAAATGCTCCGTCAATGGTGGAATATACATTTTATTCAAATTTACCAAAGTTTGCCAGACTTTCTCTTGTTCTACGTATTCACTCATGCATTTCACGCACATACACTATTGCATGTGTTGACACTAGAAGAAAAACATAAACTCATCAAAGATTCAGCTGAATTCAATATGTATCAATACACTGTATCATGTTTACAGTACAGTGTGTATGCATATCTCTTTCTTATTTTTTCGGGAATAAAGGACCATTTTCTTATTTAATTTGTTAAAGTTTAGTAGATGTGGAATGAATGTAAATAAACAGGATGTGTAAGCTTGTATAAACACTTGAGAAGTCTTTTAACTGAGGGTAACCATACACACACATGATACATGTACATTGTATAACATCATGTCATGGCAGTCCCTTTCAGTATATCCCTCCCTCCCGCCTACCCAACCTCTAAAAAGTTGAATACCTGCAAAAACCTGAACACTTTATTTCAGTCCCTGGGACATTCCAGTTTCACAGGTTTTCCTGTACATGTATTTACATTTTTTACAACGGCAGTGAATGTAGCTTACTCCGAATGTATCGGGCCTCTCCAGAGTGGATCTCAAGAGGATTTCAACCACCATATTTCTATCTCTGTGTGCTGGGATAGTATGGATTGTTTTCTGAGCTAAACGTCATAATGATCGACTGAAATTTACTTGTGATGGGAACTTTATCGCTCCCACTCATGATGGTTCACATCATCCATCTTCAAATGCTTCAGATCTGAATGCACGAGGAAGATTGCCGGAAATGTCTGGAAAAATCTTTGTCATTTTGTGGAGATCGTGGAACCACATGGTCATAGCTTTTTTGCATGGGAAACCTAACCTAACCGTGGCAAAGCAGAAAGCCACAGAAATATTATTATTTAGTACTGTCATTTCCAACTGAACCATGTTTGATCATAATATATTTTATAAAATGAAAAATGGTAACTTTAGCTAGATCAAAATCACATGGAACCCCTATCAAACATGTGCTTGCCTGCTTGAGCATGTGCGACCGACACTGACAAAGTGCATGCCCGATCCATTTTTCCCACGATTCAGAATGAGGTCAACATGGCCCCCAAAACACACATGGTGGCAGTGGGAAAATGTCCAGTCTTATTTTGATCCATAACTTATTAATTATGGTAAGTTAGGCTCCACCAAATGTGTAGAATAAAGTTGAGACAGTGAGTAATACAGTCAAAACAATTTTACCATAGTTTAAGCTGATTACTTTGCAAGCGAAGGCTCTGTACCGGCCGATGCATTTAATACAAACATCCCAAGCTGATGTGTTAAAGAATTAAATGAATATGATATCCCTATTTCCATCATGTTAATAGGCCTATATTTATAAGTGTAGCCTACATTTACATGAATTCAATTAAACAAAAAATGCTATTAAATGACCGGCAAATATTTTCAAGTTGTGAAATACATCTTCCAGCACGCAGACAAGATTTTTTTTATTGAAATAAATATTTGAAGCGTTATAATTTTAAAATTTAATAAATGATAATTTCTTTTCAAAGTATATGTAATCGATAATGATGAACTGGCGGTGGCAGAAACTTGCATACCTCACTACCTGGGAAGTCCACCATGGATATGAGTTGTTGGGGTCATGCATGCGAGATTCCTCCAATAAGCAACCACCTGCTTTACACAACCATTTGTTGATCGGCGCTAGGGATGGTCGCTAAAAAGAGGACCTACTGTATATTTGACCATAACATATTTTTCGAGGTCCCGGGTCATTATCATGTGTAAGGTGATCTTACCATTCCAACTTTTGAAATCCTGCACCTATCAATCTGAATTTTACACAACAGAAGTATCATGTAGTGATTAAAAAGCATATTTGAAGTCAAGGTCTTACTCCCAAATTTTGACCTACTTGTTTTCTTAAAACAATATTTGGAAAATCTTGGGAGTGTAAGCAGATTTTTTTAAATCTTAAAATAGAAAATTCAGAAATTGTATGCAATATACATCTATTTATCTTTCCAATTATAAGAAATCAATTCTTCCATTTATATTCTTCTGTTAATATTTATTTTCATTTACAACGTACGTATAGTTGTACCTGTAATGGTATATCAGTTTTAGGTCTGTGTGTGCATGTGATTCTTTCTTGTTTTGAAGTAGAATCAGCTCAAGGACCATGTGATCTTGGTTAAGTGTAGAGCTAAAACACAAGTTAAGTAGGATTTCCCTATAATCATGCTCCATTGATTAAATAATTCATTTTTGGTAATTCTTGTCATGCACATTAGGCATCGACTTATGCATTTTTTGTTTAATGGAATTCATGTAAACATAGGCAACACTTATAAGTAGGCCTATTAACATAGAAATAGGGATATCATATTCCCTAAATTCTTTAACACATCAGCTTGGGATGTTTGTATTAAATAGAGGATTATGACAGTCGTGTGCTCAGCAGACTTTACATACAAAAAATGTGAATTTCCATTGCAATCCCTCTTGACTTACATGTTAATCAACATGAGTGCATGCAACAAACAACAGCTGACTGAACTGAACAAGTCATTAAAAATCAGGATCCAGAGTACGTGTATTACCATAAAGACAAAATATGGCACCAGAGTAAAACCTTATTTTCTAAACACAAGGTTAACAAGATAAGTTATTCTTTAGATTTATACAAAAAGTAACATTGATAATGTACAGTAGCCTCACATGTGGAAGTCAAATGATTATATATCTTCTAAATTCCCTACACATAACAGTACAGGCATGTATACAGTTCTGCTTGCCTAGAAGTTAAAGGGGTTCTACTCGGCTGCTTTGACCCAACACACTGTATACGCATTCGTTCATTTGTCTACCCAGTGTGTATGCACTCTCTACATAGTGTCAATGAGGCGGCTGCATAGTGTCTACAGTGTCTATGCACTCTCTACATAGTGTCAATGAGGTGGCTGCATGGTGTCTACCCAGTGTCTATGCACTCTCTACATAGTGTCAATGAGGTGGCTGCATGGTGTCTACCCAGTGTGTATGCACTCTCTACATAGTGTCAATGAGGTGGCTGCATGGTGTCTACCCAGTGTGTATGCACTCTCTACATAGTGTCAATGAGGCGGCTGCATAGTGTCTACAGTGTCTATGCACTCTCTACATAGTGTCAATGAGGTGGCTGCATGGTGTCTACCCAGTGTGTATGCACTCTCTACATAGTGTCAATGAGGTGGCTGCATGGTGTCTACCCAGTGTGTATGCACTCTCTACATAGTGTCAATGAGGTGGCTGCATGGTGTCTACCCAGTGTGTATGCACTCTCTACACAGTGTCAATGAGGTGGCTGCATGGTGTCTACCCAGTGTGTATGCACTCTCTACATAGTGTCAATGAGGTGGCTGCATGGTGTCTACCCAGTGTGTATGCACTCTCTACATAGTGTCAATGAGGTGGCTGCATGGTGTCTACCCAGTGTGTATGCACTCTCTACATAGTGTCAATGAGGCGGCTGCATAGTGTCTACAGTGTCTATGCACTCTCTACATAGTGTCAATGAGGTGGCTGCATGGTGTCTACCCAGTGTGTATGCACTCTCTACACAGTGTCAATGAGGTGGCTGCATGGTGTCTACCCAGTGTGTATGCACTCTCTACATAGTGTCAATGAGGTGGCTGCATGGTGTCTACCCAGTGTGTATGCACTCTCTACATAGTGTCAATGAGGTGGCTGCATGGTGTCTACCCAGTGTGTATGCACTCTCTACACAGTGTCAATGAGGTGGCTGCATGGTGTCTACCCAGTGTGTATGCACTCTCTACATAGTGTCAATGAGGTGGCTGCATGGTGTCTACCCAGTGTGTATGCACTCTCTACATAGTGTCAATGAGGCGGCTGCATAGTGTCTACAGTGTCTATGCACTCTCTACATAGTGTCAATGAGGTGGCTGCATGGTGTCTACCCAGTGTCTATGCACTCTCTACATAGTGTCAATGAGGTGGCTGCATGGTGTCTACCCAGTGTGTATGCACTCTCTACACAGTGTCAATGAGGTGGCTGCATGGTGTCTACCCAGTGTGTATGCACTCTCTACATAGTGTCAATGAGGTGGCTGCATGGTGTCTACCCAGTGTGTATGCACTCTCTACATAGTGTCAATGAGGCGGCTGCATGGTGTCTACCCAGTGTGTATGCACTCTCTACATAGTGTCAATGAGGCGGCTGCATAGTGTCTACAGTGTCTATGCACTCTCTACATAGTGTCAATGAGGTGGCTGCATGGTGTCTACCCAGTGTGTATGCACTCTCTACATAGTGTCAATGAGGCGGCTGCATAGTGTCTACAGTGTCTATGCACTCTCTACATAGTGTCAATGAGGTGGCTGCATGGTGTCTACCCAGTGTGTATGCACTCTCTACATAGTGTCAATGAGGTGGCTGCATGGTGTCTACCCAGTGTGTATGCACTCTCTACATAGTGTCAATGAGGTGGCTGCATGGTGTCTACCCAGTGTGTATGCACTCTCTACATAGTGTCAATGAGGCGGCTGCATAGTGTCTACAGTGTCTATGTACTCTCTACATAGTGTCAATGAGGTGGCTGCATGGTGTCTACCCAGTGTGTATGCACTCTCTACATAGTGTCAATGAGGTGGCTGCATGGTGTCTACCCAGTGTGTATGCACTCTCTACATAGTGTCAATGAGGCGGCTGCATAGTGTCTACAGTGTCTATGCACTCTCCACATAGTGTCAATGAGGTGGCTGCATGGTGTCTACCCAGTGTGTATGCACTCTCTACATAGTGTCAATGAGGTGGTTGCATGGTGTCTACCCAGTGTGTATGCACTCTCTAGTGTCAATGAGGTGGCTGCATGGTGTCTACCCAGTGTCTATGCACTCTCTACATAGTGTCAATGAGGCGGCTGCATGGTGTCTACCCAGTGTGTATGCACTCTCTACATAGTGTCAATGAGGTGGCTGCATGGTGTCTACCCAGTGTCTATGCACTCTCTACACAGTGTCAATGAGGTGGCTGCATGGTGTCTACCCAGTGTCTATGCACTCTCTACATAGTGTCAATGAGGTGGCTGCATGGTGTCTACCCAGTGTGTATGCACTCTCTACATAGTGTCAATGAGGTGGCTGCATGGTGTCTACACAGTGTGTATGCACTCTCTACACAGTGTCAATGAGGTGGCTGCATGGTGTCTACCCAGTGTGTATGCACTCTCTACATAGTGTCAATGAGGTGGCTGCATGGTGTCTACCCAGTGTGTATGCACTCTCTACATAGTGTCAATGAGGTGGCTGCATGGTGTCTACCCAGTGTCTATGCACTCTCTACACAGTGTCAATGAGGTGGCTGCATGGTGTCTACCCAGTGTCTATGCACTCTCTACATAGTGTCAATGAGGTGGCTGCATGGTGTCTACCCAGTGTGTATGCACTCTCTACATAGTGTCAATGAGGTGGCTGCATGGTGTCTACACAGTGTGTATGCAGTGGCCATGCAAGCCCTTTGCAGTGAACTATATGGGTTGGCTACTGTATACGTGTACAAATATGCATATATTGGATTCCACATGTTGACTCAACATCAGAGAAAATAGCTCACTGTGTTGGGCCCAAATATTCACCTGGTCTGTCTTGAAAAGATTTCTGAAGTGAATCATACAGGGTTTAATACTGACAGATTGGTCTTTATGGCTGCAAACATTTCAATCCACAAATTCCAGTTGTAAGCTTCAATATATAATCATTGTTTTGAACTGTGCTGTCAGTGACGACTCGTTCAAGACTGAAGTCAGATTATATCACCAATTTAAAAGACTTTCATATATTTGCCATTTGCTGCCAGCCGCATAGCCTGTTAAAACATCTAGCATCCAACATTAAGTACAGCATCAGTCATTTAATGTAGGCCCAGACTTGAACTGCATGTTTTTAAATGAAGATGGGAGAAAGGGCACCAGATGCATAAAGTAGCCTACTAATCCAAAATTCACAAATGTGTATGTTTGATCTCTTCATTTACCAGGCCTGGAAAATAGTTTCATATTCAGTTTTGAGAAAATTGAAGGAGGTTATTTTCAGATTACCATAATTTCAAAACGATATCTGTATTCACCACACCTGAGCCAGGACTCCTCAGTTTTCATGCTGTATCTCCATGCAACAGATATGGGAATGAACGATATAAACTTCAAAGCCTAAGATTGAGTTTGTTAATAGGGACCAAGATTAAATATTATGGTATTTCCAACTTCTGCAAGTTGCAAGAAACAATAAGCCTATTCTTAAAAAAGATCAATACATTGGGTTTTATCATATCACCACTTAGTAATAAATTATCTTTAAGCCAGAAATATTCATTCGTTATACACATTCCTGAATTAGTATGATCTGACACTGAGTTGTTGAAATACTGCAAATAAATTATTTTTGGACGGAATACGAACATTGCGGATACGTGTACTCCATATACATCAAGTGTTGATTTTTGAAAACCAAATATGGTGAGCACATAACAGATAACAAGTTTTGTCATCTTGGTGCCACATGTTCCTTGTCTTTATTGTCAATTTTCTAACAGAAACCGAGAGAAAAAAAGCATTTATTGATGTTGTTGCTGGTCACTACATACATGTATAAACTAAACGAAATTGGTGGTTCCAGAGAAGATTTAGTCAAATCCTAACGAATTTCCATGAAATATATGATGCTTTATTAATCAGAAATATCAACTTTAAATTTAAGCCTATATGAAGCAGACGTGTGATCTACCCCCGGAAAAAAAATAGGAGGCCTATATTGTGTATCTGATTTGGCAAGGCAAGCTATGAATGTGCCACATCGATCTTCATCATAATCAGCCTTCATCAGCAAAAAGTTGGCCTTCAAACCCTTAATGAGGTGTCGTGGTGTAGGCCATATTTTTTGTCTTATCCCTTCCTTGTGCTGGATGAAATGATTAACATATCACCTGCAAACTGCGCAGTGCTTGTTAATATTTTTACCGCCATTTTTTTGGTAAATGAAAGAAACAAGAGGGCTGTGCAAACAGCCCATGTTCATCTGACCTAGACATTAATCACAGTTGCAGCTCTGTGAACTTGGGATAGGATCAAGGTGACCCATGTACTGAGTAAGTCTGACCTTTATGGAAGAACACTAACATGCAACATCAAGGTCCCAGTTCAAGCAGTTCTCAAGTTATAGGGAAGAGTAGAATTCATGTATGTTGCACTGTGACCACAGAAACGAGGTCAAGGTCACTCATGTACTGTCTAAGCATGACCTTCATAGAGAAACATCAACATGTGCAACATCAAGGTCCTAACTCAAAACAAATTTCAAGTTATCAAGTGAACAGTAAATTTCATGTCAGTTGTTCTGTGATCTTGGGAATAAGGTCAAGGTCCAAACATCACTGGAGCATGACCATTTGCACAAAATATGTTGACACTTATTAAAGGTACATCATTACCAAGTTTGACACATATCTGGCCAAAATTATTTAGGTTATAACTACAACAAGAAATTCCCATGTTAAACTTTCCTATTAAAACCTTTTTTTAAGAATTTCAAAAAAAAAAAAAAGAAAAAAGAAAAAAACTACCGCTCAAAGAAGGCAGTACCCTTTGGCCACCTTCAATCTCTTGACCTTTGACCTCGAGAACATAAGGTCAAATATAAAGGTATAACCTAGACTTTCAATAGCCTTCTAGATCACCCTATGTTGCTTCTTTTGTTTTAAGAATTAGATTTCTAGATGTCACTCAGCAAACTTGTGACCATTGTGTGGCCTTGAAAATTAGGTCAAGGTCAATTATGCTTGCACACAAAGCAAGCCTTATAGTGGTGTACTATCATGTGCAATTAGAAAGTCCAGTCTCAAAAGCTTCTGCAGTTATAGTGGTAAACAAAATTTCAATGAATAGGTCGCTGTGACCCAGATACTTGACCTAGTGACCTACTTTTGATTCATGACACATTTTTCGGTTATGATACATGTGTGTATAAAATTTCATATAACTGACTTAAATACTTCCTTACTTATACCAATATCACCATTGTGCACTTGACCTTTGACCTCAAAAAGTACGTCAAATATAGAGCTATGGCCTTGATTTTCAATCGACTTCAAGATCACTATGAAGCTTCTTGTGTGTAAGGTTTAGATTGCTAGATGCATGCTTTCAATAGTAAGAGTGGTAACATCGCTCAACACATGTGACCATAGTGTGAACGTGTGAACTTGAGAATTAGGTCAAGGTCAACTATGCTTGCACACAAAGTAGGCCATACAGGAGTGTAATATCATGTGCAATTTGAAAGTCCTGTCTCAAAAATTTCTGAAGTTATGGTGGTAAAACCACGGGACGGACGGACAGATGGACAGTGCCGGGTACGACAATACCTGTCAGCCTCTTCAGGCTGAAGGGTAAAAAGAAAGAAATCCTGCAAAAAGTGAGTATGATCATGGTTTTCCGACTTAAGACAGACTAGAGAAAATTCTCTAGGTGGGTTAAGTATACTTTACCCCCAGGTACTTTCCCCCTAACCACTCTAAACACTTTGAGGAGTATACTTTATCAGTTCAAACTCCATCTTGACAAAATTTGACTAATGTTCTTGAGTTACTGTTGTATTTATTAGGTATTTGGTCATATATCTGGAAACATTTCAACAGAATTTTGTGTAGTTGTTTTTTATAACCTTTGTGTTGTAGTTTATCCAACAAAGTTCTAACCCTATTGCCAAAATTGCTAAAAAGTGTGGTGTTTCTAGCAATACGTATGACTTGTCCGATACAAACTCCATATGCTTGTTTCTCTGGAATGTTTCCTGTCAGGTCAGGGTAGGAGATAATATCAAATTTGAACTGGTCTCTCTTGTCAAATATTTTTGTTACATACTGGTTGTTCTTTATTTTTATATCCAGATCAAGGAAAGTAGCTTTTGTATCACTTTCATTTTCCAGATTTAATATTAGTTCTTTGGGATTCAGACAGACAGACAGACGGCGCCGGGTACGACAACACCCATCGGCCTCATAAGGCCGAAGGGTAAGAATCATTAAAAATCAGGAAGCCAGAGCAGTGCCACCTAGTGAACATGTTTGTTTGATCCTTTCACAAGGAACATATCCGCCAAGCTACAGTTTAATCTCAGTAACGGTTCTGGAGAAACCGTCAAAAATAGTGAAAACACACAAAATATCATATCCCCCCCCCCCCCCGGAAAATTGCAGCACCACCTGGTGAACAAATTAAAAACTAGGGGCCTCTAGGAATGTCCCTGTGTGACATCAAACTAATTGGGTGAGTGGTTTCAGAGAAGAAGATCTTTTAATATTTGCCCCCAAAAAGAACAAAAAAATTCCAAAAATCACTAAAGCATGACCATTTGTACAAACCTTGTACATTCCCACCCAAGGTACATTGCCCTCAAGTTTGAAGTCAATCTGTCTCATGGTTTCGAAGGAGTAGACAATGTGAATCACCATGAGAATGCCCAATGACTTGCACAGTAATCAAGATGAAATTTACCGATAAGTACCTGAATTGAAAAATTTGTAAAAAATCAGGAATACACAGCAGTGCCACCTAGTGAACAGCTTTGTTTGAACCTTCTACAAGAAACATATCCACAAAGTGTCAGCTTAATCTGAGTGATGTTTCTATAGAGGAAGTCAAAAATAGTGAAAACACACAAAAAAATAATTAAAAAATATTTCATAATTGCAGCACCACCTTGTGAATAAAGTAAGAACTAGGAGTCCCTAGGAGTGTTCCT
The DNA here is from genome assembly GCA_964020975.1 of Hermodice carunculata. Taxonomy (NCBI): domain Eukaryota; kingdom Metazoa; phylum Annelida; class Polychaeta; order Eunicida; family Amphinomidae; genus Hermodice; species Hermodice carunculata. The sequence continues at coordinate 3,654,238 of OZ026622.1, forward strand.
GTGTGATATCAAAGGAGATTTAGAGAAGATTTTTATACATTTGCCCCCCCCCCCTATAAGAATTCATAAAAAATCCAAAAACTACTGGAGCGTGACCATTTGAACAAATTTGTAGACACCCACACAAGGTACATCCCCAGCAAGTTTGAAGTAAATCTGACTTACAGTTTTGGGAGAAAAAGTGGAAAATGTGAAATACGGAGGATTGGACAGATGACAGATGAGGGACCATCCTACAAGCTCAGCTGACTGACAATGAGTAATTTAATATTTGAAGATATCATGGTACCGCCATTTTTTCTTCAAGGCAGTATTGTGATCTAAATATGTGACCCAGTGACCTAGTTTTCAATAGCCATCTGAGGCATCCTTAGGACCAACTGTCTACATGCAATATTTTTTTAAATATTGTGTTAGTGCCGTTTTTCTTCAATGTAGAACTGTGACCTAAATATGTGGCCTAATGACCTTCTTTTCATGCATCTCAATGGGCCCATATGATAAATATTTGGTCTCTGTAAAGGGAGTATTTTTGGAGATATGGCATTAGCAGGGCATGGATAGAAGGACACGTAGGTGATGACAAAACCGCTCTGGCCCAAAAGGCCTAGGGGTAAAAATCACCGGAGCATGACCATTCAAACAAACTTCGTAGAGACCCACCCAAGGTATATTGCGACCAAGTTCGAAGTCACTCTGACTGACAATTTCTACAGGGAAGTCCACATGTGAATTAGCTTAGAATGCCCATGGACTCACATATTAGTCAATACAAAAGGCCCATTTACCAATAAGTACCCAAACTGAAAAAAAAAAAAATTATACAGGTAAGAACTTTTCTATGGAGCTGGTACATGTATGGAGACACCTTATCTGATGCTCTATTCCATTATGATTTCTTATTTTACATGCTTTAGTAAGCAGCAATAAATATAGTGCGGCAGAAGCTGGCTGCTGATGACTACCGCAGTCTGCCGCCGATCCCCAAAAAGCCCCAACTGACCCTCAACGGCACACTGTGTCAGTGCTGCTAGCCACTGCTGAGTGCCTCTGGCTGTCGCTGAATGCCGCAAAAAATGTGCCATCTGCCGCAGAATGGTTTTACTAGTGTTAGTAAAATATAATTAGGAGACGAAATTCAGATATTAGCAGGAAAAAGGGTCACTAAGGTGTAATGAGTGAAGTTATTATGTGTGACAACAAAGTCATTAATGTGGCTCTGTGACCTTGCGAATTGGGTCAAACTTGAAGAAGTCGAAAATATGACTTAGCATTAGAATGCCCATTGACTTACAGAGCAAAATCACTCAAAAAGGTGCATTTACTGGTAAGTACCCAAATTGAAAAAATTGTATAAAATCAGGAATCCACAGCAGTGCCATCTAGTGAACAATTTTAACTGACGCTTCAACAAGGATTTCCACTAAGTTTCAGCTTAATCTGAGTGACGGCTCTGAAGAAAAAGTTGAAAATACCAAAAACACATAAAAAAAAACATTAAAATAAAACAGGAAAGAAAAAATTCTGCACCATCTGGTGAAGAAATTCAGCACTAGGAGTCCATAGGAGTGTTTCTGTGTCATATCAAAGCAATTGGGTGAGCGGGTTTGGAGAAAATTTTTTAAGATTTGCCCAAAAAAAAACGGACCAAAACAAAAAATTCATAAAAAAATCCAAAAATCATCAGAGCGTGACCATTTGAACAAACTTGGCTGAGCCCCACCAAGGTACATTCCCACGAAGTTTGAAGTAAATGTGGAGATAAAGTCAGAAATGTGAATTGTGGACGGACAGACGAAGGACCATCCTATATGCTCAGCTGACTGACAAGTCAGCTGAGCTAAAAAGCTTAAAATAATTTCCTGAAGTGTATTCTATGGGACTTTGATTAAGAGACCCATGGGCCTAATGCTCAACTGACATATAATCTGATTACCATCACAACAAGCTGCTGCTGACGCTAGCTAATCCCCTACCCACAATTTCTTTTTATTGGTACATTAATATGCAATTACCCGAGGTCAGATGACCAGTAGCCACATAAAACTATGCTAATGCACGATTACTATACAAGATCCACCTACCCTGGAAATTCCAAAAGGCTAGCTGTTACATTTTCTGAGATATGGGCAATCATAACTGATGCACAACCCATTCCTGTGATAAAAGTCGCCAGCACACACACACAAAAATCACTTACATGTACAATAAAGATACCTTTCAGGAAAGACACATCTGTCACAGGATAACTTGCAAGCACTCCCGTAAAAAGTGCTAATGAACATCTAATTAGACTGCCATTTGTTTAAATTTGTCATGGTGACACCAAAATCTAATCAGATCCAGCTTCTATTGTAAACACTGCACAAAACCTACCCTGAAAATTTCAAAAGGCTAGCTGTTTTAGTTTCTCAGATATTAGATAAAAAGAATTGAGGGTGCTCAATGATCTTTGTTAATTATTTATTGAAAGACAAAAAAGAAGCCAAATAAAACTATGCCCATGCACACCTGTTATATGACATCTTCCACCCTGGAAACTTCAAAAGGTACGCTGTTATAATTTTCCAGACATGGGCAATTGAAATTATGGGGAAAATTCTGAGGCTGCTTAACAAACTTTAATAAACAAATGAAGGACAATAAGTAGGCACATATAATGTGCCTATATAGACCTACTACATAAGAGGTACTTGCCCTGAAAATTTGAAAGGGCCAGCTATTATATTTTGAGATATATGGGCTGGACAAAATTGTGGGGAAGATAAAAAGCTGCATCTACCTTGAAAATTTCAAAGAGCTGGCTCTTATATTTTTGGCTGCTTAATGAGTTGTGTTAATTTATTACAGATGGAGGATGATTAGGCACAAAAGAAATTGCCTATACACACCTACTTCATAAGTATACCTCCCCTGAAAATTTGAAAGGGGCAGCTGTTCTATTTTCAGAAATATGGGCTGGACAAAATTGTAGGGAAGATATTGAGGCTGCTTAACAGACTTTGGTAATTAATTAATGAAGGAGGATAATTACGCAAAAATCAATGTGCCTATGCACACCTACTATATAAGCTTCGCGTACCCTGAATATTTGAAAGAGCTGGCTCTTATATTTTTAAGATATGGGCTGGACAAAATTTTAGGCTGCTTAATGAACTTTGTCAATTAATTAATTAATTAATTAAGGAGGATAATTACGCCAAAATTAATGTGCCTATGCGCACCTACTATATAAGCTGCACCTACTCTGAAAATTTGAAAGAGCTGGCACTTATATTTTCAAGATATGGGCCGGACAAAATTGTTTCGGAAGGACGGAGCTCATTACTATAACCCACAACCTCACTTTGTGGGCGGGGGATAAAAATGTTCGTTTCACTAAATGCATTCCCTCCATGACCCTGAGAAATTTATCAAGGTCATCCACATGATGCAACATCAAACCTTCAAATGAACACACATCTGTGGTACATAGGGTATCATTTTCCTTATAGTTTATCAACATATTGAATCTAGTGTCTTTTTTTAGTACTGAATGACCTTGGAAAATAGGTCAAGGCTACACATCATATTTCAAAATGTGACCATTGGCCTGATGCATATTGGATTTAAGTTTTGCAGTTCCATCTCAAATTTAATTTACATCATGAGCATCACAAAATCATTTCCTGATATGTATTCCCTCTATAACTTTGAGAAGGTAAGTCAAGGTCACAAATATTATGCAACATTGTACCTCTATAGATGATACACATTGGTCGTACATTTGGTATTGTTAGCTTCTTCTTTCTGAACATGTCAAATTTGGTGTCCATTACTGTTCCTTAATGAAAACCTCGAAAAAATGGTCAAGGTCACCCAAAATTTAATCACTAGCCTTATGCATAATTGGTATAAATTTAGAAGTTCCATCTCAATTTATAATCAACCATTGAATGTGCTTTTAAAACCTATAATGCTGGATCCACTATATACATACATACATACATATATATATATACATATATATATATATATATATATATATATATATATATATATATATATACATACATACATACATACATACATACATACATACATACATACATACATACATACATACATATATATATATATATATATATATATATATATAAATTTCTGAAATGTATTCCCTCCACAACCTTGAAAACTGAGTTCAAGGTAATCCAATTTATGCAGTTTAATACTTCCAAGTATGATACACACCTGTGGTACACTTGGTATCATTGTATCTCAACCTAGTTATTTTAATGTGTTGTGTTCTGAACACATTATGGTCTGTATCTTTCATAATACTGCAGGCGGCACCTCCAAATATCAACAAGTTTTCATCTTTTGGCTGAATTGATATTCCTGCCAGTTTCATGATGATTCAATAAAAGTTCTCTGAAAAAATGCATTCTCAAAATTTTCACATCATGGCCCATACATTATGCAATACTCTGTGTGACATCACTAATAACAAACTCGATCTAGATATTCCTACACTTGATAAGGCCTGAAAATTATAGGCCTAACTTGAGAACCGTTGACTGTATCACATCCCAGGCAAAAGTGTACAAATGGATGGGCAGATTGACGAATCAACAGACATGAATGACAGCATATGGCCTTTAACCCATGGTCAGCAGAGCTAAAAAGTAGGTCTAAATATCCATATCATGCAGTATCAAACTTCTGCTATGATACACATTTGTGATACATTTGGTATTGTTGACCTTATTCATTTTCACAACATACTGAATTTAGTGTTCTTAATGACCTTGAAAAATTGATCAAGGTCACCAAAATTGAACATAATTTGACCAGTGAGCTAATGCATATGTGATGTAAAATTTGGTAGCTCCATCTCAATTCATTATCGTAATACTGAATTTGAAAGTTTTCATGAATATGACTTTAGTTCTATAGAAATGTCACCCGAGGCACCATTAGCACTATGACTTTGCTTGTATATATTTGTAATGGTATATGACTATATGTTTACATAGTCAAATGTGAAACCATCAACAGAAAATCATTCTCACTGGTGACCTTGGAAAAATAGGTCAAGGCAACCCACATTTTGTAATGTAAAATTTCTGCACATAATACATTTTCACTGTACATTTGATAAACTTAGCCTCATTATATAGCAAAATAATGAATTTCATAAATCTCAGTACATATTGGGACATATTTTCCATTGAGCACCAGAGATCACCACTAATCTTTCTTTTTGACATATCTGCCTCCTAAAAATTCCCAATTATTTCAATAAAGATCTATGAAATATTAGGGTTGTCACAGTGTTTGAAGGATTTTCACATTGACCTAGATATTCCATACTATTGTAGGTGGCACCACCAATATCAATAGGGACATAGGTTTTCATATACCCCGTAAGTCCTGAAAGTTGTATGGGGCTAATTTTGAAAACTGTGGAATGTACTGCATCCATAAATACAAAGTTTCCACACAGATTGATGGTCGGATAGACATAAATGATTCCATATGCTCTGTGACTTTAGGTCAATAAAGCTAAAAATAGACTAAAACCTCTGTTGCCTTACAGTACGCCAATGTCAACAGCTTGGAAAGGGTTAATGACAATGAACAATAATGAGACATCTGACCACAATTCTGTGGCATTGTGACACAATATTTGCATCAGCAGTCATCAGAGACTGATAACAACTCATTCATTTATCATGCACGTCAGGTGTCCAATGACAAGTTGCTGGCCTGGTGATGGCCCATGTGTCACTCTCCAGGTCGAAGTTTTATTCATTATGGCTGTGCCAGGCTCAAATTTTTTTAATCTGAAACTTTTTTCATAAAATTTTTTTCAGTGCTTTGGCATCAGACTAAAATGCTGTTTTCCTTTCACCCTACTTACACCAGGCCATAACCCTACTGAACATACTTGGTAGAGACCTGCCCAAGATAAATCCCCACCAAGTTTAAAATGAATCTGGCTGATGGTTTTGGAGAAGTCAAAAATGTGAATTACCATTGCACTCACCATTGACTTACTTAGTAATAAATAGGAATGTATGCACGGACTGATAAGTACGCAAATTGAAAAATTTATTAAAAAAACAGGGATCCACAGTTATGCCACCTAGTGGACAACTTATATGACCTTTTCACAAGAAATATTAACACCAAGTTTTAGCACAATCTCAGTGATGCTTTTGGAGAAATAAAAAATAACTAAAACACACAAAAATCATAGAAAAAAACTAGAACAGGCTGATTTTCCGACAGAAAATCATATGTCTCCCTGTGCATCCTTACTACTGTCAGTCTTATTTTTATAAATAGGCATACTGATTCCAAAGATCTACAGATATGGTGAAGGTACACTCCAGGTCACGCATCTATACTCCCAACCTAGTTCGTATTATGGTATAAGACCATGCAGAATTTCCGCCTCCTAAGTCAAATTCTTGTGGAGTTATCATGTCTGCATGTATTAAAGATGAAATGCCCATGTGGCCTTAAAAATAGGCCAAGGTCAAACATCTGCAGCCACAAGCAAGGTCTTACTAGTCTTTCATAGAAACATAATCACACAACATTTCAATCTCTGTAAGTCAAATTTTTCACTAGTGTGTCTGCAATGATTTTGAAAGAGTGGGCATGTGACCTTGAAAAAGGTCAAGGTCACCCATCTACAATCCCAAGCAAGGTCTTATATATGAACATCCTCACAAAAAATTTCAATTTCCCAAGTCAAATCTTTCTTGAGTTATCAATTTTACATGACATGCCCATGTGACCTTGAAAAATAGGTCCAGGTCACCCATCTGCAATCCCAAGCAAGGTCTCATAGGAATTTCAATTTGCCAAGTCTAATCTTTCTTGAGTTATCACATCCACATTGATTTTTGACGAAATGCCCACGTGACCTTGGACTAGAGGATCAGGATTGATCCTGTGCTCAGGTGAATCATAAGTTGACCGTTTGAACAAACTTGGTGGAAACCCACCAGAGTAACATTGCCACCAAGTATGAAGTAAATCTGGTTGACGGTTTCGTCGGAGAAGTTGAAAATGTGAATCTGTATCAGAGGCCAATAGATTTACATAGTAAAAATCAGAATATATTCATTTACCAACAAGTACCCAAAATGCACCCAAGGTACATCCCCACCACGTTTAGAGTTAATCTGGATGGCGGTTTTGGAGAAGAAGTCAAAAATGTGAATTAGCATTAGAATGCTCATTGACTTCCATAGTAATCAATAGGAAAGCTGCATTGATAGATAAGTACCCAAACTGAAAAAATCTTTAAAAATCAGGAATCCGCAGAATTCCCACATAGTGAACAACTTTGTTTGACCCTTCTACAAGGAATATATCCACCGTGTTTCAGCTTATTCTGAGTGAGGGTTCTGGATAAGAAGTCGAAAATAGCCATAACACACAAAAATTCAAAAAAATTAGAAAAAAATTGCAGCACCACCTGGTGAACAAATAAGAACTTAGAGTCCCAGGGAGTGTTCCTGTGTGATATCAAAGCAATTGGGTGAGCGGTTTCAGAGAAGATTTTTTAAGATTTGCCCAAAAAAAGAACAAAAAAAATTCATTAAAAATCCAAAAATCAATGGACCGTGACCATTTGAACAAACTTGATAAAGACCCACCCAAGGCATATTTCCACCTAGTTTGAAACAGATCTAGCCTGCGGTTTTCGAGAAGAAGTCAAAATGTTAATTGTTAAGGACGGACGATGGACGGACAACAGACAGACAATGGACAGACGACGGACGGACTAAAGAGTTTGAGACTATGGTATAAGCTCAGGTGACATGATCACCTGAGCTAAAAATAGGTCAAGGTCATACATCTGCAGTCACAAGCGAGGTCTTACAAAGTCTTAAATAGAAACATAATCACACAAAATGTCAACTTCTTTAAGTCAAATTTTTCTCGAGTGCTCTGCCATGATTTTTGAAAAGTGGCCATGTGACCTTGAAAATAGGTCAAGGTCATCCATCTACAATCCCAACCTAGCTGGTATTATGGTACATAAACATGCAAAATTTCAACTTCTTAAGTCAAATCCTTGCAGAGTTGTTGCATCCAGTGTCAATTTTAGATGACATGCCCATGTCACCTTGAAAAATATGTCAAGGTCACCCATCTGCAATCCCAAGCAAGATCATATATAGGAATATCTTCACGTTAAATTTCAACTTCCGAAGTCAAATCTTTCTTGAGTTATCGAGTCCGCAACGCATGCAACAATGTGTTGAAGAACAAGAACAAGCAGAAGAAACAGACGCAAAAACAGTATGTCCCCCCATTGCACAGAGAGACATAATAATGAAGAAGAATAATCAGCCACATAAAACCATCAAAAGGCACATCTACCAGGTAAGGACTACAAGCCATAGAAATTTCAGACTGCTAAGTGTATCAGTTTTGGAGAAATGGCCCGTAAACGACGCTAGGATGCACGGACATACAGGGCACTCTGTGGGTGCCAGTGTATGGCACTCTGTGGGTGCCAGTGTGCCAAGGAAAGCTGTGTACTCCAATGCTAGGAGGTACAGCTCTATGCACAGGTAGTATATAATCTCAGCAAATCCATTTATGCCATGAAGAAAAATGAATGCCTTCAAAGTGTCGCGATCACCAGCAATGTGCCTGCAGTTGTTGGTTAATATTGACCATGTGCTGCCATTTTGCTGAGCATGAGAACTCACAATCTGCTGCAGAGTACGGTCCATTTCCAACTTGAGCTCATACATAAAAGAGAACAGTTTACACAGGGAGTGTGTATTGTGGCACGCCTGCAAATACCAACCTGTCTTTTGCTTCATACACAACTGATCAATGACCATTCGCCAGCACTGAAAAAGTCTCAACAACTGCTGGAAACACTAAATCATTCAGACTTTTGTCAATTGATCCAACACATTTGCCAGATATTTTTTAATATTTCATCTGACCAAGATATTCCTGAATGTGCAACTGGATTAAGAATATTTTCATGTGACAATTTTGCAGATAGAAACGAAAGCAATTAGGGTCAAGGTTTTCCACTTCACATATATTTTCATAAACCCTGTCCCAGTGAGGTGTGAGTTAAGTCCTCCCTAAATTTAGGAATCGCTGGTTCTAGAGAAGATTGTTTTAATATTTGGCCAAACTAGAGGACTCTGACAGTCCTGTGCTCAGCTGACCTTACATGCACATACTAAAGTGGTCCTGTGAATGTAAAAATGATATCAAGGTCATCTTTGTTTAAAACCATCATCACTGTTGCTAACATGAATATATTTCATACTGATTTTTCCCAATTTTACTACATGTAATTTGTTAAAAATCAGAAAATAACAGTATCATGACGTAGTGAACAAATCTAGTAGAGATCAAATCCACCCACATTCCCAATAAGTCCAAAGAGGATCCAACTTTTAGTTTGGAAGAAAAGGCCAAGAAAAGTGAAACACACAAAAATTCTTTAAAAAAGGGGAAAATAATAACAGCACCACCTGTTGAACTATTAAGGCCTACAGGTCGTCAAAAGTGTCCCTTCCAGTTACAAAGTAATTGGCTTTTTTGTTTTTAAGATCTTGCCAAAAAATGAACAAAACAAGAGGGCTGTGTGAGTACCCTGTGCTCAGCTGACTTAAGAAATTCATCACACTAGAGGCACTATGACCTTGAGAACGAGGTCAAGGTCATAGCTCAAAAGGTTCTCAAGTTATCAGGTGAAAGATATAAAATTCAGAAAATGGACCCTGTGACTTTGGAAATAAAGTCAAGGTCTTTTATGACTGGGTAATTCTGGCCAACATACAGAATCACCACCACATGCAATATAAAGTCCTTGATTTTTATGACACAAATACTAAAATTCATGTAGGTAGACCCGTGACCATGAGAATGAGGTCAAGGTCACGGATGTACTGTGTATGTCTTGCCCTTATAACCACTAGTGTGCCTGTGCAATTTCAAAGCAATTTTGCCAAGTGCCTTTGCAGAAGACTTTATTTGATTTTGTCAAAAAAATGCAGAAAATTGATAAACTAGAGGGCTGCATGAACAGCCTATGCTAAGCTGACCTGAGTTTGTCCTACAAAATCTACGTTGCAACTGAATAGACCTGTGTTGAGGTTTAGCTGACTGCACATGACATTTGAAAGTATTTCTAAGATGGACAACTGAACCTCTTAAAACAGCAGCCTGATAAGCATGTCAGCTGAGCTAAAAATTGCAGTGCCACCTGGTGAACAAATTAAGAACTAAGAGACCCTAGGAGTGTTCCTGTGTGATATGGAACTCGGTGGAGACCACCCAAGGTACATTGCTAACAAGTTTAAAGTCAATCTGATTGACAGTTTTAGAGAAGTTCTTGACAATGTGAATAAGCATTAGAGTGCCCATTGACTTACATAGTAATCAACAGGAAAGGTGCATTTGCCCATAAGCACCCGGATTGAAAAGATTGTTAACCAAGGCCATGACCGGGGCGCATGAATGTCTCGCCACCATAATTCAAGCCACTCTCAAGTTTTTCTACAATGCTCATTCAAGCATGATGTAACCAATGAAGTATGACAGTGATGGTTCAAATCTGAAGTGACCATCACTATCAATCATTTATCCAACTGTGAAAGCCCTACCCAGTGTATTTAGTGAAATAATGCCACTCCAAAGTTTTTCTACAATGCTCATTCAAGCATGATGTAACCAATGAAGTACGACAGTTATGGTACGAATCTGTAGTAACCATCACTATCGATCATTTACCCAAGTATGCCCAGTGTCGTTAGTGAAACTAGAACAGACTGATTTTCCAACAGAAAATCAAATGTCTCCCGGTGGAACACTTACGTCTCTGAATAAGCTACAGGTGATAACAAATTACAAATGATCAAGTTTGCTTGAAAATTACAATCCTATTTTAGCTCCCACCTAGATACATTACTCTAGCAATTTTCATCAAGTTCTTCAAGACTTATCGCACAGAAACCAATTTCACATAAGTGACCCTGTGACCTTGAGAATTCGCTCAAGGTCATCCAAATGCAATCCCAACCTAGGTCTTGCCAAGATACATAATCCTACCAAGTTTCATCAAATTCCATTAAGTTCTTCATGACTTATCGAACGGAAACCAATTTCACATAAGTGACCCTGTGACCTTGAGAATTTGCTCAAGGTCATCCAAATACAATCTCAACCTAGGTCTTGCCTAGATACATAATCCTACCAAGTTTCATCAAATTCTGTCAAGTCCTTCAAGACTTATTGCACGGAAACCAAGTGTTGAAGAACATGAACAACAACAACAACAACAACAACAACAACAAGCAGAAGAAGCGGAAGAAACCGGCACTAAAACAATATGTCCCCCGGCTTCCACCGGGAGACATAATAATGAGAGTCCGAAGTTTTTTGTTGACTGAGGGACGGATGTCTCTAGTATGTTACATTTATATACTAATGAAGTGAGTGTTTGACGTAATTGCCTATAGTCACCTCTTCACCCAAGTGATGAAATAGGAGGAGCCAACAATTAATGATGATTTCTGACTGTAGACAGACTAGGGAAAATCTCTAGGTGGGTTTAAGTTAACTTTACCACATACCAATTATCGCCCTACCACCACAACTATGTTAGCGGATGTAACCAATGAAGAATGATTTACAGTGATGGCAAAAATCTGCAGTGACCATCACTATCAATCATTTACCTAAGTATGAAGCCCTACTCAGTGTAGTTTGAGAAATAACGCCACTCTAAAGTTTTTCTACAATGCTCATTCAAGCATGATGTAACCAATGAAGTATTACAGTGATTGTACTAATCTGTAGTGACCATCACTATAAATCATTTACCATATTTACCAAAGTATGAATGCCCTACCCCCAGTTAGTTAGTGAAATAATGCCACTCCACAGTTTTTTGTTGACAGACAGAAGGACTGATGGACGTCTGGAAAGTGAATGCTTAGTCTCCCCAACAGCTTATGCCTGAAAGACAAAAATCAGGAATCCACAGCAGTGCCACCTAGTGAACAACTTTGTTTGATGCTTCCACAAGGAACACATCCACCAAGTTTCAGCTTAATCTGAGCGACGGTTCTGGAGAAGTTGAAAATAGCGGAAGAACACAAAAAAATCTTTAAAAATTAGAGAAAAATTGCAGTGCCACCTGGTGAACTTATTCAAAACAAGGAGTCCCTAGGAGTATTCCTGTGTGATATCGAAACAATAGGGTGGGTGGTTTTGGAGATTTTTTTCAGATTTTCCCAAAAAAGAACACAAAAATTCATAAAACAAGGACTGTGACAGTCCTGTGCTCAGCTGACATGTACAAACACCCTTGCAAGTCTTTGTGATTTGCCCCAAAAAGAGCAAAGAAATTCATAAAAATCCAAAAATTATTAATGGCGTGTGTCCATTTGAACAAATCTGCTAAGGAACATTGTCACCAAGTTTAAAGTCAAAAGACTAATGGTTTCGTAGAGGAAGTCAAAACTGTGAATCAGCATAAGAATGCCCATTAACTTAGTACATAGTAATCAATGATGCATTTACCGGTAAGTACCTGAATTTAAAAAATCGTGAAAAATCTGGAATCTGCAGCATTGCCACCTAGTGTACCATTTTGTTTGACCCTTCCATAATGAACATATCCAAAATTTGCAGTGCAATCTGGTGAACAAATTCAGAACTAGGAGTCCCTAGGAGTGCTCCTGTGTGATATAACAGCAATTGGGTGAGCGGTTTCAGAGAAATTTTTTAAAACTTACCCCTAAAGGAACAAAAAAATCATAAAAAATGCCAAAATCCCTGGCATATAACCATTTACCCACCCAAGGTACATTGCCACCAAGTTGGAAGTGAATCTGGCTGACGGTTTTGGAGAAGTCGATTGTTGATGACGGACGAAGGACCATATGATACGCACAGCTACTGACAAGTCAGCTGAGCTAAAAATCCAAAAATCACTCAGACATGACCATTTGAAGAAACTTGGTAGAGACCCAGCCAAGGTAAATTGCTACCAAGTTTGCCATTGATGTGCAAGCTACACCCTGATATTATGAAATCAACTCTTTTAACTTTACAGGCATGGTCACAAGTTGACTACAGGTGTTATGAGGTAAAGTGTACTAAGGTACGTATTAGCTGAAAGCCACCTCTTCCACTGTACTGCATGAAGATTGAAAAGAAAGAAATCCTGCAAAAAGTGAGTATAATAATGGTTTTCTGACGTAAGACGGACTAGAGAAAATTCTCTAGGTGCGTTAAGTATACTTTACCCCCCGATACTTTCCCTCTTACCACTCTCAACACTTTGAGGACTATACTTTGTCATTTCAAACTCCATCTTGACACAATTTGACTAATGTTCTTGAGTTACTGTTGTATTTATTAGGTATTTGGTCATATCTCTGGAAACATTTCAACAGAGTTTTGTGTAGTTGTTTTTTATAACCTTTGTGTTGCAGTTTATCCAACAAAGTTCTAACCCTATTGACAAAATCGGTAACAAAAGTGTGGTGTTTCTAGCAATACATATGACTTGTCCGATACAAACTCCATATGCTTGTTTCTCTGGAATGTTTCCTGTCAGATCAGGGTAGGAGATAATATCAAATTTGAACCGGTCTCAGACGGATGGACACGTAGGTGAGGACAATACCCCTCTGGCCTTATGGGCCGAGGGGTAAAAATGAGTAACGAAATATCTGAGTGTAAAACGTGTCATATATTCTGACACAGACGGTTAATACTGGTTGCGATTTGGTCTCACAGATCTGGCTCTCAAGCCTCTCAGCGAAGGTTTACCTTTGCTTTTGGGCTACGGTTCCGATCACCAAGGACCTATATTCACTCGATCAAAAGCCCATCAAAAAATACAAACATTTTAGGCTGCTCGTATTTTATCTCTCCATCATTCATTTCATATTATTTTAGGCTTGTGTGCAAATAACACAGGCATCTGTAGAATCATTTTTAACATTTCTCTGTGTTGTCAATGTAAGCATATATAACAAATTGTTTTGACTTGTGTGCAGCGTTCTGCCTTCAGCCAGGTTCAGCTGCTATAAATAGTAACAAATTTGCTCACCGTAGCATGCTTGAGCAATGAAAGTATGCAATTAAATCAACAATAGGGCATATCTGCAAGAACATGGTTACTGAAGGCCTGGTGGATTGATGCCATTCTGACCCAGGCCACATTTTACCAGCTTTGTCAACTACATGCTTTAAGATCACTTCATACATATGATGAGCACTGAAGTTGTTTGTGTGACTTGAAATACAAGAAAAAATCTACGCCAACTTGCCCAAATACAAACAGATATTTTTTACTGTATAGTTATGAAGTTCAATGCAAGAGCATACAAAAGTTGTTAGCACTTGATTCATAGTTGTGTTGTTCTAAATATTTCATTTGTGGTAAAATTATTGGCCAAAATAGATCAAAACAAACGTTTGTGTCGGCCCCAGAACAGGCATAACATAATCCTTCTATAAGCCATCCAATTGTAAATGTGGATGTTGTGTCCTCGTATCTACCCCAAAGCTCTGTGACTGGGAAACTTCTATAAAAATACCATTCAAAGAACGCTGTACCCTTCGGCCGCCTTCAATCTCTTTTGCAGTAAGTGAATAGCAATAGTGTCCCATAGTATCAGGTATAGTTACCTACACAAATACTACTATTGTACACTTGACCTTTGACCTCAAAAACATTAGGTCAAATATAGAGGTATAACCTTGATCTTCAATAGCCTTCGAGATCACCCTATGTTGCTTCTTTTGTTTTAAGATTTAGATTTCTAGATGCACAATGTCACTCAGCAAACTTGTGACCACTGTGTGACCTTGAAAGTTAGGTCAAGGTCAATTATGCTTGCAGTGGTGTACTATCACATGCAATTTGAAAGTTCTGTCTCAAAAGCTTCTGAAGTTATCGTGGGTAAACAAAATTTCACTGAATAGGTCAGTGACCCAGATACTTGACCTAGTGACCTACTTTTGATTCATGACACATTTTTGGTTATGATACATGTGTGTATAAAATTTCATGTAACTGACTTAAAAACTTCCTTACTTATACCAATATCACCATTGTGCACTTGACCTTTGACCTCAAAAAGTAGGTCAAATATAAAGTTATGACCTCGATTTTCAATAGGCTTCTAGATCACTCAATGAAGCTCTATGTGTGTAAGCTTTAGATTGCTAGATGCAGGCTTTCAATAGTAAAGCGGTAACGTTGCTTAGCACGTGACCACTGTGTGACCTAGAGAATTATGTCAAGGTCAACTATGCTTGCACACAAAGTAGGCCATATAGGAGTGTAATATCATGTGCAATTTGAAAGTCCTGTCTCATAAATTTCTGAAGTTATGGTGGTAAAACCATGGGACGGACAGACGGACGGACAGACAGACTGATGGACAGTGCCGGGTACAACAATACCCGTCGGCCTCATAAGGCTGAAGGGTAAAAAGGAAACCCCTCCCACAATGCAGATGATAAATGCAACAAAATGTTGCTGTTGCATCCGTGTTGCACCTGCTTTGCTTTGCAAGAGGCACTTGCCAATCTTATTAAAATATACCTCATCTCAAAATTAATTGTATACCAGATTTTATTGTGAAAACAAACGTTCACTTTCACCAAAATTTTTTTCCCCATGTCCTGCGCTCTATAGAAACACTCAGACACGGCACTGCACACATACAAAAAAATGCTCCGAAATATTCAACAGGAACATATATATTTTTACATATTACATGTAAACCTACTCGAGAAAATATCCTAGATTGAAAAACAGTGGAAACACACTGTGGGAAGACAAGTGCGTGCGGAAAAAATGAATGTGACAACAATATACTTTGGAGATACCATGAAAATTCCCGACTGTATAATGTAATATGTTCCATCTGTACAGTGCTGGATTACGTACTTAACTATGCACAGCATGTTGAATTCTGTAAAAAGGGGTGGTAGGTTTGTAATGCACCGAAATATCAAAGGAAGGAAAGTAAGTAAATAAATGTGTAAGCAGTTTAAAAAAGACAAACAGTCTCTATTTTGATCTTGTTTGTTTCTTGGAAAAATAGGCCTGTGTATACATGTATATGGGACATCATCAGTAACATCACATATACATGTATGTTTATCCTCACAGAAGGCTAGTGGGACACCTGTACTCTGTGTTGTTATATACATGAATTGACCATTACTTGCCTCTATCAAGTTTTCAGTATGGATGTCCTTTTGTTTGTATTTTTGTATTTTCAGTCAGTCACAGAGCTTAAACATGAAGCTTTTCCGAACTAGCTGTGCCTTTTCCCAAAACAACTAATTACTGCGACTGTTGACAATGTTGTATATCACTATGAGCCTTGCACCCATGCAGACATACACTGGTGGCCAGTTACACAGATGGAGTTTCATTGTTAAAAACAACGAAACTGACTTGTGCAATGGATCTCTACAGATGTCATTCATGTTGCGTTCTTCAAACTTAAGACTCTCTCTCTGAGACAAAACATGATGAAACTGTCGAATAATAAAACTGAAAAGGTGTGTGCAACCACCATCAATCTGCTTACAAAATCCTTAACCTGTATATTAATATATCAGTAAAAGGGAAAAAGAGTGAAAGAGCAGACTTGGGATTCCCTTTCGTTTCAATAGTTTTGCCGCACGTAATCGCTACTATCGCTTGCTGTTGCATAAATGTCAAAGTTTCTAATACTAAACATGGAACAATGGAATGCATATGTACCATTCTGCCTCCATCACGCTCACTGAAACTGTTTCAGGTACTCTTCTGAGCCCGTTTCTATCGTCTTAATTGTTTTGGGCTATGGTCTCCAATGGTCACTTATCGTCTCCAATCATTCACAGCAGTCTCCAACAGCTAGCTTTCTGCAACCGTTTCAGTTTCCGTCTGACACTTAAGTAAGTGTATGTGACGGTTGGAATAAATGATATGGCTCCTATGGATGCTAGAAAATTCACAAAATTTTCACATTTCGACCCATATATTACATAATACTGTAGGTGGCGCCACCAATAACAAAAAGAACCTACATATTAACTAATAAACGGGTCCACAAAATTTCAAGAGGCCTAACTTTAAAATTGTTGATGCTATTTTGTTGTCAAGCAAATTGTTTACGGCCCTACAGACGAGTGATCACATAAGCTCTGTGACCTATGATCAGCAGAGCAAATAAAAAATTCACTGAGCCATGACCACTTGTACAAACTTGGTAGAGACCAACCCAAGGTACATTGCCACCAAGTTTGAAGTGAATCTGGCTGACAGCAGGAAGGTATATGATCATATACCTCCCACCTGACCATTTTGGAGAAGTTGAAAATGAGAATGGTGGATGGGTGACAGATTAACTGACATATGGACAACACAGAGGACAACAATACCCTCTGGCACTTTACCCAGAGGGTAAAAAACACAAAAAAATCAAAACTTTTATGAAACCTGACCATTTGAACAAACTTGGTAGAAACCCACCAAAGGTACTTTCCGTCAAGTTTAAGGTGAATCTGGCTGATCGTTTTGGAGAAGTCAACAATGTACCAGGTGGACCGGCAGACGGAGGCAGCCCTTTCTTTGTCATCACACTAAATCCATAGTGAAGACTAGTGTAGCTCAGCTGTGAGGACTGTTCCTACAGCTGATGTCTGCCATTGGGTTAACCATGACCCACACACTGGACCTAGGCACCTATTTTTGACTGCATGACACACCGTCTTGTCCACAAACACATGCATGCAATGCTCATGAGTCTAAGTCAAAGATCAACAGAGTTATAGCCCCAGCCACATGAAGGAGATTGGATAGATGCACAGATGGATGGAAAAGTGATTACTGTATGGCCCTCCTCCTGTAGGAAGAAGTATAATCAAAGTACTTATTTCACCGGTTTTGAGAAGTCATTCAGCATAACTAACAAACAGATGGATGCAAATGGATTTTACAAGCTCTGCTGTCAAAAACGTATGAGCATATACATGTATATGTACACAGTACAAAAAAATTTAAGCCCCCCCCCTCCCCGTAGCTTAATTTTTTTTGTCCAGTATATTTGCCCTCCTTGAGTGGCTATGATAGTGGTGTAGGTGAAGGAGTCTGCCATAGCTTATGCTGATAGCTGACTGTACCAGGCCATGTACAAGTTCACAATAACATGACAATTTAATGTCTGTTTTGGAGTCACTTGGGGTGGGACCAGGTAAAAATTAGCTTTTTCCGACTTGAATTGCCCAAAAGTGTCAACAGACTGTATAAATTGTCATCTGCTTAATGGTGTTACTAATATTTCAGGTTAACAAACAAAATTTGAGTTTTACACACAGGACCTATCATGACAGAAATGCCATAGCTTTCATTCATGTGGCTTGACCCACTGAATCCTACCTTTCATTCACGTGGCTTGACCTATCAAATGCTAGCTTTCATGCACGTGGTTTCACGCATCATGATGGAAATGCTTTCCTTCCTGTGATTTGGGCACATTGTGCCCAACATGTGCCACCTATATCTATTGACTCAATCTTACTCTGGTCAGGCAACGGTTAACCACAGCATACCTTTTTTCCCTAAAAACTACAGTATTTTTAATAAAAGCAATGTTTTTTATATTTCAAATAAGATTCTCTAGAGGGGTAACATTTTATGTTCATTTCTTCTTTTTTTAGTCAAATATTCTCAGCTGTGTTTCAATGATCAGATCAATTGAATAAGAAGCACAACCATTGAGCCTTGTTCATTAACAACTATGCAATATAAAATGAGACCTTTCTTGCAATCATGCTAAAATCCATGTTAGTTAACAACATGCAATATGTGTACTTCAAACACAATACACACAGATCATTGACAAAATATGTCTTTATACACTTCAGAAAAATGGGCCGGTGTTGACACCAGCAACCTATATGAATGTTATCACTCACTTAAGGAAGTAGACTTTAAAACTGCAGTCAGTCTTTCAGAATCTGCCAATGTTCACAAGAGCCAGAAATTTAGGAGTATAGTGGTACTGTTCTTGTAAAGCCCCCCTGATGAGAGGCCACCCCCTCTACAGAGGCCACTTCTCCATGCAACAAGTCTGGTATTTTCATTTTATTCCCCCCCCCCCCCCAAGAGGCCACTCCTCTCATCAGACCACATTTCTGGTGTACTTGGGGTGGCCTTATAAACGAGGGGCCACTGTATAGCAAAATGATAGAACTGTGGAGTTTGTAGTTTGTGCTGAGAGTCCCGAGGCTATCACAGCAGTTTGCTCCAATGCCTCTATTAGCTTTTACCACCCACAACACACAAAAGAATGTTATATAATTATTTCTGCTCTGTGGCAATCAGTTAATGCAACTGCTTTGTGACACAGAAAACCTGTATTTCATTATAGGAAGCCAAATTAAGTGCAGATTAGATATTATTTGCAATAGTTACCAGCCACATTCAGTCTCTTTCAAGCGATTACATTTTGTATATCAAAGGAACTAATGTATTAGACCTTTGTGGCTGATTATACACACCTGCAGCAAATGTTTTTCTATACCCACATTAATGACATTATTCCAGCCTGCCTCTGGAAGTAGACGCTGTTCCTGCTCTATCGAATCACCAGTTTACCCACTTGTTTTTCCAAGCTCTCTCTCTCTCTCTCTCCCTCCCTCACTGTCTCCCTCCCTGACCAAATTTGTCCTAAGTTTTTCTGAGACACTGTTATTTCCAAAACCACCAAATTTGCCATAGTGACTGACCTACCAGTAGTAGTGTGCATATCGTTTGGAATGGTCAAGATGTTTAAAATTCTGCAAATCAGGGGCAATTGAAATTTTTAAAGCTCCATATCTTCCAAACTATTGCAGATAGACACAAAATTTCAATGCGCATGTATAGGTTTGTGACAGCTGCCAATATAGGACAATAAATGAAAGTTGTAGAATTTTAAATTATGTTAATTAGGGGCATTGAAAAATGAATATCTTCAAAACTATTATAGATAGAGATGTCATTTCAACTTCAAGTTATAAGTTTGTGACAAAGCTGCACCCAATATACCATGAACCAAAGTAGTAGAATTTCAATTTATGCAAATTACATGAATATGCAAAATTTAAATCTTGAATAGCTTTAATCTATTATTGATAGAGGTGCCATTCCAACTTGAATTTATGGGTTTATGACATAGCCGCATCCAATGAACCATAAATCAAAGTTCCACAATTTTAACACATGAAAATAAGGTGAATACACAAAATTTAAATCTAATTTAATAATGTCAAAGCTATTATACATGGAGGTGCCATTCCAACTTCAATTTGTGGGTTTGTGACATAGCTGTATCCAGTGAACCATAGCCCAAAGTTGTTCAATTTCAATGTATGCAAGTTAGGTGAATACACAAAATTTAAATTTTGAATAGCTTGAAAATTATTATAGATAAAGGTGCCATTCCAACTTAAATTTATAGGTTTGTGGCAAAGCACCTCCCAATGAACAATGAGCCAAAGTTGTAGTATTTTACTTTGTTTAAATTAGGTGAAAATGCAAAATTTAAATCCAGAGTAACTTCCAAACTATTATACATAGAGATGCCATTCCAACTTCAATTTAAAGGTTTGTAACGCAGCCGCATCCAATGAACCAAAACTGTCAAATTTTAGTTTATGCACATTAGGTGAATAGACAAATTTAGATCTTGAATAACTTCAAAACTACTATACATAGAGGTGTCATTCTAACTTTAATTTATAGGTTTGTGACGTGGCCGCATGTAATGAGCCATGAACCAAAGTTGTAGAATTTTAATTTACGCAAATTAGGTGAATACACAAAATTTAAATCTTGAATAGCTTTAAAACAATGATAGACAGAAATGCCATTTCAACTTCACTCTGCATGTTTGTCACAATTAGGTACATCCAATGAACGAAGAACCAAAGTTGTAGAACTGTAATCTATGCAAATAAGGCGACAACATGAAATCTAAATCTTGAATAACTTCCAAATTATGAACTTCAATTTGTAGGTTTGTGACATAATCACATCCAGTGAACCATGAACTGAAGTTGTAGGCTTTTAATTTATAATGCAAATTAAGCAAATACCGGAAACAACAATCTTGAATAGCTTCAAAACTACTGTAGATAGTGGTGTCATTCAAACGTAGGTTTTTAAGTTTGTGACCTGACCATATCCAATGAACCAAGAACCAAAGTTGTAGTCATTTAATTTATGCAAATCAGGCTAAAAAAAATTCAAATTATGTTGAACAATGGCAAAGTGTAGCTTTTCAAACGGTTCTCATTTTGAAGGCAGCCAGACAGATTTGCTGTAAAGCAAATTTTTTTCTAGTGTTTTCATGTCTTACCTGACTTTACCCATGTGTACATGTAACTTGCACTCATGTTTCCCATGTCATACCTGAGTGCATCCACCTGACCTGTTTTCACGCTGTATCTGAGTGTACCCATGTTTTGAAATTGTTCAGCTCATCTTTATTTGATGTTGGTCCCAGTTTTCATATTGCATATCAGCCAACCCCACCTCACACTCACACTTCCATCCAGTGTATAACCACCTCACACTCACACTTCCATCCAGTGTATAACCACCTCACACTCACACTTCCATCCAGTGTATAAACACCTCACACTCACACTTCCATGCAGTGTACATCCACCTCACACTCACATCCAATGTGTACTCTATTCACACTCACACTTCCACATTGTATACCCACCTCATACTTACACTTCCATACAAAGTATACCCACCTCACACTACACTTTTATACAGTGTACATGTATACCCACCTCAACGGTCAAAGTTTGGGGTTACTCAACCCGACAGTTACTTTGTTGGCTGAAGTGTCATGTAATCGCCCATAATTGTCACTGCGTGAAACAGATGCCTGGCAATCATTCAAAACATCCACAAACATAACAAGTTGTTGCACACGCAGTCCATATACTGAAATCAGGTCAGCTGTCTAGACACTCATGCCACACAAAATCTTGTAAATATTGTGGGAACAGCAAACAAATTTACAAATAAATGATATCTAAGCCATAAAACTGCTATTGAAACAGATCATGATGATCCTGTGCTCTGCTGACTGAAATCTGCTTTTACATGATGAGCAGACGTGGAAATGTAAATACAATAGTGCAACATATGCACTGCATTGCCACATACACAGATAAAGTGGAGGCACTCACTTACAGTGGCAAAGCTTGATATCCCAAAACTTTGTCAAAAATTAACATCTTGACATTATTTTGGCAAACTTTCATTGTCTTAAGTCTAACTATACTCTGATAAAATAGGGAAAAACAGCAGGTGGCCAAAATAAGAACTAGTTGACCCTAGGTGACCATATATGCAATATCAAAGCAATTGGCCACGGAGTTCTGTAGATGCGGGAATTTGGATTTTTTTTTCCAAAAAAATAAAATAAAAATTTAATTAAAAAAAAAAGAAAAATTATTGCATCATCATCTCCTTTGCAAATCTAGTAGAGGTACACCTGGGGAACATCCATGTGCAAAATCAAAACATTTCATGCAGGGGTTTTTGAGGAGAAGTCGAACATGTAAAAAGTCTAACAACAGATGGATGGAGAGATGGAAGGAAGAACACATGGACGATGGACAACCAACCACCCTCAAAGCTCAGCAGACTGACAAGTCAGCTGAGCTAAAAATTGCAGCGTTACCCACCTGGTGAACAGATTAAGAACTAGCAGTACAAAGGAGTGTTCCTGTGTGATGTCAAAGCAATTGGGTGAGCATTTTCAAAGATTTTTCAAGATTTTCCCCCCAAAAAAACAAAAAAAATCATAAAAAATCCAAAAATCACTGGAGCATGACCATTTGAACAAAATTGTGAGAGACCCACCCAAAGTACATCCCCATCATGTTTGAAGTAAATCTGGCTGAAGGTTTCAGAGAAGTCGAAAATGTAAATTGTGGACCGACGACGGACGGAGAACCATCCTATAAGCTCAGCTGACTGCCAGTGAGCTGAGCTAAAATTTGCAGCATCACCTTTTGAATAAATTAAGATATGGGGGTCCCCAGAGGTGTCTCTATTCACTCTGTGCAGTTGTGAAGATTTTTAAAGAATTTTGCCCCCCCCCCCAAAAAAAAAACAAACAAACAAACAAAAAATTCATAAAAAATCTAAAAACCACTGGAGCATAACCATTTGAACAAACTTGGGCCCCATACCAATAAAGATAACCCTGCTGTGAGCCCAGCCTTTGAACTTTGCCTGCCTGTTGTTACTAGTTCTAGAACTGTACAGACAACATAAAGGGATAATTCATACCAACAGGCATGTTCTCAATGTGCCTGAAGAGTACCTACCATATTCCTCTTAATAAGGGCACAGCGTGCTACCATAAAATTTCATCCAAAAATAAAAAAAGCGAAAAAAAAAAAAAAAGTAGATCCTAAGTGAAATAATAAATCGTACCACTCGTTTGAAAACTATGGGATATTTGGAGGGTTCTTTCTTTGGAAAAAAAAATGGGGGTGTGCCCTTATTATGGAGAATGCGCTTATTAAGTTGAATACAGTACTCAGTACATTCCAGTACAAATGAAGGTGCTTGCTTTTCCTCACCATTGTTCACTCAGTACAATTCAGGTAAATTAAGAAGAAAAACATAAAAGGTAAAATTTCAGTCCTTTTTTGGCTCCTAGTGTATGTAATACCTGTTGATTTATTATTAAAAATGAAGGATTGTAGCCAAACTACAAGCAAAATCTGTTTACTGAGTAAACACTTTTACAGCGACATTTTTTCACTTCTAGAGTGATTTTATGCATGAACAGCCATGCTGGGTTTTACTCCTAGACCTCTCACACACATCACTCTAAATGCAATGTTCCACAGCAACTGGCCACACACAGATGAGAGGTGTAACAGGTGTGACCACAATGAGCACACTCCAGTACTTTGCCTGTGTACATGCACTGTACAGCAAGAGTACAGTGGTTGGTTGAGTACAGTCTGGCTGTGGCTGGGCTGTGGCTGGGCTGTGGCAGCTGGCAGCCACTTCCATCAAGCTGTCAAATACACATGCATGTAACTGTGCAGTAAATGTTTCCAGCCACACGTTTGCTTGTTGTACTCTTATCACTTCATTCTTTCACCCTTAACCCTTCCTCTACTATTGATTTTTTTTTTCTTTTTTGCTTAATTGTGCATCACACTGAATTTAATCTTGGGACCGCCACATAAACAGAGTCTTCATGGCATCCACGTGGAGGTTTATTTATGCAAACAAAGACATTGTATGCTCATATCCCGTCAATCAACCTGCGTAGTTTTTGCTGCAAAAACAATTTTGTTGCATAATTATGACGATTTTATTCCTACAGACTTTCCTGTACATTTGCTGATAATAATTCACAAAACAGTAGTAAAACTGCGTATTTTGCAGCCTCAACCTGCGTATGATTCTCTTGCTGGTTCAACCCATGTTTGGTATCAATGGAATCTTCAGAACCTCACCAATATCATCATGCTACTTTCCTACTGGCTCAAATTTTTATTCCCACCCACCGAATGTTGTCATCTTGCATTATTTACTATCTCCGAGGTAAAAATCTAAGAACAAAAGGCAGCAAGATTGTCTGCCTGCCTCAGGGCCTTGATTGGCTCACAGCTCATGCAAATAAGTTTGCCAGGTCTGGGCACATGGTCAAGCATGCACAGTGGGCACTTTCAGCAAAAAAGTATGTGGAGTGTATCATTCAAACCAATTGTATTTTCATGTTTTTATGTCACATAAATACCAAAATTTAGTGAGATATACATGGTAGATATTTTGAAAACATTCAGAATGTTCCTGGTTGGCCGCTGAAATAAATACAGAGTGGAAACTGCATGCAATTGATGTTAAAACAGGAAACTCGTGCACTGGTATACATTGTCAATCAATCTCCCTGATGGTAGGTACTGATTAAAATCTGTGTGCGGCTTTTTTCGCCAAGATACTGCAATATTTATATATATTTTGACACTATTGCTCAATAGTCTTAGTGGAACCATTTAATATGTTGTGCATCTGCAGGAGATCATGACATGTTGCCATATCTCAGTAATTACGCCCACTGAATGTTGATTAATGGCACCTAAACAAGTCTTGTGCTGGTTCCCTGCTGATGACCTGATTTTCTAAAGGTAAATAAAGCCTAAAACTTTCTTCTAAATTTCAAATTTTATGAATATGATTTGTTACTTTCCCAAATCAATTTGCTATAATGATTTAGAATTATGCAGTTTTTCAGTGAATGTTACAGAACAGGACTTCGCTTTTAGAATACAGTGGTACCTCTCTTGAGAGGCCCCGCTAATGAGAGACCCCATATCTTTTTAAGACCACTCTCACAGAACACTGTGCTATCGTTTCCATGTTGTTGTACCTGTAATGAAAGACCACCTGTTTTGAGAGACCACATTTTGACCCACTAACATGATGTTATACAGTTTCTTCATTTTTTGAACTCCAAAAGTCACACAAGGAAGTGTTGAAAGAACAAATAAAAAAAAAAAAAACGGTTCCTCAGTTAGATATTTATCTTGCTTTACCCATTTATTTTGAGATATATCTATCTGTGTTTGATTGACATCATTTTAAAATTTGATTGATCTTGTGAAAATTGACTTCAGAGAAAATCGCTTTCAAAGGTCATGGCTCTGATTTTTACAAAGAACGGACCGTCGTGCGAAAATGACTCATTCCCTCCAATCAAACTTTTCAGTACGAGTGGAGTGAATAAGAAACTTCAACTCTGACGTATTCTTGCAAAGATGCATTGTTGTTTTGTGGTATAAAAATCAAGTTTTCGATCTCAAATTTTGTAAAGCCACGCCCAATGTTGGTTTTAGCACTGTGGTTTCACATGCCACTTCCAAGGATCAAAGGGAAGACGTAAAGCGATTACACAGTCACCTGACCATGCCCCTGACAACACACTGTTTCAAAATGGCAGACGGCAATTGGGTCCACGTGTGGTTGACAGTTTGTTTATCAATTTTTACCTGGGTGGCAGGCTTTATACTCTGAGATTGTTCCATCTGGGCCAGGCTGTATACTGTCAGCGTGCGATGTAGTGTTAGCCCAAGGAGGCTCCACAAGGCAATTGTTTGATTATTTGCGCAACAAGCAACATGTAGGATTGAACGTGCGAGAGCTTTTTTTGTATCAAGATTCATTAAATTTTACTGAAAGTGACCACCAAAAAGTTTGACACAAACTACACAGTTACAAATTACACAGTCATTGTGTTCGTTACTGTGGGGTAACGAATCTACGTATTTTTTCTTTTTTGCTTTCTGTCACAACTTTTCACTTGTGCCTTACTCTGTGTTCACAATTTGCTCAATTCAAGTCTTTTTGTGAAACTAAAATGTATAAGAAACTAGGTCCTAGGTCCAGTTATTTGTGCGAGCATGCGTTGTGTTCATCCTCTGAATTGGGAACATGCTGGGAGCACATGGGATTAGATGCATTTGATTGAATGGTGCGTGTCACGTGACTAAATTTACCAATGACAGGCGCAGAAACTTCCCTCGACTAAAACACTGACAAATTTTAGGCTATTTTTAGGGATATCCCAGGAATTCTTTATTTTCAACCAATTGGAGAGCTTGTTACACAAGGAGACAAACTCCTGAGCTTTCCTGCGGTATAAAATATCATGTCGGTCAAACAGAAACATTGAGGCCGCAAACAGACAAAGTTAACTTGGTTTTTGTGTCAATTTCGGACTTGGTCATTCAAATTGTGACAAAAACAGGCGGTTTATAGATTTTTATCCGTGTGAGAGGGAAATAATCCTTTTAAACACAAAATGCAAATAACCAGTCGCAAGTATTGAAGTTTGTCTACAATAAAAAGTACACGCTCACAGGTAAATAGACAATACAGGCGAACGGTGAGCTGATGAACGTTGGCTTTTGGTGCGGATGAATACACTCGCAAACGATGGTGTTCACAGCATGTTCGAATGTACTGACTTACAACCACTGATTCATTTAAAATTAAATTGAAATATGTTCCCCAGGTGTCAAAGCTGGCATATAATTTGCATGAGTATGCGCAATATTTAAAGCCCAAAGCAGCCGGACCGCATAATACACATGCACGGGTTTATTGATCAACCTGGTGAAAAAGCCAGAGTGGACTCTCCTTTTACATAGCCCCCTTGGTTAGCCAAATGGCTGAAATCACATATATACCCCACTGAACATTATTAAATAGATGGCTCACAATAGATTGGAAAAAATTAAATTTATTAGCAAACACCGCAATAATGCCCATAGTTCAGTGATGCAAGGTGTTTAATCCTGTTAAGTTTTGACAAGCTTTGAAGTCAAGACTCAAGCTGACCAGCTGTTGTGACCCAGTTCACGCTCCATTTAGATGAATCACATCATGCAAAATACCTCTATATCGCCAATAATGTCATAAGTCACTGTAACAGCAAAAAGAAAGTTGTTCAAGTGGCACTAGTTCCTTTGGTGTCTCTCTTCTACTGATATGTGCTTGCAATCCAATCAAGTGTGCCGCCATTTTTTCACCTGCGGTCACGTTACTTTGTCGTTGTCAGGGGCCGGTCAGCACGGCTGATGGCTGGTCAAACATTGTGGATCATTAGCATAACAAAGTAAACAGAAGATACACTTGCAGTGGTCCGCTGAAACTTGTCATAGTTTTTCATCAATTTTTTCATATAAATGTTGTTTTTTTTTTTCAAACAATATTAGATGACCACATACTTTAGACGTTTATCTTTCAGACAGAGAACACAAGTCATTTTGTGATTTTTTCGGCACAGCCGTCATAGACCAAACCATCCTCGCACCTTAAAGAGGCCAAAACAGTCGCAGCTAAAATGGAATCTCTTTCATGACTCCATTTTAACTCAAGGAGAGAAAGTTTAACATGTGATCAAAACCTTCTGTCACTTTGGTAAGTTGTCACCTTGGCATTTTTTCTGTGATACACTGTACATTCTATTTTCAGACTGATACATTAAATTAGGTCCCAAATGGTGCAATAAACATTAACCTGTGTTAATTTAAATATGATGTTTTGCTTGCAACTCATATCTACACTTGACTATCACTGAAAGCAGATTGTGAGTTCAAGCCCCAGAGTTGAACTGGCTGGACATCCACGTTGGTTTCAACATATTTTATTAGTCCACGTTGAAACAAGATATTTGTATTACAAGTGTCTTTTCATCCATAACCACTTCCTGGATCATTACCATATTCTGCCTAACATTTGACAATGTTTTATTCATATCCCAAGCATTTTTAGCTGCAGTGGTATTCACCCAGAGGAGTGAGCATTATTCATCTGTGAAGGTTTTGTGTGCGCCCAGACATTTCACTGGGACAATGCCACATCACCGAAACCAGGCATTCTCAACCAGCCAAAAATGATCAGTTAGTTAGGATACCAGAAATACGATCACAATTTTATTTAGAAGAGTTTAATGTCATGATGACATCACAAGAGTGGTAAACATAAGCAACAATGGGTACCGCCAGTGCAAAAATGCTGATCCCTATGGGCTTTACTCCCTACTTTGTACCAAATAACATTGAAAACCCATGGGATATGGCCTATGCGATATAGTTGACCATATCCCATGGATGGGACTGCTTTTTACCAAATTTGTAAAATCAGAGATGTGGTTTTTCAAATATGAAAGGAATCAATTCCATCAATGGTATATCCACACTTGCCTTATTACCTCGCCATAAATCACGGGTGAAAACATGATGGTCCTTAGTATAAATCCCAGCCAACGGGTAAGAATAAACTTGATTCTGTGATGCAAACTAGGGCCAAAAATGCACGACTGATTGGCAGAAAAACCAACCACTCTGTAAGACGCACCATGTGCAGTTGACTGTTACATGCAGGTGTCCCGCCAACCATTATTCAACAGCTCAGTGGGCACAAAAATGTGCAGTCCATGAACAATTACGCAGCAGCAAGTCGTAATCAACAGCACGCCATGTGCAGCCTTCTCCAGGGAAATTCTTCTTTTCAGAGACCTCTAACATCTGTCCAAAACACTCACCAGAGTCTGCCTTCATCGTTTGTCCCAGCTAGGTGGAGAGAATTGGAAGGTCACATTGCCTTGGAATGTTTTACCAGCAAACATTCCAAAGTATGCACCCGTGGAGCTCGACTGAGGGCCGTCAGATTGGCCCCATCACTGACGGCCCTCAGTCGAGCTCCACGGGTGCATACTTTGGAATGTTTGCTTCCAATTCTCTCCACCAAATTAATTCCATATAGAAATAATAAAAAAGTGTCTTTTTGTCAAGATTTGTACCTGAAGTGACGGCCGTTCAAAAAAATCTGCCATTCGGCCTGTGGTCGCCTGCTTTTCTTTGTTGTTTCAATTTTATATTCATATGTTAAAAAAATCTGCCATTAGACCTGTGGTCGACCACTTTTCTTTGTTGTTTAAATTTTATATTCATACGCTCGGCATGAGTGTGTCAAAAGTCTCATGTAATGTAGTGAAATAAAATGTTACAAGTGATACAAATTGTCTTTTCTCTTTCTTAATGGACCGTAAGGGATAAATATAAAATAGCCCTCGTTGTTAATCTGTCTGAACCGAATCCCCCTCATTGTTTACTTGCCTGCGCGTCAAATCAGCCCCTTCGTGCTTGGGTGATCAGGCGTGCATGCAGGCAAACAACTTGGGGGATTCAGTTTGACAGATTAACAATTCAGGTAATTTTGTCTAGGAATCATATACAGTGAAACCTGGCTTGAAAGGCCATCTCTGGTTGTGAGTGAATTGTGGTCTCTGAGAGAAAGCATAAATAACAGGTAAATTACAAAGCACAGTACCTTGACAAGGTGATCTTTCAAGGCAGGTGGTCTCTTTTTTGAGTGGTGCCCCAACACAGGGACCAATATATATAGGGGATTCATTGTGATGTCCAGTCTAGTGTCCCCTCTGTTCACAGACCACTCCAGTGACAGATCACCTGCCTTTTATACAGAGATTTGTCAGCTCCCAAATGCTGCCTTTTATTGATTATTTCACCACCATTGACAGGCCACCTGCCTCATGGGACCACTTGTTAACCTGTTGCAGCAGTGAAATGTCAAAGGAGGGACTTCTGTATTGGCAGACCAGTATTAGGACAGACCCAACGTGGTCATACAAAACATGTGGTCTCTCCACACACATCAAATGACATGGAAAGGGTAAGGTACTAAATAGATAGGGTCTTTACAGGCAGGCGGTCTCTCAAGTGAGTAGTCTCTCAAAACAGGCACTACTACATACTCAGGTCAGCAGAGTCAAAAAGTTATTGTTACATCCCAACCACATTTCTGCACTGTGCACAATGGGGTGTGTCTGTGCCAGCACCATCCCATTGACACATCTTCAATGAAGACACTGCTCCGGGTTACACCTAAATGTACTTTCTCACCTTCCTGGTACAATGTGCCCGACATCTGTCCATCCAGAGAGCACTCCAGGCCACACATACAAGTACTTCCTCCCTGTCCCACTCGTGTCTCTTGGTCACACATACAAGTACTTCTTCCCTGTCCCACTACAGTCTCCTGATCACACATACAAGTACTTACTCCCTGTCCCACTACAGTCTCCTGGTCACACCTACAAGTACTTACTCCCTGTCCCACCAGTCTCCTCAATACTCTCAACTTGGGTCCTGCCTAGATATGTAAATCCTACCAAATTTTATAAAGTCCTCATTGTCCCATTTCCTCATGTACTTCACCATGTTTGTATATTCTCTTCATATGATCTCATTCACCTGTTTCTTTCACTAAATACGGTCTTCAAACAGATTTGATCATATATGAATTTGTAAAATAGCACTATTACAATAGTATTTAAATGTAAACACTCATTGCTTGTTATTATAATTTGTACAACTATCCCGGCTGTTTAGGGTTGCTCAGAAAATAAACAAATAGCATCTGGTAAGGAGCCTTTGATCGGGATTTATCAATATTGTTTCCTGCCTTCTGTCACACAGCACATGCAATTTTATTGTAAACATCATGCACGCCTTCTGTAAACTGACGTCAATGGAGTCCCATTGATGTTGCTACGCTGTGCTTTAAAATTAAAATATTCTCTGTTCAAATCCATATTCATGTCATTGTGTTTCCATGCTGTCCTCGTACATACATACATGTATTCAAGCACATCACCCTATAAATGCTGATCGTGCAAAGTTTTCTATGACAGCATTCTGCCTTACACAAGGTTTAGACTAAATAATAGAATACTGGGCACGTCTTGCTTGCCTGCACTGTTCTTGGCTATGCTTGGGAGTGGTGGATCTGAGCAGAGATCCCTCCACCTGCTTCTACCACACACATGCACAGTGCAGTCACTGTTCACCATGTCTCCAGCTGACATGATGTATCAGTGGACTACAACATTTGCTTCCATGCTGGGTCTTTACATAGGAGTTTGACATTTGGGTGACAAAGAGACTTCAAACAAATGTTGC
The DNA here is from genome assembly GCA_964020975.1 of Hermodice carunculata. NCBI lineage: Eukaryota > Metazoa > Annelida > Polychaeta > Eunicida > Amphinomidae > Hermodice > Hermodice carunculata. The sequence continues at coordinate 3,685,831 of OZ026622.1, forward strand.
CTTTGATGGCTGGCTCTGAAGACTCCTGACCACACAGTGATGCATACACATTTCCTGGAAGTGTGCAAATTTGTTAAAGCATCAAGACGGGCAGGAGACTGACTGAGTGCTGCTACATGCCTGGCATGTAAAGCAGCTCAAGGCTTTCAGTCACCTGCATCTCTGGCAAGTCTGTACCTACCCTGTACCCAGCTTAGGTCTTGTTCTATCTCATCACCCAGCCCTCTCTCCAGCTCAGATACTGTTCTATCTCATCACCCAGCCCTCTCTTCAGCTCAGATACTGTTCTATCTCATCACCCAGCCCTCTCTTCAGCTCAGATACTGTTCTATCTCATCACCCAGCCCTCTCTTCAGCTCAGATACTGTTCTATCTCATCACCCAGCCCTCTCTTCAGCTCAGATACTGTTCTATCTCATCACCCAGCCCTCTCTTCAGCTCAGATACTGTTCTACCTCATTAACCAGCCCTTTTAACTGAAACAGATCCCAGTGAGGACACAGGACTGTTGTACATGCTGAACTCACTGTGCACTTGGTGCTCAGAAATAACACCAGTCAGTGATTTTTATGCTGCATTTCAGTGATACAAAGGGCAGTTGTCAGCAAACAGCTCCCTGCAGTGCACCTGCTGTCCACCACTGAGTATTGCCCAACTCCATCAAAGGCAAATTGAGGCTTTTGCTGCTCAGTGGTGACCAGCTGTAGACATCGGAACTTGATGACGGGACAGTGGTGGGGACAGTGGTGGACAGGTGGCAGGCCCCAGTAACTGCCTGCATCCGCCCACTTCTACTGGCTACTTCCAGCTATTCTGATTGCTTTGTATAATATGTAAAATATGAATTCTCCAGGAACGGCATGATCCACATACTTGCCCACCAGCATTGTTCACTCTCTTATAAACAAAGCCTTTCAAAAATGTCAAGCCCAGCAATGCAAATGTGAGTTGTATGGTTTCATTATTTGTACAAGCTAGTCAACAAAAGCCAATCTCAGGGGAAGAATTGAAACCATGTACCATTTGTAACAAAAAATTATGTTCACATGCAATATATTTGAAATGAGAAGACTGCAACAGTCCTGTGCTCAGCTGACCTTGCATGCACATACTAAAGTGGTCCTGTGAATTTCTGAATAATATCAAGGTCACCTTTGTTTATAACCTCCTCGCTGTCTGTAATATCAGTCTTGAATAATACAAGTTATTTTTTATATGAAAAGCAACTGAATCCACAATTACGAAGATGTATGCCAATATGTCAGTTTTACCTTTGGAGGTCACTCAAAGTCAAAATTAACAATATCAAAAGAAAACACATACTTTTTATTCTATTAGTGTCATAAAGCAACAGTGGACCTATGATCCATTATTACTGAGATATTACCCACTATATCAGTGGAACTTTTCATGTCACTTAAGATCAAAATTAACACCAAAAGAAAACCTAACAGATAATTTCCTATTAGTGTTTAATAATAATCATGGGCCCAGTACACAGACCTACCTAGACATATGTACATGCCAATAGGTCAGATCACTGCTATGCCTAGTATACAGTTACATGTTAACATGCACGCATACCTTTTCAGATTTTCCTAACTTTGGTAATTCTTGAAAATACCATTCAGAGAACGGATTACCCACACAATCTTTTTTTCCCCTTACTTCTGCATTTTTTTGTATTTTTGTTTTTATAGGAGACTTTGCAGTAGAATACTTTATATACAATTTCCATATTCTTGTCCATAAAATGAAAGAGCACTTTTGGGTGTGTTCTTGGGGCAAGTTCTGGTGACAGAGGCTACTGTACTTTGCGTCACTCAGACAGCCATAAAATAAATACTTCAAAAGTTACATAAGTTTAAAAATATTAAGAGGAAGTTGGTTTTCAATAGGAATGTGTTCCACTATAATGTGTATTTCTGAAAAAAAAAAATTGAAGTTGCATGGGATCCTTGTTGAGATATTATGGTAATGCCGCCCCTTGTGCACCACTTATACAGCCTTGAAGAAAAATACTTTAAAGTTTCATTAAAAGTTTATAAACAAAAAGAGGGAGTTGGTTTTAAACAGGAAACCTGGTCCATCATACGATGCATCTCAAACAAAAATTTGGTAAAGACGCTGTCAATATTTTTTGAGATATCGCGGCAACATCGCCAGGGTTGACGCCATTCAGACAGCCTTCAAAAAAGTACATTAAAAATTTCATAAAAAGTTTAAAAATAATCAGAGGAAGCTGGTTTCAAATAGGAACCTGATCCATCATAAGATACATCTCTGATAATAATTTGATAAAGCTGTGGTAATTTTTTTTTAGATATCGCGGTAACGTCGTCAGGGTTGACGCCACTCAGACGGCTTTCAAATACATACACTAAAAGTTTCAGAAAAAGGAAGAAAAAAAAATCAGAAGAAGCTGGTTTTAAATAGGAACCTGGCCCATAATAAGATGCACCTCTGACAAAAATTTAGTACAGCTGCAGTCAATATTTTTGTAGATATCGCAGTAACATCATTGGGGCTGATGCAACTCACACAGCCTTCAAATAATTACATTAACAGTTTTATAAAAAGTTTAAAAATAATCAGTGGATGACGGTTTTAAATATAAACCTGGTCCACCATAAGGTTCTTTTGTGACAAAAATTTTTGACAGCTACGATGAATATTTTTTGAGATATTATGGTAATGTCATCCCCTTGTGCCCCACTCAGACGGCTTTGAAATAAATACTTTTAAAGTTTCATAAAAAGTTTTAAAATAATAAAAGGACGCTGGTTTTCAAAAGGAACCTGGTCCATTACAAGGTGCATTTCTGACAAAAATATGATACAACTACGGTGAACACTTTTTGAGATATAGCGGTAACATCATTAGGATGCAGAGACAGATGACGCAGGAGCAGCAATACCCTCCAGCACTTTATGTGCCAAGGGTAAAAAGCGGGATATCGCCCACTTTGGTTTTGCACGTCACACTCTATTGTTTGTATAATATTCATGTAATGGCATATTGATACATGTGCACAGACATAATGACCATAACAAAAATCATTTCCTGAAATGTATTCCCTCTGGGACCTTGAGAAAGTAGGCCAATGCCATCTATATTGTGCAACATAAAACATCTATATATAGGATACACGTTGGTGGTACAGTTGTATTGTATTATATTGTATTCAATGACAATCACACAGAAAATACACATTACACAGAGAATGTCATTATAAAATAGAAGTAACATATCAAAGAAATCACCAGTAAACTGCAGCAAAATTTAAAGCATGTGATTTTCAGCTGGAGGAAAGAAACCCTTTAGGGTTATTTCATACAAGCTGGGGAAACACTGTACAGTGAAATAACTTGGAATCAAAATTTTTGCCAGAGGAAAAAAGTCAGATATGGTAACAATTATCTGTTGGTAACATTAGCTTTATTGTTTCTCAACATATTGAATTTAATGTGTTCTCAGCACATTTTGGTCCATATCTTTCATAATAGTGCTAGTGGCACAACTGAATTTCAACACTTTTTTTTGGCCTTTTTGACATCCCTCTCAAGTCTCACGATGATTCATTAATATCTCTTTGAAAAACAGCATTTGCAATAATTTCATAGTTTGGCCTAAATATTACATATTGCAACAGGTGGCACCACCAATATGGAACTTGACCTACAGTTCCATACACTTGACAATTCCTGAAATTTATATGGAGCCATCTTGAAAACTGTGGACTGTATTGCACTGGCAAGCAAAAGTTTACAGATGGAATGACAGAAGTGCAGACAGATGGATGGAAGTATACACAGATGGACAGACATTAGTGATTGCATAAGCTTTGTGACCTATGCTCAGCAGAGTTACAAAGTACTATGAAATATGGTAGTTCAACCCTAGTAAGTAAAGCATGTTGACAAGATGGTCTTTGATGGCAGGTGGTGCCTCAATGCAGGTCTCTCAGGCACTACTGTCAGGATGTAAGCCACAATGTACTCCTTCTACCCCTGCCACCAGCAAATCCTTAGGTTCAATATTTGAACTTGCACCTTCCATATAAATGAAGGCTATGCAAATTGAGATGTTGATGGTAAATAGTGCAGTAGTCAGCATAATGCATTAGTCTGATGTCCTATTAATGCGGGACCAGCCTGCTGTCATCTACACTCTTAGTGTTCTTACATTGGTCCCTTCTTAAAGGGCCCCTCTCCACTACAAGCCAACTTAAGCTTAATTACTATTATTACATGTCTGCTAGAGACAATGACATATTTCTCTTACTGCTGTCAGCTTGGGACATTTGTAAAATAATGCGTACAAATAAGTACTGCAGTGACAAATGTTTGTTTATAGACATTCAGACATAACATTCATGACGTTCAGTTTGGCAGTGTCTATTTAAAATTGTCAGTACGAGTGAGATTTGTTCATCCTGATAATTGTACAATGTACATTTGGCAGACATGGACTCTACGATAATGAATGCTGGACATTATTGAGTGCTCACTCTCAAAATTTATTTCCATTTCACTTATTTGTATTGAATAGGTGTAGGTAATATCACACCCATTATTGTTTGACTGCCTCATCAGGCAATGTCTGCATTGGAGATTGAGAAATGCCGTCATTTCCATATTTGCAACGTCAGCTTCAGGTATTTGTACAAGATATTAATATACCGGGACCCACACAGAGACTAATATGATTAGTTGAATCAACAGATTTTTCTCTTATTAATGCAATGGCCGTGTTGCAGAACATTTGCCATGAACCTCTTCCTGGTCCAATAATCCCAGGTCAACAGCTTTCCTGCTGTGGCTTGTATGCATTCCATGCCAGCCACAGCAGGAAAGCTGTTGACCTCCAGTGTGCCCTCACCACACCGCTTATCTTCAATTCTCAGAAAAAAAAAGTTTAAAGTCAATCTGGATGCAGTTTTGAAGAAGTCAAAACGTGAAATACCACTGCTATCCCCATTAACTTGACATAGTACTGATCAATAGTAATGTAGTAATATATGCATAACCAACATGTAGAAAAACACCAAGGAGGACCAGTGGCGGATAAGCCTTAAACAAAAGTAGAAGCCACACCGGTTTCACATCTTCCACGAGTCTTGTCGGTGGCAGTTGGAACACCGTAAACAGCTGCCTATATAGCATGGGGTAACACTGCTAACTAATGGTACGCACATGTCACAGAAACAGCATGCCAAGACAGGTGACAAGACTATCAGTCAAACTGTCCATTGCAAGCAAATGGACTTAACGTGATGATTCATAGGCATGATGGTGTGACATGGTAAAGTAACCATGCCCTGGTTACTGAATGGACAAGTCCAGTACCACACAGTGCACTTGAGAAAAGCCATGTACCGGGGGGGAAATCCTCCTGTACTGCCTGAGGAAACGAAAAGGTATCCACAGGAGATAGCAAAATGGAAAAGCAATTTTGCAAATGTGTGCAGACAGAAATGTCAACCAAGAGGTTGTTTACATCTTTGTTCTTGATGTAAAGAAAATGTTCACTCATTCTTCTCATCAATGTGCACTTGGTCTGACCCACATCCTGTAGACTGCAGCATTGGCAAGTGAGCAAATGGACCAAGTTATTGTGCTCACATGAACCCCTGGGGGCGTTTTATATAAACTGCCTGTGACATGGTTCTTACTTATACCATTGGTATCGAGCCTCTCACAGTAGCAGCCAGACCTGGTATCACACAGGTTCTGTTTGGCAATTCCAGCGACTGCAGGTCTCCTGTCAGTGGGGGGATATCTCAGTCTGGAACGAGTCAGTATCCTCTCTGAATTAAGATTCCTGGTTCTCAGGAAACAAAGGACCACTTCTTTTTGTCCTACATCTTTCGCATATTTCAGGGCTTGAACTGTGCCCCAATTATGTTCAACAATAGATTTGATGGGAGGAAGAGCACGCTTATAGTCCGTGATCGAGAGAAGTTTTTCTTGAGAAAAATAAAATTCTCTTGATGTCATTAATGTCCAAGTTACAACCTGATGTAACAAAATCACTCACCTTTTTTAATTTATAGGCCTGGTGGATGAGGAACAAGATGGCTGTGTGAACAGCCCATGCTCAGCTGACCTTGACATTCATCACACTTGCAACTCTGTGAACCTGTGATACGATCAAGGTCATCAATGTACAGAGTAAGTCTGACCTTTATAGAAGAACACAAGCATGTGCAACATCAAGGTCCCAGTTCAAGTAGTTCTCGAATTATAGTGAAGAATAAAATTCATGTATGTTGCACTGTGACCCCAGAAACGAGGTCAACGTCACTCATGTACTGTCTAAGCATGACCTAGATACAGAAACATTAACATGTGCAACATCAATGTCCTAACTCAAAAAAGATCTCAAGTTGTCAAGTGAACAGTACATTTCGTGTCAGTTGTCCTGTGACCTTGGGAATGAGGTCAAGGTCTAAAGATCACTGGAGCATGACCATTTGCACAAAACACATGGTGGAAACACTGCTTTAGAGGAAGGACAGCTCCATACCCCTAGTAGATGAAAGGCCAGGTCCGGTACAATGGGGGGCGGGGAGGTCCAGTTTAAGCTTTCATCAGTTAATTGGCATGCACAATACGCCTATCATGCTGATAAGGGCAGCAGGGTGCCTACTATACCTGTATCCTGGACAAAGCAAATGATTAACATCTGCTGTTACCTGGCACTGGGTCACTAATTAAATGTCTTTCCACTTAATTGTTTATCAGTGATAAAGCTGGACTGCATGCTGTGCCTGAACATACAGCTACTTGTTCCCAGTTCTAAGGGAAAGTTCCCAGCATGAGGTAGACACTTATAAAAGGTACATCTCTACCAAGTTTGGCACAAATCTGGCCAAAATTATTTAAGTTATAACCATTACAATAAATTCCCTTATTGAACTTTCCTATTATAATTTTTTTAAAAGATTTTGGGAAAAAAATCACAAACAAGAGGACTGTGACAGTCCTGTGCTCTGCTGACTAAGTTGCCCTATGACCTTGGAAATGAGGTCAAGGTCAATGACCTATTCTGAATCTAACTTTCATAGAGGGCCATCCCCATGTGCAAGATCAAAGTCACAGTACAAATACTTCTCAGGTTATCACGTGACCAGAAAAACTTCAAGTTAGTGGCGCTGTGACCTTGAGAATAAGGTCAAGGTCACTAATGTACAGTATCAATCTTTCCTAAATAGATGACCACCAACACGTTCAACATCAAAGTCCTACCTTCCACAGTTCTCAAGTTATAATGTGAAAAGTAAAATTCATGTAAGTGTCTGGGTCCCAGTCACCTTGGGAATGAGGATAAGGTCACCCATGTACTCTCTATGTCTGGCCTTTGCTCAGGACAACCATCATGTTCAACATCAAGGTCCAAGTTCAAATAGCTCTCAACTTGTCAGGTGAACAGTAAAATTTGAGCAAGTGGGCCTATGACCTTGGGAATGAGGTCAAGGTCACTCATTTACTGTCTACGTGTGGCCCTTATTAAGAACAACTAGCACGTGCAATACATATGCCCTACCCTTAATAGTTCTCAAGTTACCATATAAACAGTGAATTTCATGCACTGTGACCTTGGAAATGAAGTCAAGGTCACTCACCTACTGTACATGTATCACCGTCATACCCAGAAGTGTCCCTATGCAATTTCAAAGCAATTGGTTGAGTATATACAAGGATAAAGACTTTTGAAGATTTGGCCAAAAATTGAACAAAAAAATCATAAAAGAATCCGAAAATCATTGGACTGTGACCATATGAACAAACTTGGTAGATACCCACCCAAGGAACACCCCCAGCAAGCTTGAAGTGAATTAAGCTGATGGTTTCGCAGAAGAAGTCAAAAATTGTCAATTAGCATTGCAAACCCTAATGACTTTGCAATCCCCATCGACTTGCATGGTAATTAATAGGCATGTAAAATCAAAAAGAAAAATTCATAAAAAACCACAAAATCACTGGACTGTGACCATTTGAATACACTTGGTAGAGACACTCCCAAGTCACATCCCCATTAAGTTTGAAGTGAATCTGGCATACGGTTTTTAGATGAGGTCGAAACTACCATTGCAATTCCCATTGACTTACCTAGTAAACAATAGGAATGTATGCATTGACCAACAAGTACCTGAATTGAAAATTTGTTAAAAATCAGGGATCCACAGCAATGACACCTGGTGAACAACCTTGTGTGACCCTTCCACAAGGAGCATATCCACCAAGTTTCACCACAATCTGGGATGTGGTTAATCGCAGCGCCACCTGTTGAACGAGTTAAGGTCTGGGGATCCCCAGAAGTATCCCTATTCAATATCAAAGTAATTGGCCAAGCGGTTTCTTCTTAGAAATCTTTTAAGATTTTCCCAAAAAATATTCATTAAAAATCCAAAAATCACTGGACCATGACCATTTGAAAAAATTTGGTAGAGACCCACCCAAGACACATCCCCAGCAAGTTTGAAGTGAATCTGGCTAACGGTTCCGGAGATAAGGTTGAAAATGTGAATTACCATTGCAATTCCCATTGACTTGCATAGTAAACAACAGGAATGTATGCACTGACAAACAAGCACCCGAATGATAAATTTATTAAAAAACAGAGATTCACAGCAACGCCAGCTGGTGAGTAACCTTGTGTCAACCTTCCACAAAGAACATATCCACCACGTTTCAGCACAATCTGAGAGATTGTTTTGGAGGAGTTGAAAATAGCAAAAACACACAAAAATTAATTAAAAAATAGAAAAAAATTGCATCCCCACCTGTTGGAAGAAATTAAGGTCTGGGGGTCCTCAGAAGTGTTCCTATAGAATTTCAAACTAATCGGCCAAGCAGTTTCCGAGATTTTTTAAGATTTCCCCCCAAAATGAACAAAAAAATTAATTATGAATCCAAAAATCACTGGACCGTGACCATTTGAACAAACTTGGTAGAACCTACCAAAGGTACATCCCCACCAAGTTTGAAGTGAATCTGGCAGATGCTTTTGGAGAAGAAGTCGAAAATGTGAATTGTGGATGACGGACGTCTCTGGTATGATACACTTTATAGAAAAGTATGACCCATTTTCATAAATATCAAACCCAACAATAGGGCTGCAATGATCCCTTTTCTCACGATACGATACGTTACATGCAGCTGACTAATGGATATAAATTAAATTTATATATTCTTTTGTCACTTATTTCAAATTCATGCTCTCAATTTTTTTCAATTCATATTTGTAAAATAACATGATAAATGTTTCAAATGTAAAATAATTCAGAAATGTAAAGCTAAAAGGTTGAAATGCCTTACAATGAAATTTACTACAATTTTATATTCTTTAAAAAATTGTGATCCAGTTTATGATTAATGTGCAAGTGAAATATCATTACCATTTACTTTCTTTGCTGTCATAATGTTCATGTGGAGCCAATCAAATACAAAGTCTCACTAATTAAATAAATTAAAAAAAACATATCTAAGCTTTAAATATTTCCAACAAAATTGCTGTCAAATGATATTATGGGCTTCTGTTTTATAACTAGTATGAACAGTTGTATGTCTTATCCTGCTGTTATTTATTCATCTACATATTCCTTTTGAAATTAAATGAAACCAGGCTTAATGTAGGCCTACCGAGCCTTGAAACTCTTCAATGCTGTTTTGGCAGACAGCAAAACATGAAATGCAATACAGGTAAGATGAGAGTGCTGCCCCCTATTCAGAACTGATGTACTAAAACCTTTTGTACTACAGTATGGTGTCACAGTATTTGACTAAAAGTGCACATGGCTGTATTAAATCACACGTGTGGATTTTGGTTTTACTCTGCACATTTTAAGGATTTTATTACCATGGTTTGGTCATTAACAGCTTGACATCAACATCTATAAAAATCGTATGTACTGTGGAAGTGTTTGTTGATATTTACGGCCTTTGATGAATGTTCAAACTTCAAGGGCAATGCATTCACTGCTGCTGGTCGCCATGTTGCCGCTTACTTCTCCCGTCCCAAACTATTTCTTTGCCAGTTGGTCTGGACACCAGAGAATAAAATATATAAAAACTGACATATATATGGTCTTCATTCTGTTGTTGAACAAATTTTGCTGGTATATGGTAATGAGAATATATGTAACAATACATTTGTGTGCATTTCCATATGTCTTGAAACTGTCATGCCGACAAAACGTGTAACATATTTTTGTGATACACAGGCTCACAATTCGATATGCGTATCTTGTATTGCGATGCACCGATGCAGCAGTGAATCGTTACATCCCTACCCAACAATGACAGCAAAGAGATTCCACAGCTACCAAAGCATCAACATTCATCTTCCAATACCAATGTGAAGAAACAAATTTCACTCCTGACTTGAGAGAGGCAGTCACCCATAAAAGGCAACTGGTGGTTTTAAAGTGGTCCTCTCAACCTTTGAAATATTTTTCATTACATACAGACTATAGTGTTTCCAATATTTATAGGCCCAACCACTCAAAATCCAAATTTTATCACTTGTGCCAAAAATAAAAAGAGAATGGGTAGACCTGTCACTTTTTTGGTTCTTCTGACTAGTTTGTCAGCTGAGTTTACAGCAAAAGTAGAAACAAGATATGTTTGTAAAACATAGATGCCCCCCGCCCTCTTACCCTTGCCCTCCCTACCCTATTGATAGTGGTAGATGGGGCACTCGTGAGCTTACAAAATTAGTGAAGGTTGATCAAACATCGATGTCAGAAAACTGCATCAAGGTCACCCATCTTCATTCTCAACCTAGTCTTTATAGGGAACCATAAGGCTGTGCAATATAAAAAGCATAAGTTATGCGGAAATCATGAAACCATATTAAGTAAAGTGGCTCCGTGACATTTGGAATTTGATCAAGGTCACCCATCTTGGATTAGCCCCTAACATTGACTATAATCTTGTACAACAGAAAAGTCCTAGCTAAAAAACCTCTTCAGTTATCATGCAGAAACCAATGTTAAATCAGGTGAATATGTGATCTTGGCATTTAGATCAAGGTCACCAAACTTTACATTTCTTTTAGCCCTTAACAAGGACTATATAGCAGTGCAGTATCCAAGTCCTTGCTCAAAAACTTCTTCAGTTATTTTGAAAAAAACACAGGAAGTCTACTGTCTGTGTGTGACCCTCAAAACTGGGTCAAGGTCACCCATCTACATCTCAAACTGGCCCTTATAGGCAACCATAAACCTGTGCAATATAAAAGTGCTATCTCTAAAATGCAAGTTATGCAGAAACAGTATTCAACCAAGTGGCTCTGTGACCTTTGAAATTAGGTCAAGGTCACCCATCTTCAAACTTGACCTAGCCCTGAATACGGACAATTATCCAGTACAATATAAAGTCCTAGCTTAAAAACCTCTTCAGTTATCATGTGGAAACCAAAGTTAACTCAGGTACCAATGTGATCTTGGAAATTAAATCAAGGTCACAAAACTCTAAACTTCTACTACCCCTTAGCAAGAACTATAGACCTGTAAAGTATCAAAGTCCAAACTTAAAGACTTCTTGAGTTATTGCGCAAAAACCACAGAAATTCTACAATCTCTCTGTGACCCTAAAAACTGGGCCAAGGTCACCCATCTTCAAACTCAACCTAGCCCTTACAGAGAACCACAAAGATGTGCAATATAAAAGTCCGAGCTCCAAGGTATAAGTCATCATGCAGAAAGCAGGAAACCATATTCAGTAAAGTGGCTCTGTGACCTTTACAAAGAGGTCAAGGTCATTCATCTTCAAACCTCGCCTAGCCCCAAATATGGACTATAATCCTGTGCAATATAAAAGTCCTAGCTTAAAAACCTCTTCAGTTATTGTGGGGAAACCAAAGTTAACTCAGTTACCAACATGACCTTGGAAAGTACATCAAGGTCACCCATCTTAGAACTTTGCCTAGCTTTTGACTAGGATAATGCACCTCTACAGTATCAAAGTCCTAGCTCAAAACTTCTTGAGTTATTGTGCGGAAACCACAGTCTACCGACCGACCGACCAACAGACCGACCGACATGTGCAAAGCTATATGCCCCACCTTCACCCAAGGGGGGCATAATAAGACTACAGCCAAATTAAAGCAATTGACAGTAATTACCCCAATCAGGGTCTTACTGAAGTAGCTCCACAAAGAATATCCCATTTCCCCTACACAGAATGTTTACAGAATTCAAATTACATCGAAAAGGTAGCAATAAGGACCTGATTACTGTGTCTTCAAAGGAATCCGGTCTCTAAAAGAATGGACTACCTTACCTGACTCTAAGCTTTGCTACAATCTGGTAATTTAGCACTTCGGTTATGGTTAGCTTATTTACCTTTCATAGGCCTTCACACAGGAATTTATATATATTTTAACCACTATCTATGCAGTTATTTAACTGGTGACAGAGTTGTTGTGAATTTTGGTTCACTCCTCCTACTCTTTGCAAATATCAAAAGAACATGCACAAACCAACCATATCTACTCTATTTTAATTCGTGTCACTATGCCTGATAAAATTTTGAGTACAATTAATTATCCTGTTATGGACGTGTTTTGTGGCCATAAATCAGCTGAGATATCACCAGGAACCAGTGAAACTTGTTTTGGTACCTAATCCCTGATGTCATTGGCTTTGTGCATGTATGTGTGTGCATTTTATATATACATATATATATATATATTTATAGGTTATCACATGGTTGTAGCTGTATCACCCCTTGTATCAGCACCCAAGCACCTATATCGTCACGAGACCTAAGGTCTCGTGACGATACGGGTGCGACGGGCTGATACAGCTACAACCATGTGATAACCTTTATATTTCCATTCGGCATAAATAATGAAATAATATTTTTTAATGCACGACAAGTTTGACAGACATATCATTTAAATAAAGCACAACGGGGCAGAATTATCAGGAATTTTTTTATGGCCCCGGTGACCGGCGAGGGCGTGGCGAACTAGGGCCATTAACATAGCAAATTAATTCAATAAAAACGCAAACATGTCCAAGCATACAGTTATAACTAGCCCTTTCACCTTAACACAGGCTAAAACCAGCTGGTAAAGACAAAAATGTCATCTGTTTCAATGTTTTTGACTAATTTCAGCAGTAAGTAAAAGCAACTGGAATGAGAATTATGGCTGAGACAAGACTCACCAAACTAACATGCCATAGGTCAACAGTTTCCTTGGCATGGGCTGCATGCTAAGGCAACTGTTGACTCAAGCATTCATGGGGAAATGGTTAAAGGAAATGGGTGGTCCTAAATCATCATATCACAACCAATTTTTTATGTGCTATAATCATCACTTGAAAAATAAAACTTCAGTTTTTGACAGGATCTCTTTGGTAACTGTTAAATAAGTTGAAAGCAAATGCTCATAGAAAAAACAAGAGGGCTGTGTGAACAGCCCATGCTCAGCTGATCTTGACATTCATCACACTTGCAGCTCTAGGAACTTGGGAAAGGTTCAAGGTCATCCATGGTCTGAGTAAGTCTGACCTTTATACAAGAACACCTACATGTGCAACATCAAGGTGCAAGTAGTTCTCAAGTTATAATGAAGAGTAAAATTCATGTATGTTGCACTGTGACCCCAGAAAAGAGGTCATAGTCATTCATGTACTGTCTGAGCATGACCTTCATACAAAAACATTAACATGTGCAGCATCACAGTACTAACTCAAAACAGATCTCAAGTTATCAAGTAAACAGTAAATTTTGTGTCAGTTGTCCTGTGAATTAGCACTAGAATGCCCATTGAATTACATAGTAATCAATAGGAAAGCTGCATTGATCGATAAGTACCCGAATGGAAAATACTTAAAAATCAGGAATCTAAAGCAATGCCACCTAGTAAACACTTTGTTTGACCCTTCCACAAAAACATATCCATCACATTTCACTTTAATCTGAGTGACTGTTCTGAGAAAAAGTGAAAAATAACAAAACCATATAAAAAAATTTATAAAAAAAAAAAAAAAATAGAAAAAATTGCAGTGCCACCTGGTGAACAAATTGTGTCCCTGGGAGTGTCTATGAATGATATCAAAACAATTGGGAGAGCAGTTTCAGAGGTGAAGAGTTTTTAAGGTTTGCCCCCCCCCCAAAAAAAAATCATAAAAATTCCAAAAATCAATAGAGCGTGACCATTTGAACAAACTTGGTAGAGATCAACCCAAGGCACATCCCCACCAAGTTTGACGTAAATCTGGCCAAAAGTATTTTAGTTATAACCATTACAAGAAATTCCCATGTTAAAACTTTTGTAAAGATTTTTGCAAAAAAAATCATAAAAAAACCAAAATTCATTGGAACATGATCATGGGGACACCCACCCAAGGTACATCCCCACCAAGTTTGAAGTTAATCTGGATGACGGTTTTGGAGAAGAAGTAGAAAATGTGAATTAGCATGAGAATGCTCATTTACTTCCATAGTAATCAATAGGAAAGCTGCATTGACCGATAAGTACATAAATTTGAATAAATACTAAAAAATCTGGAATCCTCAGCAATCCCACATAGTGCACAACTTTGTTTGACCCATCCACAAGGAATATATCCACCATGTTTCAGCTTAATTTGAGTAACAGTTCAGGAGAAGAAGTCGAAAATAGCTATAACACACAAAAATTCATAAAAAAATAGAAAAAAACTGCAGCGCCACCTGGTGAACAAATTAAGAACTAGGTGTCCCAGGGAGTGTTTCTGTGTGATATCAAAGTAATTGGGTGAGCGGTTTCAGAGAAGAAGATTTTTTAAGATTTGCCCAGAAAAGAACAAAAAAATTCATTCAAAATCCAAAAATCAATGGACCGTGACCATTTGAACAAACTTGGTAGACACCTACCCAAGGCACATCCCCACCAAGTTTGAAGTGGATCTGGCTGACAGTTTCGGAGAAGAAGTCGAAAATGTAAATTGTTGACGGACGACGGACGGACGGACGGACCATAAGATAAGCTCAGCTGACTGACAAGTCAGCTGAGCTAAAAAACTGTTAGGGGAAAGGAGGGAACACTGGAAGCACAAATCAGTTTGTCAGTCTTTAAACATGAATGTGACTGTTTTATGCTCAGCTAGCTTGGCATGCACGTATTCAAGTGACCCTGCAAGCATGGGAGTTGGGTGACAGTCATCCATGTGTTGTCTCACCTTGTCCTTTATTCAGGAGCACCATCAGTAATTCACAATGCCAAAGCCCTAGGCAGGTAAAATCACCGAAGAATGATCTACTGAACAAGTTTGCAGGAAGCGTACCCAACGGGGGGGGGGGGGCACACTTCCGTGTGCGACTTGATCTTTCAAAAACCCACCCTTTGTTAGGGCACTTTTTTTTTTAACAACAGGGCTGTGGTCAGCTGACCTAGACATTCATCACACTTGCAGCTCTGTGAACAGGTCACCCATGTTCTGAGTAAGTCTGACCTTTATAGAAGAACACTAACATGTGCAACATCAGGGTCCCAGTTCAAGTAGTTCTCAAGTTATAGGGAAGAGTAAAATTCATGTATGTTGCACTGTGACCCCAGAAACAAGGTCAAGGTCACTCATGTACTGTCTAAGCATGACCTTCATAGAGACACATTAACATGTGCAAAATCAAGGTCCTAACTCAAAACAGATCTCAAGTTATCAAGTGAACAGTAAATTTTGTATAAGTTGTCCTGTGACATTGGGAATGAGGTCAAGGTCCAAACATCACTGGAGCAGGACCATTTGCACAAAATAGGTAGACACTTATAAAAAGTACATCCTTACCAAGTTTGGCATAAATCTGGCCAAAATTATTTAAGTTATAACCATTACAAGAAATTAGCATGTTAAATTTTCCTATTAAAACTTTTTAAAAGAATTTTTCAAAAAAAATCATAATAAATCCAAAAATCACTGGAGCGTGACAATTTTACCAAATTTGGAAGAGACCCACCCAAAGTGCATTGCCACCAAGTTTGAAGTAAGTCTGAGCAACTGTTTCTTCAGAGAAGTCCAAAATGTGAATTACGATACGAATGCATATAAGAATGGCCATTGATTTGCATATTAAGCAACAGAGAAGGTGTTTTTACAGGTCAGTACCCACATTAAAAAAAAATTGAAAATTAAAAATTAAAAAATCAAGAATCCATAGCACTGCTACCTGGTGAATATCTTTGCTTGACCCTTTAACAAGGAACATATCCACAAAGTTTCAACTAAATCTGAGTAACGGATATGGACAAGAAGTCACAAGTAACAAAAACACACAAAAATTCATAAAAAAAATTTGAAAAAAATTGCAGTGCCACCTGGTGAACAAATTAAGAACCAGGAGTCCCTATGAGTGTTCTTATGCAGTACCAAAGCAATTGGGTGAGCTGTTGTGGAGAAGAAATTTTTAAAAATATTTGTCCAAAAAAGAACCAAAAAAATTCATTAAAAATCCAAAAATCAATGGAGCATGACCATTTGACCAAACCTGGTAAAACCCACCCAAGGTACATTGGCACCAAGCTTGAAGTCAATCTGGAAGACGGGTTTGGAGAAGAAGTTGAAAATGTGAATTACCATTAGAATGTCCCTTGATTTTACATACATGTATTAATTAATAGGAAGAGTGCATTTACCAAAAAGTACCCGAATTTAAAAAATTGTTAAAAATCAGGAATCCACAGCAGTGCCACCTTGTGTTCAAGTTTGCATGACCCTTCCACAATGAACATGTCCACCAAATTTCAGCTTAATCTGAGTGATGGTTCTAGAAAAGAAATGGAAAATAGTAAAAACACACAAAAAAATCATAAACTAGAGGATCAGGACTGATCCTGTGCTTAGGTGAGTCATAAGTTGACCGTTTGAACAAACTTGGTGGAAACCCACTAGAGTAACATTGCCACCAAGTATGAAGTAAATCTGGCTGACGGTTTCATCTGAGAAGTTGAAAATGTGAATGCAGAATGCCCACTGACATACATAATAATCAATTGGAATGCTGCATTTACCGATAGGTACCCAAATTGCAAAAATCATTAAAAATCAAGAATCAACAGCATTGCCACCTAGCGAACAACTTTGTTTGACACTTTCACAAGCAACATATCCATTAAGTTTCAGCTCAATCTGAGTCACGGTATTGCAGAAGAAGATGAAAATAATGAAAGCATACGCACAATCATAAAAAAATAGAAAAAGACTGCACCTGGTGAAAAAAAATCAGAACTGGGAATCCCTAGGAATGTTTCGGTGTGATATCAGAGCAATTGGGTGAGCAGTTTTGTCGGAGATTTTTTAAGATTTGCCCCGAAAATGAACAAAAATATTTATAAAAAATCCAAAAAACACTGGAGCATGATAATTTGAAGAAATTTGGTAGAGACCCACTCAAGGCACATTTCCACCAAGTTTGAAGCATATCTAGCCTGCGGTTTTGGAGAAAAAGTAAAAAATGTAAATTGTTTACGACGAACGACAGACAGACGACGGATTTTGAGACTATGGTATCAGCTCAGGTGATATGATCACCTGAGCTAAAAATAGAAAAAAAATCAGCGCTACCTGGTGAATAAATTAAAAACTAAGCATCCCTGGGAATGTCCCTGTGCGGTATCAAAGGAATTGGGTGAGTGGTTTCATAGAAGAAGATTTTTTAAGATTTGCCCCCCCCCCCCCAATCACCCCCAAAAACATAAAAAAATCCACAAATCACTGGAGCATGAGCATTTGAACAAACTTGGTGGAGGCCCACCCAAGGTACATTGCTACCAAGTTTGAAGTGAATCTGACTGACTGTTTTGGAGAAGAAATCAAGAATGCAATTGTGAACGGATGGACAGATGACTCTGCCTCCTAAAAGCCCTGCCTGACAAACTCACTCACTGAGGCTGAAGAGTCTGCAGCTACTGCTGTGTGGGGAATACAAAATGTTAATTGTTGAAGACAACAAGTGATGATGGACCGTGAAATAGGCTCAGCTCAATTAAAATGCTTTGAACAACAAAGTGTGTCATACAAAGGATTAGTTTTCTCAACAAATGTACAGCAAGTATAATCACTGACAGCTCAAATATCTCAATTTGTATGGTCAGTTTGTATGGGCAGAAGACACTGATATCCACTGTTATATATTGTGTAATGGTCGATATCGCGAAATAATTCCAAGATTTTTGACATGGAATATTTATATATATTGATGCATTGCAGTATAACATAGTGTATTCTGCAGTAAAGGTTTCATGGCGCGGAAAGTATACACGTTTAAATTATGTGACTCAAGTAAATGTATTAATGACATTAAATATATTGGTATGCAAGAATAAGATGATTTTCGTGAATATGAATTTATATTTGCTATGTTAAAGATGTATCGTTTATATCAAAGAAGAAAGTAATGAATTTGCGCAAATTATGATAATCGTGTTCACGAGTGTAGTGCATTGCAGGTATTGAAAGTATGAGTAAACAAGAGGATCATGATGATCCTGTGCTCTGCTGACTGGGATCTGCTTTTACAGTATTGGAAAACATGGACTGCAGTCTAGATTTGTACAGCTATATACATGTATGTAGAGTGGTAGCAAAGTTTGTCCCTAAAATAAATTTTGAAGGCGCCTAAGTTTAAAATCAACACTACCAATAGATATCGCATAGGAGTTTTTTTCTCGGTCTTTCTAGTGATCATGGGCATAGGCTCTTCCATTACCAATGTCTTGAGATGAAGAAATTTTTTTCTTTCAAAAAATAAATTAAAAAATTCATTAAAAATAGAAAAATTATTGCATCATCATCTCCTTCGCAAACTTGGTAGAGATTCACCTGGGCAACATCCATGTGCAAAATTAAAACATTCCATACAGTGGTTTTTGAGAAGAAGTCAAAAGGGTAAATATAATAGTGTAATATATGCACTGTATTGCCATATATATATATATATATACACAGCTGCAGCACTTCCTTACAGTTGCGAAGTTTGATATCCCATAACTTTGCCTAAAATTAACATATCCATATTATTTTCGCAAATTTTTATTGTCTAATGTCCAACTATATTCTGATAAAATTTTAAGCAATTCTGTTCAGCCGTCCTGGAGAAGTCAAAAATAGCCTCAAGAGGCAATAATTTATAAAATAATAGGAAAAAATCACAGCGCCACCGGGTTACCAAAATTAGAACTAGTTGACCCCAGATGACCCTATGTACAATATCAAAGCAATTGGCTTTATAGTTCTTAAGATGAAGAAATTCTAATTTTTTTTCAAAAAATAAATTAAAAAATTCATAAAAAATAGAAAGATTAATGCATCACCATCTCCTTCGCAAACTTGGTAGAGGTCCACCTGGGGATCATCCATGTGCAAAATCAAAACATTCTATGTAGCGGTTTTTGAGAAGAAGTCGAAAATATAAAAATTCTAACGACAGACGGAAGGACGGACAGACAGACGGAAGGACGGACGGACACACGGACGCAAACGGATTCTATAAGCTCTGCTGACTTGTTAGTCAGCAGAGCTAAAAATGTGTATGCATTTCAGTTTTTTATGGAACTCGCGGATGTCGACATGATGTGATAAGTGTGCTAAGCTTGCCGGTGGCAAGTCATCGTGTACCGTAACTGTTTCGTGTATCCAATAAAATGATCAACGGTGGTCAACCTACATGCTTCGTGTTTTATGTGACTATTTACAGGGAATGACAATAGCCACCCCCCAATCCCATACATGTGGGTCATCATTCTGCCAGCCATGCAGACAGTATGTTTGGCCTACCTCAGTCAAGTGTGAAAGGGAAACAGACAGCTTAGTCTCTTGAAAGCACCGTTTTTATTGTTATTTGGGGAGTTTAGCATTGTTTTGTATAAATTTCAGGCATATGAATCTCATGAGGAAGAAAAAAGGTAAGAGGGCCATGAATAGTGTTTCAGTGCCATTGCAATAAAAAACAATCACATTTATGCAGCATCCTTTGTGGCACATGTTGTAAGAAGGTACACAAGTTAATTCAAATTGGCTAAAACTGCCCTGAAAATTTGGGAATACAATCATGTTACCCGCAAATCAAAATTTCGCCTTTACCAAAGAACTATCTTGTCAAACATCAAAGACCTACAGTGGTACCTCTTTTGAGAGACCGCCCCTACGGCGGGTCAAAATGCAGTCTCTCAAAACAGGTGGTCTTTCATTAGAGGTATAACATCATGGAAAAGATAGCACAGTGTTCTCAGAGAGCGGTCTTAAAAAGATATGCGGTCTCTCATTAGAGGGGTCTCTCAAAAGAGGCACCACTGTATCTCAATAGTTCTTACGCTATGAGGTGAACAGTAGAGTTCACTGGTGACTCTGTCACTGACCTTCAGTCGCATTAAGGTCAACCATGTGCAGTATTCACCAAGCATTCACAAAAGGGCCATTATGATGTCATAAATCAAAATACTACCTTAGAGCATGCTCAAGCTCACAGCTAGGTTTGGAATTATATGTGATGACTTTGACTAAACTTTCAAGGTAATGGGGCAACTGTAATGACTCATATCTTGACACTACAAATGTCCACATTTCAAGAACTATTTGAGCAATCAATACTGTGCTTGTATTGCTAGCATTGTGTCACGCACTTATCTATGGATTATACACAATAACATTTACTTGTACTTGTTTTGCTGCCATAGTCATTTGCATAGTGATCCTCTTCAGTGTTTCTGACCTGTCAGCTCACACTGTACAGGGTGGGCTGGGAGGTTAAGCTATCCAGGCCTGGACAATCTACCCTCCCCTCAACCTCAACTCCTAGCACGCCAGTAGCAAGTGTACTCGCACAGCCCGTCATTACTTATTGCCACCAGTTGTGAGTAAACTCGCACTTTTAAAGTGGCTGATCAAAGGCCCTCTCAAATTTCCTATGCTGTTTATTTACATGCTGGCCTGCACATTTTCTTGTAGAGAAACGTCAGTTGTTGCGGATGGCTATTTCGATTTTGCATTAAAAATGAGTATTTTCCCTCAACGTTGATTTAAATCAATGATCAGGCCGTTGTTTGTGACAATTTGAATGATGTAACTTTAAACAAGAGGATCATGATGATCCTGTGCTCTGCTGACTGGGATCTGCTTTTACAGTATTGGAACACATAGACTGCATTCTAGATTTGTACAGCTATGTACATGCATGTAGAGTGGTAGCAAAGTTTGTCCTTAAAATAAATTTTGCGGAAGGACGGAAGGACGGACGGATAGGCGGACGACGGACGCAAACAGATTCTATAAGCTCTGCTGATGGTAGTACATGTATTATCAATTGACATACCTTGCTGTTTTAATGGCTGCCGGTGTACAGTGGCAGCACTCATTTACAGTCACAAAATCTGATATCGCATAACTTTGTCAAAAATTAACATATCCACATTATTTTCGCAAACTTTCATTGTCTAATGTCCAACTATATTTTGATAAAATTTTAAGCAATTCTATCATGCTGTTCTGGAGAAGAAGTCGAAAATAGCCTTAACATGCAAAAATTCATTAAAAAAATAAGAAAAATTCGCAGCGCCACCTGGTGCCCAAAATGAGAAATAGTTGACCCCAGGTGACCCTATGTGCAATATCAAAGCAATTGGCCAGGGACTTCTTGATATGAAATTTTATTTTCTTTCAAAAAATAAATAAAAAAATTAAAAATAGAAAAATTATTGCATCATCATCTCCTTCGCAAACTTGGCAGAGGTTCACCTGGGCAGTATCCATGTGCAAAATTAAAACATTCCATACAGTGGTTTTTGAGAAGAAGTCAAAAGGGTAAATACAATAGTGTAATATATGCACTGTATTGCCATACATATATATATATATATATATATATATATATATAAATACACACACAGCTGCAGCACTTCCTTACAGTTGCGAAGTTTGATATCCCATAACTTTGCCTAAAATTAACATATCCATATTATTTTCGCAAACTTTCATTGTCTAATGTCCAACTATATTCTGATATAATTTTAAGCAATTCTGTTCAGCCGTTCTGGAGAAGAAGTTGAAAATAGCCTTAAGAGGCAATAATTCATAAAAAAATAGGAAAAAATCACAGCGCCACCTGGTCGCCAAAATAAGAACAAGTTGACCCCAGATGACCCTATGTGCAATATCAAAGCAATTAGCTTTGTAGTTCTTAAGATGAAGAAATTTTAATTTTTTCAGAAAATAAATGAAAAAATTCATGAAAAATATAAAATTATTGCATCATCATCTCCTTCGCAAACTTGGTAGAGGTCCACCTGGGGATCATTCATGTGCAAAATCAAAACATTCTATGTAGCGGTTTTTGACAAGAAGTCAAAAATATCAAAAGTCTAACGACAGACAGACAGACAGACATACGGAAGGACGGACGGTTGGACGGACAGACGGATGACGGACGCAAATGGATTCTATAAGCTCTGCTGACTGACAAGTCAGCAGAGCTAAAAACTGCGCAAAAATAGGGTGCTTTCATCGTTGCAGTTACAATTTTTTTCCGTCTATCCGCCATGTTATTCACATCGTCAGAGAGCTCAGAACAAGCTCTCCCACTGGCTGAAACAAAAGTATTTTAGGGGAAACCCCTCCAAAACTGCTTCTATTTAAAACAGAAATGTCGTTATTTTAGTCAGAAACTACTGCAGAAGATTCTCCGGAATAGTCTAAGTCAGTCAGGAGGCTGGAATCAATCACATGATGTTTGCGGTCCAATCAAATGCGTTGTTTTTCTACTGCTGCTTCGTTCGGGAGTACTTGCTACTTCGTATTGTGAAGTCTGGTTTGGAGGATGGGCAACATTTGTAAAAACACAAGTGACGATTACGGACAATTTATTAAAGCAAGAAATAAAATTTAACCCCGTAAATTGGTCAGAATGATGACATACTACCAGTCTTTGCGTACAATAGATCAGAGGGTCCAATTTTTTGACAGAAAGAGAATAAAATACGTCAGCCGCAGGTAAACATGGCTCGGGTGAAAATAGCGCTGCCGCATGTGTTGATCATGTTGACATTTTATCAGTGACGGTGATAAGAACACATTTATCGACTATTTACTGCAGCAACAAACAAACTCTACCACTATAATTTAATTACAATTATGACACACAACCGATCTTAAGAAAACAAGATATGTTTGTAAAACATACATGCCCCCTGCCCTCATTACCCTTGCCCTCGCTACCCTATTGATCGTGGTAGATGGGGCACTCGTGACCTTACAAAATTAGTGACGGTTGATCATACATCAATGTCACACATCTTTAAACTTTAACCTGGCCCTTAAAAAACGACTAAAATCCTGGCCATAATAAAAGTTATAGCCGAAAAATAAGTCATCATTTAGAAACCATATTCAGCAAAGTGGCTTTATGACCTTGGAAATTAGGGCAAGGTCACACATTTTCACTTGACCTTCTTCAGTTGTTGTGCAAAAACCACAGGAAGTCTGTCTGTTTGTGATCCTCAAAACTGGGTCAAGGTCACCCATCTACACACTCAACCAAGCCCTTATAGGCAACCATAAAGCAGTGCAATATAAAAGTGCTACCTCTAAAATGCAAGTTATCACGCAGAAACAGTATTCAACCAAATGGCTCTGTGACCTTGCAACCTCGAAAAAGTGCAATATAAAAGTTCTAGCTCCAAGGTATAAGTTATGCAGAAAGCATGAAACCATATTCAGTAAAGTGGCTCTGTGACCTTTAAAATAAGGTGAAGGTCACCCATCTTTGAACTTTGCCTAGCCCTATATATGGACTATAATCCTGTGCAATATAAAAGTCCTAGCTTAAAAACCTCTTCAGTTATTGTGTGGAAACCAAAGTTGACTCAGGTACCACTGTGACCTTGGAAACTATGTCAAGGTCACCCATCTTTAAACTTTGCCTAGCTTTTGATTAGAATGATGCACCTGTACAGTATCAAAATCCTAGCTAAAAGATCCTTCTTGAGTTATTGTGCGGAAACCACAGTCTACCGACCCACCGACAGACCGACCGACATGTGCAACGCTATATGCCCCACCTTCTTCGAAGGGGGGCATAAAAATAAACAGGATCCGACGTTCGTTACGCTAACCAAGGAAAGTGCGCGGACCGGTACACATGCAATTGTATATACACAGGCTTGACCGTTTTGATCAATTCGTGATTGAGATCGATATATTCACTTTGTTAGGGTGCAGGGCACAAGTTTTTGTTTAAATTGACAAAGAAACCATACAGAAATGTAGAGAAGGTCTTGCTCAACAAAAGTCATGTTGATCATTTTGCATGAATTGCTAAAATAAAAAAGTTACGGCAATTTTACACAATCATGTCTTATGTTGCGCAACAAAGCAAAAAATGCCCAGTGGCTGGCTGTGCCAGATCCCAAAACTGCCCAGAGTGCTAGGAGTTAGTATTTATTAAAGATGTCACACTGTGTATGTGTTTATCTTTTACAACAGTAAGGTGACTGTTATTTGTATATGAATAAACTTTGTGATAGAGCATAAATTGCCTGCATCATAAAATACCTAATAGTTATAAAATGGGAAGCTACATTTTTATAAAGAATGCTATGCTTCTTATTTCAAACATGGATCAACAGTTGAACCTGGAATGCCCAAAATCACTTTGAAAGAATTTTATACATAGGCTGCAAGAAAACAATTTCAAATATACTTCAAACTTTAGATATTGACTGGGATACAACTGAATGTAAAATGTATAATTAAACTGTAGTGATGGAAAGTTATCCTGGGATTATCCACGGGAGCAAGTTCTACCATTACATTGGTCACAGGCAATTAGGGCTTGAGACCCCATCCGCTGATTACTTTTTTGATTGTTTTTACTTTAAAAAATATGTTTCCTATATTTCTGTCTCAGACTCAAAACACTGCAGAATTCAACATTTAACACATTTATTTTGCGAAATGTCACACAAAGGCTGCCCAGTACACACAACTTGGTGGATTCTCCCCCAATCCTCTGTTTTGATTTGCCACAGTTGGTTATTGGAAGTTATCCATACAACTGGTAATGGACTGTCTGTACTTAACAATCACACACAGGCAAAGTGGTCATGTTTGCAAAATTACCATTACACATTATATAAACATTGGAAATCCATACAACTGCAATATGTACAAGGTAAAGTGAAAACATATGTCAACCATGAATTGTGACACTGACTGGGGATGTCACTAGATAATGTAAGGGCACACTGTTTGCTGCCAAAAGGCTGCAATGCACTTACAGGTTGCCAGGTTCCCCGAGGCAGCAGCCACTGATCTCCAGCTGTTACAATGGCTGCGTCAATGGTTTCATTTCCAACAATGTCACAAATTTAGTCAAAATCTATAATGATCCTTTGTAATATCAGAGGCCCACCAAACGCAAATTTCATCCAATTTTGTGGATTTTAGTTGATTAGTCCTTGATGCTTAAATCCAATATCTATGTATGGTTACTGGGTAGGGCATTGCATAAGGGCATTGTATGGTGTGCATAGTGAAGTGACTTGGTGTGTTGTGATATGAGTCCTGTTATGCGAGAATTATAAGCGGATGACTGGAAGTGGTCTAGTGTGTCGATTGAAGACCCCACATAAGCTCTGTTGACACTGCCCCTTGATGTGTTGGTAAAGTTTGAGAATGTGATGTGGGCATCTGAGTTTGTGCCAGCCGGTAACACAGACTCTTTAGGAGGCACCTGCTGTGCCACAGTTTGGATTTGACTTCCATGTGGTAACTGTGCATGATGACTGCACAGACGTCGCAGCATCCCACAGACACGGTCTATACAGCACATGTAAACAAAGGTATCCCAGAAGTTACACATTACCTGTCTTATTTGCGTGGTTCTTGATCCGTGTAAGACGGCACTGAGGAAAGACTTCACTAGAATCAGCGGCATAAAAAATGTTAAGTGTGAACTAGATGATGAAGCAGTATAGAAGACACAGATCTGACAGTGCAGCAAGATGTACACAACAGCTGGTGAGTAGCACAATATTTGCGACACCAAGTCAACTCGCGTTGTCACAATCAGCCTCATAGTTTTCTTAAATTCCAAACTGCTGATGTTCATTCCGTACGAATTGGTGGCGATTTTTGCAGCCACTACATGCACCCACATGTGCAGGCCTATTAAACCCACAATGCACAGGCCAAACAAACAGCTGATGAATATCAAGTAGTAAGAATGGTAATACTCAAAGAAAGAACACACATGTTTCCTTTCAGCAAGCCCCAGCATTGATTCAGTCAAATTGAAAGCCATATCTGGCACATTCCAGCCCATCTGAGGTGCAAATCCAACTACAAAGGCCCCATTCCAGAGAAACACCAACATTGTAATTGTCATTCGCTTGTCCATGTGTTGCTCATGATCCATAGGATCCAGTAACTTCATGAAGCAATCCACTGTTAGAGCCATCAAGGTAAAGTTTGATGCTAACACCGAGGAAAAGAGAATACTTTCTCCCAGGAAGCAGTTGATTAGGATACACTTGGGGGCTGTGAACACATACACAGTTTTGATCACAGCAAAGACTCCAGCAAATGTGTCAGCCACGCACAGACTCCTGACAAATATGAGGGTTGACGTCTTTCCTCCACCTGTAAACTTGGATGCCACCAGAACCAAGACGTTGGCAAAGATGCTGACTGTGCCGAGCAGGCAGGTGATGACGACGGTCAGCTGAGCCAGGGATTGCGACCACAAACTACAACTACTGCCTGCACTGACACCACTGATGGTCACCGCACTGCCTGTGCTCAAGCTGCTAGTCACATTGCCCCACAGCTGGGAGATATTCCACAGGGCCTGCAGTGTTGACAGGCGTTGGGCAGGGCTGGTGTGGCTGGGCACAGTGGTGGCCTGGCTCTTATGAAGGCTGGCTGTCAGCACTGATGAGGCATTGCCTACTGCTGAAATGACACTGCCATTAGCTGTGCTGGTCCACGAGGCATTGTGTGTGACAGGAAAGCTGAGCTCTATGTGAGTGGCATTACTCTGGTAGCTTAGTGGATCAGCAGTACTCATGCTGTATCCCCAACATTATGGTCACAGACATTTGCCCAAATAGAAACAATAAAAGATCATTTCTGGTCTTTGGCAACTTGTCAGCCAAGCTCCTGTTCCACAATGACACCGTTTTGCTTCACTGCTGCTTCATGTAATCCACCTCTCAATCAATCCATTCACTCAAAGTTGTGTTAAGTGCGGCTGGCGTAATGTTGCTAAGCCCTGACATGTCCATGTTATACAAAGTGCACCACACTTGTAGTTGCCACTGGCTTCAAAGCTGTGGCTGCTGCTGCGCATGTATCACAGTCAGTGAACAAGTCAGTAGCCTGTGAATTTGCCAGCTTCCATAATTGCATGAGGGGGCTGGGACAATGGTGAGCACACATACTTGTGTTATTGCGGCCAGGCAGTGTGCACACTGTGCAGGCCCAGGCAGCCTGCTTCACCGTCACATACCAACCTGATTAAATATTCATCAGATATACTCTGTATGAATTTCTGTGGCATGTGTGTGTACCTAAGTCGGGGCAGGTATTGACAGCTCAACTACCAGACTAATGTGGCATGGACCGCCCCACAGCCTGACTAACACAAAGACCTGCCTCAACGCACACCACTCCTCCCAATTACAACAACACTGGACACCACTCAGTCCACTTAGCCTAATTGGCACCTTTTGAGGACTGTAAATCACATTCATGTAACCATGTACAAGTTCCCCATAAAAGCCACGATAAACTGGAACTGACAAATGACAGTGATGAGAACAGACTCATGTCATCAACACTACTGCCTGGCACTACAGGTCAACACTACTACCTGGCACTACAGGTCAACACTACTGCCTGGCACTACAGGTCAACACTACTGCCTGCCACTACAGGTCAACACTACTGCCTGGCACTACAGGTCAACACTACTGCCTGGCACTACAGGTCAACACTACTGCCTGGCACTACAGGTCAACACTACTGCCTGCCACTACAGGTCAACACTACTACCTGCCACTACAGGTCAACACTACTGCCTGCCACTACAGGTCAACACTACTGCCTGGCACTACAGGTCACCTGGGAACACTTCACTAGTACATTTAAAAACTGTACATGTATGTGTGAGGGGTACCCAAAAAGTTTTCACAAGTGTCTCCTTATACAATATAATGTTATACATATAGTATCCTTCAGTTTTATGTGAACCTCTTCTTTGGACTTGCCAAAGGTTTCTAAGGTCAATCTTGGTCTTTGTATAGACAAGTTTTTAACCTGAGATGCACAGGTTTCTCACATTTGTAAGGAAGATGCTATTAATCTAAATATCCTGAAGAAAATACGACATTTCGTTACCTTCCATGTAAGATAAATGTTTGTAAGTGCCTACATTTTGCCACATATTGACCACTGCTGTAGCATTCATGTAAGTCTACCTCCACAATGCATTGCACAAAAATTGATATGTTCTTGGGCCCTGTGAACTTGAAAAAAGGCCATGGTCAAAAACAATTCATGGCACACATGCCCTTGGAATGATGCATCTCTGGTATAAATTTTACTATTCTATCTCTAAGGGTTCTATCTTAGAGATAGAATCTATCCTAGGTGATTTTAATGTGCACCTTCATAAGAATGTTAGCAACAGATGGTCAGACTGTGTGTCATCCTTTCAGTTGTGTCAGTTAGTTAAGGAAGCCACAAGGGTTACAAGGTCTAGTGCCGCACTGATTGACCACATTATTTATGTGTCCAACTCAGCATGTGTGAGTGAACTTCTGGTACCAAACATTGCAATAAGTGACCACTACCCAATATGTATACGTGTAGTTCTAAAAGGTACGAACAACATGGATTACAATCCTGGTCATACAGCAATAACATATAGAAGCATGAAATTCTTCCAAGGAAACAACTTTAAGGATGACGTAAACAAAATTAACTGGTGTGGTGTGACAAAATGTGAAAATCCTGATCTTGCATTAGAAATATTTATGAGAGAATATCTGAAGGTTCTAAATAAACATGCCCTGATTAAAATTCACAGAGTATGACACCTAAGCCAACCCGAATGGATAAATGAGCACATAACTGAAGTAATGAGAGAAAGGGATAGATGTAAAGCTAAAGGAGATCAAGAAGCATACAACAAGAGGCCTGTGTGAACAGCCCATGCTCAGCTGATCTTGACATTCATCACACTTGCAGCTCTAGGAACTTGGGAAAGGATCAAGGTCACCCATGTTCTGAGAAAGTCTGACCTTTATACAAGAACGCTTACATGTGCAACATCAAGGTTCAAGTAGTTCTCAAATTATAATGAAGAGTAAAATTCATGTATGTTGCACTGTGACCCCACAAACGAGGTCAAGGTCATTCATGTACTGTCTAAGCATGACCTTCATACAGGATAATTAACATGTGTAGCGAACTCAAAACAGATCTCAAGTTATCAAGTAAACAGTAAATTTCGTGTCAGTTGTCCTGTGAATTAGCATTAGAATGCCCATTGACTTACATAGTAATCAATAGGAAAGCTCCACTGACTAGTAAGTACCCGAATTGAAAATCCTTAAAAATCAGGAAACCAAAGCAGTGCCACCTAGTAAACAACTGTTTGACCCTTCCACAAGAACATATCCATCACATCTCAGCTTAATCTGAGTGACGGTTCTGAGAACAAGTGAAAAATAGCAAAACCATATAAAAAATTCATAAAATAATTAGAAAAAAATTGCAGCGGCACCTGGTGAACAAATTGGGAACTAGGTGTCCCTGGGAGTGTCTATTTACGATATCAAAGCAATTGGGTGAGCGGTTTCAGAGGAGAAGAGTTTGTAAGCTTTGCCCCCAAAAAGGAACAAAAAAATTCATAAAAAATCCAAAAATCAACTCAACGTGACCATGTGCACAAACTTGGTAGACATCCACCCAAGGCACATCCCCACCAAGTTTGAAGTAAATCTGGCCCACATTATTTAAGTTATAACCATAACAAAAATTCCCATGTTAAACTTTCCTATTGAAACTTGTGTTAAGATTCTTGAAGAAAAAAAAAAAAAAGGGCTGTGTGAACAGCCCATGCTCAGCTGATCTTGACATTCATCACACTTGCAGCTCTAGGAACTTGGGAAAGGATCAAGGTCACCCATATTCTGAGTAAGTCTGACCACTATAAAAGAACACTAACATGTGCAACATCAAGGTTCAAGTAGTTCTCAATTTATAATGAAGAGTAAAATTCATGTATGTTGCACTGTGACCCCAGAAACGAGGTCAAAGTCATTCATGTACTGTCTGAGCATGACCTTCATACAAAAACATTAACATTTGCAGCATCACAGGACTAACTCAAAACAGATCTCAAGTTATGAAGTAAACAGTAAATTTCATGTCAGTTGTCCTGTGAATTCGCATTAGAATGCCCACTGACTTACATAGTAATCAATAGGGAAGCTGCATTGACTGGTAAGTACCCAAATTGAAAAAATACTTAAAAATCAGGAATCCTCAGCATTCCCACATAGTGAACAACTTTGTTTGACCCTTCCACAAGAACATATCCATCACATTTCACCTTAATCTGA
Organism: Hermodice carunculata; assembly: GCA_964020975.1. Taxonomy (NCBI): domain Eukaryota; kingdom Metazoa; phylum Annelida; class Polychaeta; order Eunicida; family Amphinomidae; genus Hermodice; species Hermodice carunculata. The sequence goes on from OZ026622.1 coordinate 3,716,446, forward strand.
GTGACGGCTCTGAGAACAAGTGAAAAATAGTAAAACCATATAAAAAATTCATGAAAAAAAAATAGAAAAAATTGCAGCGCCACCTCGTGAACAAATTGGGAACTACGTGTCCCTGGGAGTGTCTATGTACGATATCAAAACAATTGGGTGAGCAGTTTCAGAGGTGAAGAGTTTTTAAGGTTTGCCACAAAAAAAGAACAAAAAAATTCATAAAAATTCCCAAAATCAATAGAGCGTGACCATTTGAACAAACTTGGTAGAGATCCACCCAAGCACATCCCCACCAAGTTTGAAGTAAATCTCGCCAAAATTATTTAAGTTATAACCATTACAAGAAATTCCAATGTTAAACTTTCCTATTAAAACTTTAGTAAAGATTTTTGAAAAAAAAAAATCATAAAAAAATCACAAAATTCATTGGAACATGACCATTTGGACAAACCTGGTAGACACCTACCCAAGGTACATCCCCACCAAGTTTGAAGTTAATCTGGAGGACGGTTTTGGAGAAGAAGTCAAAAATGTGAATTAGCATGAGAATGCTCATTTACTTCCATAGTAATCAATAGGAAAGCTGCATTGACCGATAAGTACATAAATTTGAATAAATACTAAAAAATCTGGAATCTTCAGCAATCCCACATAGTGAACAACTTTGTTTGACCCATCCACAAGGAATATATCCACCACGTTTCAGCTTAATTTGAGTAACAGTTCAGGAGAAGAAGTCGAAAATAGCTATAACACACAAAAATTCATAAAAAAATAGGGAAAAAAATTGCAGCGCCACCTGGTGAACAAATTAAGAACTAGGAGTCCTAGGGAGTGTTCCTGTCTGATATCAAAGCAATTCGGTGAGAGGTTTCGAAGAAGAAGATTTTTTAAGATTTACCCAAAAAAGAACAACAAAATTCATTAAAAATCCAAAAATCACTGGACTGTGACCATTTGAACAAACTTGGTAGAGACCCACCCAAGGCACATCGCCACCAAGTTTGAAGTGAATCTGGCTGACGGTTTTTGAGAAGAAGTCGAAAATGTGAATTGTGGACGACCGATGGACGGACGACAGACGGACGGATGGACGACGGACCCTCAAAAAACCTCAGCTGACTGACAAGTCAGCTGAGGCAAAAATCCAAAAATCACTGGACCATGACCATTTGTACAAACTTTGTAGACACCCACCCAAGGCACATCCCCAACATGTTTGAAGTGGATCTGACTGACAGTTTGGGAGAAGAAGTCGAAAATGTGAATTGTTGACAGACGACAGACGACCGACAGACGGACGGACGGAGGACCATAAGATAAGCTCAGCTGACTGACAAGTCAGCTCAGCTAAAAACTAAGGAATAAAGTAGTTTCACTGATATGCAAATATAAGAAAGAACACTACTCAACAATTCTTCAAAAGAATGTAAGAAATCACAAATTTTCATGACAACTTAAAAATTTAACTAGTAAAAATTCAAAATTTGCTGGTCCTCCAGCCCTCAAAGATGGTAATGCAATGATAACTGATGCCACACATATGGCAGATCACATGAACCGTTACTTTACCACAGTGGTTGATAAACTGAAAGATAATGAACAGAACTCACAAGATCCGAAAGAAAATGATTAGTGCAAATTTAAGCAAAGATGTGTAAAAACAACAAATAGTTTCTGAATGAGAAGAAAAGCAACGTTATGTTACTATCACCCAAAAAGAAACTACGTCAATGTAAACATGAAAAATTAGATGTGAAAATAAATGAAGATTATTTGGACAATATGGACAACTACAAAATACTTGGGCTTCATGTTGACAAATGCCTAACCTGGGAAAATCCGTTCTTTGCAAAAAAATTGCAGGAAAGGTAAACACTTTAAAGAAGATAAAGCATTTCGCTTCCACTCCATATGAGAAAACTGCACTTACATTCTCCCACACTTTGATTCCTGTTCTACAATTTGGGGTCGATGCAACAAGAAATTACGTGATAAATTAAGGCGGCTTCATGAGTTATAAAAGTCTGGTGGATAAACTGCAATGGTTAACCATTGATGAAAGCATTTATTACAGGAAAGCACAATTAATGTATAAAATAATGACTGGTATGGCACCAATATATCTGAAGGACCTATTTTCAAATGTGAAAGACAGATGTTATATGAACTAAGATCATCAACCAATGACCACCTCTATCTACAAAAACACAGGACAAACTAGGAAAGATGATTTGCTGCATAGCAAATCAGTGTGTCTGTCTTCAAAGCATATTGGTATGGTAATGTACAACTATTCCACAACACAGGAGTAGAAGTTTGAATGGCATCTCTATCTATTATAGCTTTGAAGTTATTCAAGATTTAAAATTTACAATGGTGTGTTTTTAAGCATAATTTGAATTGCTAGAACTTTTATTTTAAATTCATTAGGTGCGTAATGGTCAACAATACCCTAGTAAAAGTTGGAATGAAATCTCTATCTATTATAATGTTGAAGATATTCAAGATTGAAAATTTTGAATACTGCTAATTAGCATAATTCAAATTGCTACAACTTTTGTTTTAGATTCATTACATGCACAATGGTCAACAGCCCCCTTGTGGAAGTTGAAATGGCATCTCTATCTATAATAATTTTGAAGATATCAGGTTTTAAAATTTCAACTGCTGCTAATTAGCATAATTTAAATGTCTGGAACTTTTGCTTTAGATGTATTACATGCGCAATGGTCAATGACCCCCGAGTTGAAGTTAAAATGACATCTCTGTCTGTAATAGTTTGAAGATATTCAAGTTTTAAAATTTCTAATGCTGCTAATTAGCATAATTTAAATTGCTAAAACTTTTGTTTTAATTTCATTAGATGCGCACTGGTCAATAACTCCCTATTAAAAGTTGGAATGACATCTCTATCTATTTTACTTTTGAAAGATATTCAAGATTGAAAATTTCAAATGCCCCTAATTTGCATAATCTTAAACATCTTCATTCCTCTGTATAAAACTGTCAAACTCTTTGTATGGAGGTACAATCATGCCAAGTTTGGAGTTTCTATGTATAATAGTGTCCGAGAAAAGTGTCGGACAAATTTGCTGGTAAAGAAGAAAGAAAGAAACTAGAAAAGAAGATTTGCTTCAAAGCAAATCTGTCTGTGTGCCTTCAAAAGTTGTAAATATTAAATGCTACAACTTTTATTTTTTGGTACTTTACATTTCATTAAGCTTATGGCTGTATGCAATTTTCAAAGTCCAAATGACCTTGACCTTTGACCTTTACAGGTCACATGTAAATTGCCCAGTGTTACAATACCCACAATTTAAGCCCAACATGAACCAAATCAGATGAAAATTGACCAAGTTATGGCAAGATTAAACTTTCAAAGGACCAAATGACCTTGACCTTTGTCCTTTTGAGGTTACATGTTCTTATAAAAATGTGTAGTGTTGCAATACCTACAATTTGAGTCCTAAATGATTAGAATTGGATGGAAATTGGCGAAGTTATGACTGGATGAAACTTTCAAATGTCCAAATGACCTTGACCTTTGATGTTTAGAGGTCACATGTAAATTTAAAAAATGTGCAGGGTTACAATAGCTACAATTTGAGCCCAACATCATCAAAATTGGCCTTTGACCTTAAGATGACCTCTGCCTGAAGTGAACCTTGACCTCAAAAATGACATTTTGACCTAAAATTGACCTTTGACCTTGACATGACTTTGACATTTGAGACGACCTTTACTTTGCTATGATCGAACTCCTATACACTCGGAACCACATCTACTATAATATATAAGATATTGAAGATTTAAAACTTTAATTAGCCCTCACTTCCATGATTTTGAAAAGCATGATCTCTCATTATGAAAAGGCCAGACTTCATCTATGGAAGTATAACTGTGCCAAGTTTGGAGTTTCTACGTGTAACACTTTTCAAATGAAATGTCGGACAAATTTGCTGGTAAAGAAGGAAAGAAAGAAAGAAAGAAATCCTAGAAAAACAATATGTCTGTGTTGGCACACAGACATAACTAGAAAAAACAAGAAAGGAAGATTTGCTTCAAAGCAAATCAGTCTGCGTGCCTTCCAAAGTTGTAAATATTAAATGGTGCAACTTTTGTGCTTTGGTACTTCACATTCCAATAAGCTTATGGCTAAATGAAAATTTCCAAGTCCAAATGACCTTGACCTTTGACCTTTAACCTTTATAGGTTACATGAAGTAGGAGAAAATGTAAATTTGAATTGACCTGTTCATACCGACTTGTACCGAACTTTTCCGGACCCTAATTAATTATGCATTCCATTGTTGGCCTGATTGTCCAATCAGCACATGACCGAGTCGGGCCCACACTTTCATATGTTCAGAACGGATGCCATGGCTAACGCTAGTGATTACAGCATGGATTGTGCTGAACAGTGCAAATCTTTCACCTAAAATGTTACATCAGTGTTGAAATGTGCATGTTTAGTTTGCGACGGTTTGATTTTTCATTAAATCCAAGCAAATCGTGTTTTACTTTCTGATCCTTCCATGTTAAATCAGGTCGGCGTGGTTGAGCACTAAATGTAAACAAAGCAGGGAGCACTTCCCGAACTCGGGCCGAAGTGAACCGAATAAACCCGAGTCCTATGAACTGGTCTATTGCAACCCCAATAGACTTACATAGCTATCAATAGGAATGCATGCAATTACCAACAAGTACCCATCCTGAAGAATTTGTTGAAAATCAGGGATCCACAGTATCACTACCTTGCTGACAGTTTTGGCGAATCAATTGCAGTTATAAAAAAAAAAATCTAAATTTCTGCGTCACTTGATATATATCCAACAGGTGGTACTGTACATTTCAAGATGTGACCCTTATTTTAACATGATCTTATATAATACTGTGTACACATTAGACATTGTAAACATGATTAAGCCAAACACCATCCTCAGATCTTTTTGCTGACTCCATGTTTTTTAGCAGTCCCCCTGTGCAGGATGACAAGAGGAGCACACACATGTTGTATGTGTCTTTATGGATACATGGTGCTCCCTAAGACAGGCAATAGTTTTTGTTAATCATCATGCAAAGTCCTGACAAATTACTTTGCCTCTTTTATTGGTGAAATAAAAGATGTAACTGGGTGGGATGACAAGCCAACATTGAATTGCTTACGTTGTGTGTGTGTAAAACTGTATGATAGCGGTGTGTGTCTGTAGATACCAGTAATATTGTACATGGTAGACAGAAGTAGGGCTGTGCATGCATATCCCTGAAAAAGGTATGCAGCTGCTAGAGACAAGTGGATTGTTCCCTTCCACAAACAAAAACTATATAAAACAAAGCATAGTAAGGAAGTGTACAAATGGACTGGAGAAGAAGGTAAAGGGGGCCTTTGGTATTGGGGTCCCCTGTCACCTCCCTTCAGTCAACACAGACCACATCGGCAGTTGGCTCTGGAAAAAATTTCGACATGAAATTAGTTCATTAAATGTTAAAAATGCATAAACAGCATTTGAAAGGGAAGGTGTGGGGGGGAGGGGGGCATTGGGGCCCTGCATGATAATGTGCTGTTGGATATGTATGCAACTGGAGCAGCCGTTGTTTCTACAATGTTTGCCCTCTCTTTCCTCCCACCCCCACCCCCAATATAGTAATAGGAGATATGCATATTAAGTTCCCGCCCCAACTGCATACCTGATTGCCAAGTCTCGCTTTGTGAGATATGGCGAAATACGGGTTGGTACCTGTGGGGACAAGCGGGATATTACTAATATTTTGGAAATACAGCATACTTATAAAAAGCATATCAGCATTTCTCTTATATATGGCTGAGGAAGTACTAGAAGAATTATATCAGTTTGGCATTTGTTGACTTAAAATTTTCAAAAAAAATGCTATTTTTGTGAGAAATGAGCATATGGCCTGTCTGTGACAGTGATGCAACCCGGCCATCAACCGTGATCGCCAGGCATCAAACCTGTGCTGCAGCCGCAAATTAATACGCAAACTGCATATTGACTGGGGACCTTCTGTTCCAGGATATTTAGGCCACCCCATCACAATCTATATTGTTGAGGTCACTGAAATAGAAGGGGATTTCCAACATGAAATATTGGGGCATATGCTACAAAAAAATCCCCATGCTCATTTCATATAATTGACACACTGAACTACTCAAGGACACAATTACACCAACTGAACACTTAAGTTGTCATACATATATCAGACATCAGTAAGCAGGGAGATGTACCGACCACCACATGGTAATTTTAAATCTGCTGCCAATCATAACAGGACATGTCTCCTGAACTTGGGTCAGTGAACCTGATTTTTGAAGATGAGAGGCAAGTAAACATTCTAGGACTAAGTTTTTTGTTTTTTTTCATCCTGGAAGTTGTAGTATGTTTTGATTTATTTCATAGTGAACAGTCAGACTTGTCAATGAGCTGTAGATCATTACACTTTCATTACAACTCATACGGACTGCTACCACACTTTCATTACAACTCATACGGACTGCTACCAGCATGTGGAGATCATCACACACTTACAATTTACAGTTACACAGTCCTGTCAACATGAATATGATATACTCTGTGTCTGTGTTTGCTCATATATGTTTACTTCATATCACCAGGATGTTTGCTCATATATGTTTACTTCATATCACCAGGATGTTTGCTCATATGTTTATTTCACATCACCAGGACTTTGTGGTGTGTATTGATTTTCTTTGCGCATGTGTAATTTGTCCAGAAAATGCCTAGTTGCTGCAGTGATTAAGAACTAGCCATGTCAGAGGTGCAGCTGTTCACCCTTCCCACACCCGTACCACTGCTCTTTTTACAGTACAAACATTTAAGTAAGTCTGACAGGGAAGTGTCGGCCTCAACAACCTCCTGCTCCCTCTACTGGCACATTCTATACCTTGTTGCTGATGCAATTTTTTTAACGATGCAATTTTTTTTTTTTTTTTTTTTTGCTTTTTTTTTTTTTGTTTTTCATTTTGTTTTCAGGCAATTTAAGTAAACTTTCAATTTCAGGTTGGACATAGTTCCTACTAAACCTATTATAAAATGCCATTTTACTACAGGGCCAGAATTTCTCAAAATTTTGCGAGAATCTATTTCGATTTTTGTCAATTAGTTTTAATTTTAAACAAAGAGAAGTTTAGGAGAGTCTTTACAAGAATGGATTCTCGGATTCTCGCCAAAATTCTGGCCCTGTACTATGTTGTTATTTTCATGGTTTGTGCCATTTAGTGAAATGAGTGAAATGAAAAAAATGGCCAATTTATGGATTTACAATACTCTGTATGTATTGTGAGTGAGAAAGCACAAATACTCACTGTAGCCCACAGTTGCCACTCCTGGGTCCTCAATGTCCACAGCGTAACTGTTGCGGAGGGAGTGAAAATCTTCTGCCATTGGGTTCCAGCTTTTTGTTAGCCCCCATGAATTGTCCTCCGCATCTTTCTGACCTTCAGATTCTAAATGGTTCAGAAGCAAAAGACAACAACATTTAAAGTACAGTGAAACCTCCCTATACTGAACGCCCATGGGACCGAACAAAATGTTCGGTATAGGGAGGTGTTCGGTTTAGGGAGGTTTCCACATTGTGGGCTCGTCTTACCAACCGTACTATACAGATACCAGCTGAGATCATTATGGTGGGAGATACTCGTGTAAACTACATGTACATCATTAAATAAACAAACAACAAAGAAGTAATTTTTGATTATTTTATGATTTGGGAAAGATGTACTGACTATGATAGAGTAAAGTTCAGATGTATACATGCACATGTATATATAATTATTAAAGAACATTATAACATATAGTGTATGTTCATATTGAAATAACATGCTTAGAACCTTGCACCTATTTTAGCAGAGCTGTTGCTCATTTCAGTCTACTGGTACTCCTTGAAATTAAATCCCCTGGCTTTGGTGAGACAAACACAATGACTTAATTTGTAAGTTATTGTTTGTTAGAATGATTAAAGAAAACACCCACAAATGGTCCAATTATCCCTGTGAGGATAGGAGCAAGTTGCTAAGTGACACTGACACTTTCACCCTCCACCCTGTTGTTGCCATCTATAGAAGGGACAAGAAGAGTTCAACAACTTGTCTGTGGATTGTTTCTATTGCTGCTGGTAAAAGCAATAATTAAGCCTGTCTCTGAAGTTAATCTGGTTGGTTTCAGGCTTATCAGTAATTACTCCCTGCAAAAGCACAAAAATATGATGAATGTGTGTTCAGTATGGGGGGGGGGGGTTGGGTTGGGAAAATGGTGTTCATTTGAGGTGTTCATGTTCACTATAGAGAGGTGTTCAGTATATGGAGGTTTGCTTATAATGGAAACATATGGGAAAAAAATTGGGACCGAGAAAAAGTGTTCGGTATGAGGGGGTGTTCAGTATATAGAGGTGTTCGGTAAGGGAGGTTTTACTGTATAATTATGCCACACATTTACAGTCAAGATCAGTATACCATATTAGCTCAGCTGTTGAACTGGTCAACAGAAAACCATAGGCATGCAGCATGCAGCTATGTAACTTGTGACTGATCATGGCAGATAAGAGATCATGTAGGTGAGCAAACAAAGGGCCAAGGGGGTCTAGTGCTTTGCTGACTTGTAATGTGGTTGTAAACAACTGTCACTTGAATTCAGCCAATATCAGGCCAGTTCATGTCAGAGTTTAAAACATGAGGTCCACAGGTCTAATGTTCTGCCGACATATAATCCGATGACCATCACCAAAAAATTATTTCCTGAAAGGATTCCTTTGATGACCACGAGACACTCATCGGGATCATCCATAATATGCAATTTTAAACTTCCACATGACGATTCACATTTTTGGTACATTTGGTACAATGTGCCTTACTCTTTATCAAGATATTGAACTACTTATCCTTTTCTTATTGACACTGGAAATAGGTCAATGCCACACAATCATTGGGTCAGGGTGACCCAAAAGTAGGTCACCAAGTACAGTTTTATGTATAGAGCCATGCCTAATTCTCGGAAATCAACGACAATTTTGCCATTCATTGAAAAGATGTGTACAAAAAAAAAAAATGTAATAAGCACAAGAGACTCTATTATAGTCGGCAATTGTTATTCAACACCCCTGCAACGCAGTTTGCAAAATAAAGTTGTAAATCTAATAGGTGCATTAAATTACAGAGGTTCTCAACTCAAGGGCTGAAGTATAATTTCCAGCTAGAAAGTAAACAAAAATAACATAGAACCAAATACCTTGCCATGTGGCCCATTCAGGCCCACCTACCTTTCTGCTCATGCTAGGATTTTCTCAATCCTATCTTGTAAAATGTGTGCGCGTTTGCAATCCAAACAAATGTGATTTGACAAGGAACATACTCCAACAATCCAAAGTGTTTGGTCATTTCAGCAGCACAGCCAAACAACATCAATGAATGTAATTTAATTTTCAGTTTGGCAATGAACGCAACCTGGCGCTAGCTGTCTGACAATTGGGCACCCCAGTATATAATGTACTCAAGTGACACTTTGATCTGGAAGCTCAATTCTCTTTGCCATTGTTGTCCTAGCTACATCCTGTTATTAAAATATCGCCTCTTTCGACTTTACAGATCTGGTGACCTAGAAAAGATAGGTCAAGTTCACTGATATTAGCACTGGACATAATCTATATCCAGTGGTTCTTGTATGCTGTGGGTAACCATTGCCCTGAGCAGCAGCAATGCTCTTTATGGTCACTAGGCTCAGACATAGAAGTCAACTGCTTTGTAAAATTTACCTGTGGTGAACCCTTCTGTATCCCATAAATCTGGCATCTCTACTTCAATATTTTTTTTCTTTTTTTTGAGATATGGAACAATTTGGAGTTTCTACGTGTAATACTTTTCAAATGAAATGTCCGACAAATTTGCCTGTAAAGTAAGAAAGAAAGAAAAAGAAAGAAAGAAAGTGAAAATTCCTAGAAAAACAGAAAAGTGTGTGTCGACACACACACTTTAGAAAGAAAGAAAGAAAGAAAGAAAGAAAGAAAGAAAGAAAGAAAGAAAGAAAGAAAGAAAGAAAGAAAAACAGTATGTCTGTGTTGGCCACAGACATAAAAACTAAAAAATCACTGGACCGTGACCATTTGAACAAACTTGGTAAAGACTCATCCAAGGAACATCCCCACCAAGTTTTAAGTAAATCTTGCTGATGGTTTTTGGGAAGAAGTCAAGAAGAGTGAATTGTGGACAGACAAAGACAGACGGAAGGACGACGACCCTCACAACAGCTTAGCTGACTGACAAGTCAGCTGAGCTAAAAAGCAAGACAGTGTATTCTATGGAACTCTTTTTGATGATTTTTAGCTGCCACACTTTCGTTTTCTTCTTCCAGGAATCAAGTACCTGCTAGTTCCATGGTCTTTCTGACAGGAGTGAATGCTGCAGAACGTGCACAGCCCAGCCGCACCAGTTCATAATTGACGTAGATGTCCTCTTCCCTGGAGGTGTCAATGACAATGAGAGGCAATGGGTGTGCCAAACTGGGACTGCAACACAAAAACAGTTCTGTTAAACACAAATATAGTTCTCTAGAGCACAAATACAACTCCTTTAACACAAATACCACTCTTTTCATCACAAATACAATTCTCAGCACAAAATACTGCTCTTTTCAACACAAATACAGTTCTTTGGACACAGGCACACTTCTAGGGACCCCTAGTCCTTACTTTTTCACCAGATGGTGCTAAAATTTCCTTTTAATTTCATTTTCTTTGTTCATTTGAAGTTTAGGCTTTTGTAATGGTGGACTTCTTTTCCAAAAGTGCTACCTGGATTTCTTTCAAACTTCGCCGGTTTCATTGTACCTTGATTGGTCATTCCACATTGATGTGCTGCTGTCACCTCCCATCTCTCTGTCTTCAACACAGTTTCCTGATTAATGAAGGAGCCTAATCTCCAAACAATACAATGCTATTGCATATCTGCCAGGTATAAAGTTAATATACCATATGAGCTTCACAAGGCCAGTGACTGATCCATCACAAAAAATCCAAGAAAGTATTAGGATTCTTGGTCACATATTTCACTTCTCTGAACTGAGAAATTTATTAAAATTTCATATTTGTTAGCAATACTTACCTATCAACTACCCTTGGGATGATCTCTCAAATAACCTGGTCAGATCCTGGCCACAGTCCCACAATAATAGCCCACTGACCAGACTACATATTAGATCCTGGCCACAGTCCCACAATAATGGCCAACTCACCTGACTACAGATTAGATCCTGGCCACAGTCCCACAATAATGGCCAACTCACCTGACTACAGATTAGATCCTGGCCATAGTCCCACAATAATGGCCAACTCACCTGACTACAGATTAGATCCTGGCCATAGTCCCACAATAATGGCCAACTCACCTGACTACAGATTAGATCCTGGCCATAGTCCCACAAAAATGGCCAACTCACCTGACTACAGTCCCACAATAATGGCCGACTCACCTGACTACAGATTAGACCCTGGCCAGTCCCACAATAACGGCCAACTCACCTGACTACAGATTAGATCCTGGCCATAGTCCCACAATAATGGCCAACTCACCTGACTACAGATTAGATCCTGGCCATAGTCCCACAATAATGGCCAACTCACCTGACTACAGTCCCACAATAATGGCCGACTCACCTGACCACAGATTAGATCCTGGCCACAGTCCCACGATAATGGCCCACTCACCTGACTACAGATTAGATCCTGGCCATAGTCCCACAATAATGGCCAACTCACCTGACTACAGTCCCACAATAATGGCCGACTCACCTGACCACAGACTAGATCCTGGCCACAGTCCCACAATAATGGCCAACTCACCTGACTACAGATTAGATCCTGGCCACAGTCCCACAATAACGGCCGACTCACCTGACTACAGATTAGACCCTGGCCACAGTCCCACAATGGCCGACTCACCTGACTACAGATTAGATCCTGGCCACAGTCCCACAATAATGGCCGACTCACCTGACTACAGATTAGATCCTGGCCACAGTCCCACAATAATGGCCGACTCACCTGACTACAGATTAGATCCTGGCCACAGTCCCACAATAATGGCCGACTCACCTGACTACAGATTAGATCCTGGCCACAGTCCCACAATAACGGCCAACTCACCTGACTACAGATCCTGGCTGCTGACCTACAATGAAGGCAGTCAACTTGTTTGTAAAGCCAGTGAGGCTAGTAAACTGCTTTATTGCATCAGGGCTCCATTCACAACTATTTTTGTCTGCCACAGTCCTATTCTCATTTTTGTTACAATCTTCATTCCCCATCTCTTTGTAACTTTTGTTGTCCTTATCCCCATCATGATCTGCCCTCTTCTCTCCTATTGCTGGGTCAGCGCCCTCAGAGGGCGACTCACTCTGCTCTGCCTCCTCGTGCGACAGTGGCTTGATGTCTGCCAGCGAGCATGCCACTGCCTGTGGAGGGATGTCAGCATACTTGGGTGGTAATGGGAACACTCTGTGTCTTTCAATCCATTCACAATTTCCAAAGTCTATATAGAACACCTTTATTTTTGTCACTTTTTGTGTGGTGACACGACTTTTGTATTTAATAGGCTTCTTTGTGTTCTCCACCTGAATATCAATTATTTGGGCACGGTAGAATTTGTTGTCACCCTTGAATTTGGCACAGCATATATCATTAACCATTGGCTTGTCATGCTCAAAGTACCTCCTCAGCATGGTATGATTGCCTTTGTTGTAATACGTGTTCAATTCATGCATTATGGAATCCATATGCATATGAGAGGATTCGGTCACGAGATGTATAAAGAATTTGCCTGGGGAGTCTATGTGAGACATCAAGAAGGTGATGCTACAATCTTCCTCCACTCTCACTTCCAGCTGCTTATATTGAATTTGATCACAACGCTCGTAATTATAGCCAGCTGTGTCAGTTTCACTGTATGCCACTGGTTCCGTCTCTGGGATGAGGTCACACGCAACTGAGGCCTCATTTGGCCTGACAGGTTCAGGGCCTCTTGTCACAGCAGTCTGCAAGTCCTTGTGTCCAGCAAGCTGAGTGTCCATGACATCAGAAGTAACACTGTCACCATGCTGGCCACACTCAGCATAGCCACTGTCTGAAGTAAGTGGAACACTAACCACAGTATGCTGCTCAGCCAACTCCTTTGCCGGTTTCCTGTTGCTGCCTGAAGCTGACTGGTGTATCACATTCTTTGCCTGGGTGCTGTCTCCACTGTCCTGCAGCCATTTCGAGAAGCTGTCAGAATATTCACAATACTTTGGTAACTTACTGGGAAATCCAAGCTTTTTTAGCTTTTGCTGAGAAGTAGTTGGTGTGGCTGTTGATGGGTAGGAGCTGTGTGTACTGGGGCCTGGAGTGGCCTGCTGGTCGTGTGACAGTGAGCCATGGACCCCACCCTCTGCCAGCCAGGGCTCTGCACGCTGTGGACCACACTGAGCAATTTCTTTGTCCAAGATTTCATCAAAGGTTTCGTCTGCTACTTCACTGCCCCAGTCATCCGTACTCCCAGACATCCGGGGTTGCTGAGGTTCATGTCTGGCTCTGATGCTACCAACTCCCCCCCTAGCCTGGCTCTGTGGACAGCTCTCTTTGTGTTTCTCTTGGACACTTACATGCATTAGATCTGCCTTTTCAGCTACAATGCTGCCTTTGGTAGCACCACCCACAGTTTTCACGTCTACCTCTAATGTTTTTACTTTTTGATTTTCCACAGCTCTTACTTTGTTCTTCTTCTTCTTTGAGCCAGTTTGGGAGTTCTCTGCTTTCGAGGATCCAGAGCCACCAGCGGATTGATCGGCTTTCCTATCTAAAGCACCTATGGATTTTGATAACTTTTGTTTGTCTGTGACTTTTACTGTCACATTTCTAGAACCATCTTTTGTAATTTTTGAAGTTCCCTGAGATTTGGATGTCTTCTGTTTCTCCTGGACATGATATCCTGGGCTGACCTCTTGTTTCTCTTTCTTCACAATGGTGGGTGCCTGGGACTGGATCATCAGTGGATGGTCAAGGCTGGCAGCCATCTGGGTGTTGTGGGGGGCCTGTGGGGGCGCCACTTGCTGGCTTCTCAGATAGTCACAGATCTGTCTGTTGTTCATCGTCTGGGCAAAGTTCATGCCACAAAGTACATCTCCAACACTGTGCATTATCTTGGTGACTGGCCCGTGGACTCGCAATTGGCCCACATTAGGGTTGGGTCTGTCCGAGTAATAAAGCTCCACCAGGCACACAGCACAGTCTGGTTCCTGTGTAACAACAGCTTGCAGCTCCCTGTGCAGCACAATCTGACTGAACGCCAGTGTGTGCTGCAGACTCCAGTCCATACAGTTGTCTCCCAGGCCTGGCGCACCAACCTATTAAACAAACAAAAATAAAGGCCAAATCCATGGATTATTAGGTATTAGGATAATTCATCGTACAACAATAATTTGTAGCATTTCCTACAATGAGAGGAGGGTTTTAGCCAAAAAAAGTTAAGAAAGAGAGCATAGCTTGGAAGATAACTGTATTTTGGGGTTAATCATATAATCAAATAAGAGGGCTGTGTGAACAGCCCATGCCTCAGCTGATCTTGACATTCATCACACTTGCAGCTCTAGGAACTTGGGAAAGGATCAAGGTCACCCATGTTCTGAGAAAGTCTGACCTTTATACAAGAGCGCTTACATGTGCAACATCAAGGTTCAAGTAGTTCTCAAATTATAATGAAGAGTAAAATTCATGTATGTTGCACTGTGACCCCACAAACAAGGTCAAGGTCATTCATGTACTGTCTAAGCATGACCTTCATACAGGATAATTAACATGTGCAGCTAACTCAAAACAGATCTCAAGTTATCAAGTAAACAGTAAATTTCGTGTCAGTTGTCCTCTGAATTAGCACTAGAATGCCCATTGACTTACATAGTACATGTAATCGATAGGAAAGCTGCATTGAACGATAAGTACCCGAATTGAAAATCTTTAAAAATCAGGAATCCAAAGCAGCGCCACCTGGTAAACAACTGTTTCACCCTCCACAACAACAGATCCATCACATTTCAGCTTAATCTGAGGGACGGTTCTAAGAACAAGTGAAAAATAGCAAAACCATACAACAAATTCATAAAAAAATTGCAGTGCCACCTGGTGAACAAATAGGGTACTAGGTGTCTCCGAGAGTGTCTATATACGATATCAAAGCAATTGGGTAAGTGGTTTCAGAGAAGAAAAATCTTTAAGGTTTGCCCAAAAAAAAAGAACAAAAAAATTCATAAAAAATCCAAAAATCCACAGAGCGTGACCATTTGAACAAACTTGGTACAGATCCACCCAAGGCACATCCCAACCAAGTTTGAAGTAAATCTGGCCAATATTACTTAAGTTATGACCATTACAAGAAATTCCCATGTTAAACTTTCCTATTAAAACTTTTGTAGAGATTTTTGAAAAAAAAAAATCATAAAAAAATCCAAAATTCATTGGAACATGACCATTGGAACACACCTGGTAGACAACCACCCAAGGTACATCCCCACCAAGTTTCAAGTAAATCTGGATGATGCTTTTGGAGAAGAAGTCCAAAATGTAAACAAGCTGACGCTGACGCTGTCCATATCTCCCGCCCACATAATTTTAAAACAAAGATAACTGTATATTTGGCAGGTACATACTGGCATGTTTCTGATATTGTGCTTAAATGGGGACCATACATTAACTGTACCTCTACCCTGGGTGTCATGGTAAACATATACTCAAGTAAATAAAAAATAACCTAAAAATTATGGCATGAGCAGAATGCTGGAATTTTACATGTGATTTGTAGTCATCTGAAAACAAGAAAAATGTATAGTGTCAATGAAACAGAAAAATAACTGTTTCTTACAAAGGTTACTAGTTGTGATTCTCTGTTAAGTTCTGCAGTGTGATCCATGTCATGTGATGGTCAGTGTATGGCACCGGGAATGCATCAGCAGATAGGACTCTGTTGTTATTGTCGTCTGTGAAGATCAGATCCAGGTAACCACCAAGCCTATGTGTTGGCTTTGATATCCACTGCTTGAGTTTGCGATGGGTTGGTTTGGGGCAAAGATTGTTGAAGTCGCCCATCAATATTAGTTCATAGTGGACTGGAATGTGCGAGGTCAAGGTCAAGGTCCTTCAAGCATGACATAGAACCTTACAAGGTTGATCAACTGTAAAAGTTAAGTGATCCTAGCTCACTTGTTTCTTCAGATACTGCATACAACAAATTCAAAGAAAATTGAATTGCCGCTGGTGACCTTGGAATTAGGTCAAGGTCACACACCTTTGAACTCGATGTAGACCCTAACAAGAGTGATCAACTGTGAAAATTTCATCATCCTATCATATCCGGTTCTTAAGATATCACGTGCAAGAAGTTTAGAGATAAATGACCCTGGTGACCTTGAAATGGGGTCAAGGTCACTCTCCTTCGAACTCGACGTGAACACTTATAAGGGTGACCAACTGTAAAAAATTCATGATCCTAGCTTAATCTGTTCTTGAGATATCGCGCGCAAGAAATGTGGGACGGACGGACAGACGCACGGACGGACGGACGGTCGTCATTACTATATCTCCCCCCCCCACTTCGTGGGCGGAAGATAATTAGCACTAGAATGCCCATTGACTTACATGGTAATCAATCGGAAAGGTGCATTTACCGCAAAGGAGCCGAATTGAAAAAATCATTAAAAATCAGCAATCCGCAACATTCCCACATTGTGAACAACTTTGTTTGGCCCTTCCATAAGGAACATATCGACCGCGTGTGAGCTTTATCTCAGTGACGGTTCTGGAGAAGTCGAAAATAGCTATAACACACAAAAATTCATAAAAATTTTTTTTAAAAACTGCAGCGCCACCTGGTGAACAAATTAACAAGGAGTCCCTAGGTGTCTTCCTGTGTGATATCAAAGCAATTGGGTGAGCGGTTTCGGAGAAGATTTTTTAAGATTTGTCCAAAAAAAAGAACCAAAAAATTCATTAAAAATCCAAAAATCACTGCACCGTGACTATTTGAACAAACCTGGCAGAAACCCACCCAAGGTACATTGCCACCAAGTTTGAAGTTAATCTGTATGACGGTTTTGGAGAAAAAGTCGAAAGTGTGAAGTAGCATTAGAATGCCCATTGACTTCCATAGTAAACAATAGGAAAGCTGCATTGACCGATAAGTACCATAATTGAAAAAAATCGTTAAAAATCAGGAATCCACAGCATTGCCACATAGTGAACAACTTTGTTTGACCCTTCTACAAGGAACATATCCACTATGTTTCAGCTTAACCTGAGTGACGGTTCTGGAGAAGAAGTAAAAAATAGCTGTAATACACAAAAATTCATAAAAAATTTAGAAAAAAATTGCAGCGCCACCTGGTGAACAAATTAAGAACTAGGAGTCCTAGGGAGTGTGCCTGTATGATATCAAAGCAATTGGGTGAGTGGTTTCGGAGAAGAAAATTTTTTAAGATTTGCCCCCAAAAAAGAACAAAACTATTCATTTAAAATCCAAAAAACACTAGACCGTGACCATTTGAACGAACTTGGTAGAGACCCACCCAAGGCACATATCCACCAAGTTTGAAGTGGATCTGGCCAATGTTTTTGAGAAGAAGTCGAAAATGTGAATTGTGGACAGATGGACGACAGACAACGGACGGACGACGGACAGACAACGGATGATGGACCCTAACAAAACCTCAGCTGACTGACAAGTCAGCTGAGGTAAAAATGGATACACTGGTACCTTTATTCTAAGATTTGTTTTAGCTAGGTAAATGTGGTCACACTTGGGAGGTGATCTTTAATACAGTACCTCCCGCACTAGTGTTAACAAATGCCAACCACAGCAACGAATCTGCAACACATTCAGAGAAACGGAAACACTTTCAGGACATCTTGAAGGGCTTTGCCAGAATGTGTTTCATTCTCCAAAAGTGTTTCAAACATGTTGCCCAGAGTCTCGCCCTCCAGAAGTGTTTGAAACGCATTTTGAAATGCACTGTTCAAGCTGTTTTGTGCTCCAAATGCCTTTCAAACCCACTGAAAATGTTTCAAACACCTGGCCACAAATATTTTAAACACTTTCTCAAAAGTGTTACAAGCACTCATCAAAAGGTCGCAGAAAGTGTGAAGTAGCATTAGAATGCCCATTGACTTCCATAGTAATCAATAGGAAAGCTGCATTGACCGATAAGTACCCGAATTGAAAAAATCGTTAAAAATCAGGAATCCACAGCATTCCCACATAGTGAATAACTTTGTTTGACCCTTCTACAAGGAACATATCCACCATGTTTCAGCTTAATCTGAGTGACGGTTCTGGAGAAGAAGTCGAAAATAGCTATAACACACAAAAATTCATAAAAAATTAGGAAAAAATTGCAGCGCCACCTGGTGAACAAATTAAGAACTAGGAGTCCCAGGGAGTGTTCCTGTATGATATCAAAGCAATTGGGTGAGTGGTTTCGGAGAAGAAGATTTTTTAAGATTTACCCAAAAAAGAACAAAAAAATTCATTTAAACTCCAAAAATCACTGGACCGTGACCAATTGAACAAACTTGGTAGAGACCCACCCAAGGCACATCTCCACCAAGTTTGAAGTGAATCTGGCTGACGGTTTTGGAAAAGAAGTCGAAAATGTGAATTGTGGACGACGGACGGACGACGGACGACGGACCCTCAAAAAACCTCAGCTGACTGACAAGTCAGCTGAGGTAAAAATTCATATAAATTTCCAAAAATTATTGGACCGTGAGCATTTGAACAAACTTGGTAGAAACCTACCCAAGATACATCCCCACGATGTTTGAAGTGAATCTGGCTGACCGTTTTGTCAGCTGAGGTAAAAAAACTGAAAGGGTAGCCATGCGATGTTTTGCATTGTAGCATGCAACCCGGAATCCAAATACACTAAAACTGCCCTGTGACCTTGAAACAGAGGTCGAGGTCACTGTACAGTGATCCCCCTCTTATAAGGCCCCTCTCACAAGAGGCCACCCCTCTTAAAAGGCCACCATTCTTGTGCAAAAAGTATGGTATTTCCATTATATTCTCCCCCTCAAGAGAGGCCACCCCTCTTATAAGGCCACTTTTTGGCTGCATTTGGGGTGGCCTTATAAGAGGGGGACCACTGTACTTTCCACTTTCATGAGTATGTGCAAGTCAAAAGTCCTCATTTAAAAAGCTTCAGTTATCACCAGGAACGTGGCTGGATGATGAAAGGCCAGATAAACAGAACTTGTGCAAAATGAAATCTTTGAAGTTAAGCTGGGCCTAATATGGGACTATAATCCTGTGCAATATGAAAGTCTCTCAAATTCTGAATTTTTCTATACACAAATCTATGCTGTACCAAATAAATGGCAAAAGTGTATTGCGGGTGTAAATCCCAAAGGCCCCTTTCTCCATTATAAGTATGACAATGTCCAGGGAGGACTAGATGAGACTGGGCGTATGAAGTGTTATCATGAAGCGCAAACTATCATTTCCAAAATGAGATGGACTAAGGATATTCTTTCGTTGGGCTAAATGGCCAAATTCTCAGCCTTATGATAAACTGACCTTGCAGGATACCATTCAAAACCTATTACGTATCATTTAGGCATATTAAAATGAGATATTTGGAGTAATATCAGAATTAGTAAATACACTTACATCTCAACCACCATTTGCCAAGACCTAGAGCTGGGCTGGGTCGAACGCCCACGAATCGAGTTGAGCTTTAATTCACTTGAATTAAAAACCTGATGGTCCCGTGACACCATCCCTTGGTTCTTCTGAAACTGCTGGTGACTCCTGGTGTGCATGCTCCCCATATCATCATTCCTCTTTGGAGATTGGTCATTTGACATCAGCTGTAAGAGGAAGCAGGGTTGGTCCGGTGGGCTTCTCTGGTGGTCGAGAGATAAGTGTACTTACTAATACTGATATTACCCCAAATATCTCGTAAAAGCTACGAAAGGTTACATATCGACCACCATTTGCAATATACAATTGTAAAGGCAGTGGGTGTAATGTCACTGGCACTATGACCACTCTGACTGCCAGGACTGGCAGCTTGGGGGTAACCATTGGTCCGCATGAGGAGGTGACGTCTGAAGGCAAAACATCAGCTACGTGGAGTTGAGGCTGCCAACAGCAGAATCCAGTCAAAACCAGAAACCGTTCTTACCGACCAGCATGGGACTGCACTGACACCCCCTTGAGTGCTCGTCCGCCAACATGACAACTGTCCACCGCATGGGTAGACGTTACCGGTTTCAGCTACATCAGACCTGGAGATCCTTACAGGACCTAGTTGCGAAACTGCGTGACGCTCGGGGAACTCCTGTTTCAGACCAGCAACAGGCCAGGACGACAGGACAAACTGCCTGATACTGTTGAGGTAAGGTCAACTAGGCCCAAAGCCCTACAAGGCCCACTAACAAATGCGCCGTCCTATAGGCCTGCATCAAATCTAAACCACAAGAGGGCCATATGCTGGAACACAGTGGCTGCTCTAATGGGATAAGTAGGCCTAACAAACAAGTATTGGAACCTAAGCAAAGAAGCCTGTTATGCCTACCAAGGCGTACATGCTTCCTCTAGCACTATCATATCACACAAGTAGTTCTGGGCGAAAGTCATAGAAAATCAGCGGCAATCCCATAGAATGTCAACAACCCTGACGTTCCGCAGGGCATGCCAGGAGGCATTGAAGGCTCGTACCTCGTGAGCACTGGCCGAGACAAAATGCAAGGCACCTGGCCATTGCAGCGAAATCTCCCAGGCCTTAAAAAGATCATCTGCTTAATCCACGATGAAATCGTGTTTCTGCAAACTTAATCCTTTGACAGGTTACTCAGTGGTAGGAGGGCAGACCTCCATCCTCTGAGTCCATCTGTGTGGGAAAGGTACCAGCGGTGAGCTCTCACTGGGCACAGGGCTCTTTCCTTGAGAGGAAGAGCGGCATCATAGCACGGGAGGGTAAAACCCGTGAAGGCTGTGGCCAAATCTTGAGCCACTTGGTTCTTTGCAAGGAAGCGCAAGTGAGGCCTCAGGGTCACCTGGGAGTGGTCAGGTGACCACTGAAGCCTGTCATAAGCCAGAGCATGGATCTCGCTTCTAGCCCCCCCCCCCCCCCCCCCGAAGCGAGTGTTAACAGAAAATAAGTTTTTCATGTCCAGTACTTGAGGGAAACCCACTTCGGATACTCAAGGCACTCAAATGGCCACTTCTTCAACATGAATAAAACCAGCGGTACATCGCCTAGGCAGGACCTGTCATGTAGAAGGATGCAATGAGCCCTGACAGATAAGGATCACTTCCAATGAGAATGTCCAGGACATTGGCAAGGGTTGAAGAGATGGCAGATTGGAAACCCTCCACTGTTCTTGAGCTCGTGCCTAAGCCTTCCCACTGATACAACATGAAGTCAGTGATGTCCACAATGAGTGGAGACCAAGGGTGAACTCCTGCACTGGCGCACAAGTCAGAGAACACTTTCCACCGAGCTGAGTAAACAGTTAGAGAAGACTGAAGCCCTCCTCTGGCAATTCCGAGACCCATTCCAAGAAGCCTCTATTGCAGGTGTGCTGTGAAATAACTGCCAAGCATGGAGGTTGAGCACTTAAGGATTCCTGTGGAACATGCTCGTCCGCAGCTGCAACAGAAACTTTGGCCATGCCCGTATTCGTAGTGGAGGCTCAATGCTTAATTCCAGTAGGTCCACAGAGCAATGGCAATGGGGCAGCCAGGATCACATTGCAATTGTGGGACAGAACCTTGCACTGTACCCTCAGAAGGATCTGGCACGACGGAGAGGCATACGGCCACAGATTGCTCGTCCATGGCTAGGGCATCGACCGCTAAGGCTTGGGGGTCTGGGACAGGCAAGACGTAAACAGGCAGTTTCCCATTCTTGCGATTCGCGAACAGTTCCCCATCTTGCCCATATGGCCTGAAAGACCCTGGGCTGGTGCGACCACTTTGTCCCTGCCGGCTGACCCCTTCTCAAGAGTTGGTAGTCCAGGACATTCCAATGTCCCAGGACATGCCTTGTGTGCATGCCGACATCATGGTCATAGCACCATCTGGTGATGCGCCCTGCCAACTGTGTCAGTTTCTTGGACCGAGTCCCACCCTGCCTGTTGAGGAAGGCTATCACGGTCCTGTTGTCGCACATTATGAGGACATGTTTGTACTCCACCAGGTCTCGGAAGTGGAGGAGTGCTAGCATATCGTGTTCAGTTCCAACCAGTTTATGTGGTGAGACAGGAATGACACCGGCCAAGGGCAGGACCCCATCCGGCTCTCCACATGACTTCCCCTTCTGGATCAAGAGGGCTATCAGGCCTGGTGCTGATTCTCAATGAGGATCACCGGCACCTGCAGTTTTTTGTCCATCTGCCCCGCAGAGCATGCTGCAACGGGCAACTGTGGAGATTGCCAAGTGGAACCTTGGAGTCCATCAAGAACAGAAAGCACAACAGGGCAAGCCATTGTGCACCAAAAGGACCTTGTCAGTCAGAAAGGCCCGGAGCAGTGACTAAAGTCTCTCCCACCTGTCTTCTGAAGGGCGACCTATGTAGGCAACCAGGTCAAACTGGATGCTGAGAAAGAGGAAAGTCTGCTCCGGCCGAAGACTGGACGTGGGCAGGTTCACTATCAGGCCCAAGCATTGGCAGAGTTCCAGAACGGTCTGTGTGATGCAAAACCAGGTGCCGTTGCACCCGGATAAGCCAATCATCTAGATACAGTTAAGCTCGTCTAAAACTTAACAGCCAAATGCATTTTTTTGTGTTGCAAAGTGTTGTACTGGGGTTTGTAAAGGTTGTAAAAGGTTTGCAAAAGGTTGACAAAGGGTTTGTAAAAGGTCGACAACGGGTTTCAAATGGCTGAAACGGTTGCAAGCCACTTCAATATTTTAATGAATAAGGTTGAGAAAGTGTGTGAAATGGTTGTTAACCATTGCAGAAAGGTTTAAAAAGTGTTTAAAAGGGTTTTAATGCAATAAGAGGAAATGGTTTTGAAATATTTTGGAAAGTGTTATAAATGGGTTTGAAAAAGGCTTGCCTTTCACTCAAAAGGTTCGAAAAGGTTGCAAAAGGTCGATGCGTTTGGTGACTGTTAAGTTTAACGCGGGCTTAACTGTACACATGAATACAAACAGCTGGGCGGTGAGGGTAAAGAGCAACACTCTGTGCTAACCTGGTCAACACCAGTAGTGCCGTGGCATGGCCAAACAGAAGCACCCTGAACTGGTACACTTGGCCCGCAAATGCGAATTGCAGATAATCCTGTGAAGTCTCCGCAATTGGCACGTGGAAGCACGGGTCCTTGAGATCCATTCCACGGGCTGTAGGGCTGCTGCCACAGACTGGGGGGTCTCCATACGAGAGAACGGAACTTCCAGGAAGGTGTTCAGCATCAGCTGGTCTATGACCAGGCGCCACCCTCCTTTCCTCTTGGGGACAGGAAGAGTAAAATGTAAAAGCCGGGAAAACCTTGATTTTCTACCGGCTCTATAGCCCACTTGCTCCCAAGCATCTGAACTACCTCCAGGAACGCCGATGCTTGGGTTCCGAGGTGGGTGGAGCAAACCACCATGGTTCTCAGCTTAACGGAGGCCTATCTTCGCCGAAAGGCAGCGTGTAGCCATGCCCCAGGATATTGAGGATATACCAATCATCTGCGATAAGACTCCCACTGTGCTTGATATTTATTGAGGCAGCCGCCGACCAGGCACTGCGCCAAATCTAAATTGTTCTCCGGGCTAAAAAAAACAGAGTCAGGAATGCTGAAGCTTTCCCCACTTCGTGCCTCTACCAGACAGCTTGCCCTTCCCAGGTCACTGTCTGCTTTTCCCAGGTCTTCGCGTCCCAGAGGGAGCACTAGTCAAGGGTCAGGTGGACGCGGTCTGAGAAGTACCGCGTTTCAGGCCTGAGGCGGCCAGGGATGATAAGGACAAAGCAGACTCGCTCAGCGCCTTGGAGTGTGCCTGGTTGGCCAAGCAGGCCCCATGTGGGCTCTCGAAAAGATTGGGTCCGGCAGCTTTTGACCCTGGAGGTAGGCGTCCCTCCAGAACAAAGGTTGGCCTCCAGTGTACAAAGGGTTAGCACCAGGTGATCAACAGCTTGCAACAACGAAGTTGGGAGCAGTGTCGCCTGGTCTAACCAGTCTTGCACCGCCTCTGAGGATGATAATGGTGCTCGGCTGAGGAGCCTTGATCTCTTCCCAGTTTAAATCCATCGGCAGTGGACCCAACCGGAAGTTCTGCTCAGGTACAGAGTACCACTTCCCCTGGACATCTGGCTTAGTCAGAAGTCGCCCCTGTTCCAGTTAAGCAGATTGTTGGCAGCTCCATGGAAACCTGTGTGCCGCGAGTCTTGGCTGTGAGTTGGTCATAAAACTCAGCAACAAAGGGTGAAAACAGTATTGGTGTGTGTTGCTTCGTGTCCTCCAGGAAGAGCCCCGGCATGACAGTGCAACAGCACCCAACCTCTCCTCCGATGGTGGAACCACAGCTTCATCACCAACCAGGCTCTGAATAAGAGCTCTGACATGGTCAAAGCCCTTGGCAGGGGCAGGTGCCATGTTAATGGGAGCAGAGGCTGAACCCTCTGCAGAGTCCACGATCACTGGCTCTCTGCATCTGTCAGAGCACAAATGGTGTATGCTGAGAGCCCTCAACCTAGGTTGAGATCTGCTGACGGATGAGTCTGACAACAAAAGCTCATCCTCCACCTCGGTGTCTGGGTCCAAAGACTCCAGACTCTTGAGGGGAAACGTAATGCCCAAGCCCTCCTGTGACAGCAGGGGATCTTTCACCATGCCTGGTGTAGGGGTAGCGAGCACCCCCGCAGAAGTGGTTGCTGCCACAGACACTGCCTCGACCTGATCGTCCCATGTGGGGACGGACAGGGCAGGCAAGGGAGGCTTATATGCCAAGATCTCAACAGCCGCCGACTCAGAAATCTGCTGGCCACAGAGATCTGGCTGAGTCTGTGAGAGATCGCTATCCTGAACCTTGGCTACCGCTGACTAAGAAGTCTGCTGGCAGCAGGGGTCTGGAGGGAGTTCATAGAGCTCCCAGGCCTCATGTCCAAGGGAAAGCTGGCTCAAGGTGGAATCAGCAAGCTGCTCTACTCAGACTCAGCAGCAGCAGTGGTGGCCAATGCGGAAGAAGACAACGCTTCTTCACACAACTGCTGATCCTCGCAAAGCTCGTGTTCCACCTGCCGCTCGAGTGAACAGGGTACATGGCTCAAACACAAAAACAACAATGATCAACAATCCTTAATCTGGGGTAAAGCTACCTGAGGTGCAGAAGGGACTACCGGTACTGCTGTTGGGGGAACAGAAGGTTCGGCCTGGACCTTAGGTGCTAACACCACTGGGGCCAAAGACACACTGTAAGTAGAAGGTGCCCCCACTGGTCTAGCTGTCTTTCTCCTACTTCCCAATTGCCTATGCTTACAATCCAAGCTGTTAGACCCACGAGCTCGAAAAGTCTGGCCAGCACTCCAGACTAATGGTCCGAGCACTCGGACTGGCCGGGGTGCTGGCTTTCCGTACCTCTTGGACTAACGGTCCAAGCGGTTGAGGTTTTGGAATACCCTGGGCAGGAATCCGCAGGTTTCCACTCCAGACGTACTGGTTTGTGTGATTGCTGCTTGTCTGAGTGCTCGGATCCGGAGGACTGAGATCCCAACAGCTACAATCTATGCTTGGCTGACTTCTTCGGCACAGAGTCTGAAGAAGAAACAGCCTGCTGAGAGGGGGCAAGCATTGCACACAACTTTTCAGCCTGCATCTTCATGCTCTGTGACATAGATTCCAAAGCAAGAACAACCTTTGGATTAGTGCCAAGAGCAGAAGTGGCAGTCATTTGGGGCACAGTTGGTTGTGCAAGTTCCCCATGTGGTGATCTCTTGCTACAAGACTTGGGGAACTCCATCGTCTGGTTCACCTTCTCCCAAGGGGTATCGGGTGTGGAAACATCTGTCATCTGTGACCGCGGACGAACCAAATAAAGTCTACGCTCTTTCCCATCAGCCACATGAGACTGCGGACGAACCGAAGTAAACCTACACTTTTTCTCATTGGGGTCTGTGAAGACTCAACAGAGTCAGTCATCTCAGCTCAGCGTTTTGCAGCTGTGACCTGCTTTCTATGCCTCGCACGATCAGACTTTCTCCGTGCCTGCTCACAAAGCAAGCCATTTGTCTACTCCCAAATCCCAACAGTATCTACAGAGTTGCTCATGAGAGCAAACTTGACCCCACTGCAGGCAACAACCAAAGCACGTTGACGGTCATCCCAAGCCGCCATATAGTGGTTCTGTGAGTCCAGCTTTTGTCTGCAATCCAACAAGGATGCAGACGAAGTGGTCACTGGATCAACACCCATGTACTGCCTGTGAAAAGAGGGAATAGCCTGGTGTGCACTGCTTTCCCGCTCTCTGCGATCTGTTTTCCGAGACGCCATCTTAAAAATCTAAGTACCAAGCCAAATGACCAGCTTTGCACTTACTATTCGAGTGGTATCCGAACACATAAATCAGCTTTCTAGGTCTCTGAAGATTCCTGGACCACTGACAAAAGATTTTCATCAGATAAGGGCATGGGTAAAGCATTATAGCAGTGAGTGTGAACAAAAGTTCACAGAGCTTCAACTCAAAAAGACAAGCCAAAAATGGCGCCCAAAGAGAAAGGACAAAATGGGAAGCAGGAGTCACCATCAGTTCCACAATAACCAAAAGATGGTGCCATGGGACCGTCAAATCATGTGACTCACATTCATGGGCATTGGACCAAGACACAGAAGTATAGGCAAATGGTGGTCCAGAGGTAATGTTACGTAACTAATACCACATCCTGCAAAACCATTTATATTTTCCTGGTATATGGTCATGCCTCTGAAAGCATTTTTGCATATTATACATTTTAGTATTTTGACATTACTTTAACCTTTCTGAATTTGTTTCCTAACTACATTTTTGACATATTGGATGAAATCTTGTGTACAGTCAGAGGTCACCCATCTTTGAACTTGACCTAGCCCTCATAGAGAACTATAATCCTGTGCAATATGAAAGCCCTAACTGAAAAATTTCTCAAGTTACCATGTGGAAACTAATGTGGATCTGTGATCTTGGGAACTGGGTCAAGGTCATCCATCTTCAGACTTGATTTAGGCCTTATGGAGGACCATGATCCTGTGCAATATAAAAGCCCTAGGTCAACACATGTTGAAGTTATAGTGCTGAAACTTTGAAGACGGACAAAGTGATTGCTCTATGCCTTGATCCTTCTCCTACAGAGGGGGGCATGACTGCAGCAAATGGAAACAAGCAGAAGAAACAGTCACAAAAAAAGCCTCCCTACACATGCTATAGTCCCTTAGTACACCTGACCCACCTAATACTTATGTTCACATACTGATGTTTAACAATTGACAGACAAACCACCACCTATACATATTCACATAAATAACCTGTAGGACCTCCAATCACTATGACTATAATGCATTGACATGTATGCTTAGACCTGGTCATTCTGTGGGGACACATCTCAGTACAGGACATATGTCTCACTGACCTGTGATAGAGCACAAGGAAAAGCCTGGCGGGGAAGTCTGGTGAAGTTGGGTGTCAATGGCTTGATCGAGTCTCGTGGCAGCACTTCCTTGTTGCCGAAGTCTACAAAGAGAACCTCCACATACATCGGCTTGCCAGCCTTCTTGCAGACTTCACCTGGCAACAGAAAGCGAACATGCATCAGAAACAGGTAGAGTACAAACTGGCTAATATGCTGGGACCAGGTGCTGCATTGACACCGGCTGCCCCAAGAAGGACAAGTAGTCTTTGATGTCAGCGCAACAATGCATTGTCATTGCTGATGTGTCGGTCGCTCCATAAACATGTGCTAAGCTTTATGTATATGGGATCTCTCCAAGCTGTTTAGCCCAACCCTTATCATGCTTATTGTAATTACTCACATGTCTATGTACGAGTATGGTTTAACCAAACTTTATGGATAGTATAACAAGGTCATTGGCCTAAATAAATGGGTGCTGGATCTTGCCGTGCTTTAAAGAAACCCATCCAAGATCCCCATGAAGTTTCAGGAGGATCTGGCTGATAGATTTAAAAGAAGTCACAAATGTGAAGTACCATACAAAGTGGAAGATTTCCATATGCAAGCTCAGAGTCTGAGTCTGTACTGTGTATATTCTTTCCGTATGTGGAGGAAAACCTTTCATTCCAAAAAACAATTGTCAGTGAAACATGGAAACTCCATCTCCATGGCAATATCATTATGGTACACAGCCCTATGATTGGCCAACATATGCAGACTGAGCCCTATGATTGGTAAGCATAGACAGAATGAGCCCTACCATTGGCCAGCATAGACAGACTGAGCCCTATCATTGGCCAGCATAGACAGACTGAGCCCTATCATTGGCCAACATAGACTGAGCTCTATGATTGGCCAGCAGACTGAGCTCTATGATTGGCCAGCATAGACTGAGCTCCATGATTGGCCAGCATAGACAGATTGTGCCCTATGATTGGCCAGCATAGATAGACTGAGGATCTCCACTGTTTACTGTGCCACACAGTTTGAATTCACGGCACTGAGTCTGCTCGTATTGACAAAACTGATGTTTCTCTTCACTGAGACCATGTAGTATTAAAGTTTATAATGGGCAGTTGCAAGTTAAATGGGCCACTTAGCATTTTCACACTGTAACAAGTCAATTTCTCAGTAAATATTACAAATATTAACAAAATTCCTTCTGTAATGTGCCTGTGGTATGTAGTTCCGGAACATAGATATTTTTTTACAGAATTTGGTTGTTTCGATTTTGGAAAAAATAGTCAAAATATAGGGAAAAATCAGCACAATTTCAATGTTTTGTGTTAGCTTTGGAATTTAACCATTATTACACTGATTCATAGGATATGCAAATACTAACTGGATATGCCTACTTCTTAGAAGTCTATGCAGAGCACATTCCCTAGTTTAATTTGACATTTAAGTTGGCAAAATACATCAGATCTTCACATCTTTACGACAAAATGTGGGAAAATGGGGCTTGTAACAAAAAATCTAAGAGTTTCATCCATTTTTGCCAGTTTGCAGTGCCTGTTCTCAATATTATTTAGACATAAGTCTTAAGGGCTCTGGAATGTTGCAACATCTGTCCTCTAAACAGAAATGGGACTTTTTGTATGTATTGTTGAACATGTTTTTTGCCATAAGAAATTTTGATCTATCAGATTGGTGCAAATTTTTCCATGTAATGTCCAGCACCAATCTACCATCAAAGAAATATGGTACTTAATATACTGTCTCCAAAATATTATATTGCTGAGTTATAGAGACCACATGTACGAAACCTTTTTGCTATGAATGATACTGCATTAGACATTTTGTCAAACTGTAGCAAAAGTTAAACACTGAATGTAATGTCCGGCACTTGGTAATGTCCAGCACCGTGACACGGAACACAGCATAGCAACCTCTCAAAGCGAACAGGTCAGTTGTATGAACATTTTTTATGTCTTTATGCATATGTTTAAGGTTACTGTCCCTTGTTAACATCATTTTGATAAGCTGAAATGATATTTTACTGTATACTGTCACATAATTCTCTTATTTGAATTTTTAATGTACATAAGTATGATATACCGACAAAGAAAAAATTATATATCAGCTACCCTGACTAATCTTGGCTCTTTGACGGTAAATATTACCACAGTTAAGTCAGCACAATTATTCTTGTTGCAAATGTTTGCCCTCAATCTGAAAAAAACAGTCTTATCATCATGCATGTCATACAGTGCTGGACATTACATGCAAATGTGTAATGTCTGGCACCATTACTTCAGCCTTCAAAACCTCAGTGTCACTGATATCACTGACTTTTAAACTCCAGTGACTTTTCAAAATTGTATAGTTTTTACTTTAAATGTTCTTTTTGAAAAGTTTCATTGAAAAAAAAAGAGAATTATTTTCTGCTAATGTAAAGGAATTTAATATTGAACAGCTTACAGCTTATTCAGAATCACCATTGTTTTGTTCTGGCAAGCTTTGCTTTCAGATCTTGGTGATTGTTGCATAAACAAAGTTACAGGACACATATGTCTTAT
Organism: Hermodice carunculata; assembly: GCA_964020975.1. NCBI lineage: Eukaryota > Metazoa > Annelida > Polychaeta > Eunicida > Amphinomidae > Hermodice > Hermodice carunculata. Next base: position 3,746,633 of record OZ026622.1, read on the forward strand.
GTTATCCTGCCAAACTCCACAAGCTAATCTGAACTTGGGCAGTTCTTCTCATTGTTAGGATTAAGTTCATTATTAAACCAGTCAGGTGTTGATAATCCCTGAAACCTTTAAGCCCCTGGCATGCCACATTGTGGAACCTGTGAAAAGTTTATATGTTTGGTTCTATCACACAATTCTGTACTAATGACAACTCAGAATAAAGGCTCTGGCTTGGGCTGTCTGAATTTTTAGGCCTACTACTACATATGTTCAGTTCAGCCAGAAATTTGCATCCATCAGGATGCCTCTGTCAAATCGCAAGAGAAGGTACTTAAAAGGAGCATGGGAAATATTCATGCTACATCAGCTTCCCCCCAGCCTGAAGTCCAGAATGTTCCCAGTGATATAAATGAGGATGATTCTGGCAATGATGAGCAGCAAGACCCTTCCCTCACTGTGGCAGACTATGCTGCTGTGTGTAAGTGGTCACAAATGGGCATGTGTCTTTATGGCGAAAATACTGGAATTATATGATGACTCAGATCTCGTGCAAGTTCATTTTATGAAGCAATTACATAATGGGGGTTACATTTTGAAGGATATTGACCATGCAGACAGAGCAGATATCTTGTTCAAAGTTGAACAACCAAACTGCATATTGAAAGGTAGTCGCATTACCTGATACAAGTTTGAAGATGTTAACCCTTCAGGTCCCAGACTTCAAGACTATTCCTTGCAGTAAAAACTAAATGAGATTCTCAACATATGACAGGATTATAAAAGTTGAAGCTATCATTTAATATCATTTACTATGTATATAGGTATTCCTGCATAACTGTAGATTTCTCCAACTTATTCAACTGGACATCTCAGGTCAGGATCAGGACAGTCTGAAACGTTTCTAAATTCTTAAGGTGTGACGTTCAGCATCACATAGACATATTTGAAGATAGTTTATTATTAAGACAAATATAAGTGACACTTTGCAGGACTCTTTTGTTGATCAGGAACAAAAAGGGACTGTTTCTGAACAATTTTGAGGAGTTTAGTTTGAACAGTAAGGGTAACTGTTTTATTGTAATGTCCAGTACCAGAAATGTAACGTCCAGCACTATTTGCCAGATCACAGTAGACAAGAGACAAACATAATTCTTGTGTATAGATCACACCCAGTTAAGTTTCTTTTAGTGAAATATTATTAGGACTAACTTTTGGAAAGATTTTTGTTAAGTTACCTTATGCTTTGAATGACCTATTGAAAACCAACAGCCTCTACAGCCATCACTTCAAATCATCAGACCAGAGAAGCAGCTAATCAAGCAACCCTACATCCAGTCGTGACCAACACTGGACAATGCCTCAAACTCAGCAGGTGGTGACATAAATGGCATGCGACGAAACTACAAAAGTGGTGTTTAGAAGAGGGGTCATGAGTCATGACCGCCCCCAGACAGTGAAGCACCAGAATGTATTGCTACTGAACAGTATTATCAGAAGAGTGCACAAAGATCACCAAGCTCAAAAAAAATTTGGAACAGTTACACCTACCTTTCTTTTCGTTGCCTTGTTCGTGAACAAAAAGGGATAGCACCTGTGCCCGATACCACTGTCCATCGCTAGAAAAGCGTGCACACACTACCATCCCAACAGTAGGTTCAAAAGGACTGTATGGTGACAAAGACTTCTCATAGGTCAACCTGCAAAACATTTTCAAGTCTGCTATGAACAGCCCTTTTAAATACATTTCCTCAGTACAGTTGCAGCTGCATTGAAGTTAGCAGGTTCTATGCTGCTGGCTTTGCCCAATGTACTGTCAATACATGCAATCATATGTCTACGTAGTGTCTGCGCTCTCTCTATCAAGCAAATACACAGAGGCTGCATGGTGTCTTCGCAGTGTCACCGCGGAGGCTATTCGGTGTCAACACTGGGGCTGCAGTCCTATAGCAATTTTATTGTGTTGTATAAAACACAAAGAAATAAGAATACCAGCGATTTTGCGGTGACAAAAACCAAAGTGACTGACAAAATTTGCAATCTGATACCAGGATACCATCAATTTGTGATGAGAATGAAATGTACCTGAAACATCGCAAATTTCTTCATTTAACGAAATTTTGGGTCAAGAGTAAATTCATCAAATTGCCTGGTTTTTACTAGTTCATCTGTAGTAACAAACAGGACTTTTGACCTTTCCGTCGCTTATCAAAGCTGATTTCTTCTGTCTTGTAATGAAAGTAACATTAATTAGATCTATTTCTTCATTTCTGCTTAAATTTGTTTTGTAAACATGACCTAGACGTAGAATGTCAAGTTTTTGGTTTTTAAAGCAAAAAGCTGATAGTGGTCCCAAAATGAATAATTGTGTCATCTCGATGGCTCATGTTCATTACTGTTGTTGTTCCATATGTTTTATTCCCTTATTATCAAAAGTGAATGATCCCTTTGACTGTGGTTAGCCTGTGTGCATGATGTGGTCCCAGGACAACTACATATTTTTCATTAAAGCAGATGTTCAATCTCAACTAAATTCACACTGATTGTGATTTCCAGAGATCATTGCCTCAAATTAGATTTTTTATTTGTGTAATGTTTTTATGTCTCAAATGTCTGTACTGGCCACTCTGTGACCTTGAAAAATAGGTCAAGGTCAACATGTTTGAAAGTTAGGTTTTACAATAGTGCATATCCATGTGCAATCTTGACTCTTGACCTTAAAAAGTAGGTAAAATATAGAGGTCTGACCTTGACCAATAAAAGCTTTCGAATCACTTCATGATGCTTCTTTTGTGCAAAATTCAGATTGATAACAGGGTTTCCACCAGAGGGTAAAAAGGGTAAAATTTCCTACTCTAAAAAACTTGAACATAGGATTTCCTACTCTAATTTTTTACAAAAAGGAATGAGAGAGAGGGGGGAGAGAGAGAGAGAAAGAGAGAGAGAGAGAGAGAAAGAAAGAAAGAAAGAAAGAAAGAAAGGAAGGAAGGAAGGAAGGAAGGAAGGAAGGAAGGAAGGAAGGAAGGAAGGAAAGAAAGAAAGAAAGAAAGAAAGAAAGAAAGAAAGAAAGAAAGAAAGAAAGAAAGAAAGAAAGAAAGAAAGGTACAGATTGTATTTTCACATACAAGACTCAAGACTCAAATCCTTTTACTTGACCATGAAAAACAAGTATGTACAAAGCATAATATACAACAGGTACTGGCCAGGAGATTCTCATTAAGGCTATTAAAGCCGCTAGCATGAAAGCCACCTTAAAAACACAATGTGATATATAATATCATCATACATGTATAATCTTTAAAGGATAGATACAGTGGTTTTTAAAATTATTTCAATGTATAAATAGTTATGTAATTATTAGTGGTGTTCCGATTAATCGAATTAATCGACAATCGTCCGATTAATTTAAAAGACCAAGCGCTCGATTATAAAATTCCCATAATCGATTATACGTGAGCGATAATACAGAGTTTAGTGATAATTGCGTATTTGTGCGGTAAAACAAGTTTTTAGTAGAATATTTTTGGTGAAAATCTTAAATATATTTTTATTATATGGATAAAAATGAAACAATTGCCAGTTTTTCGTGACATTTTGAATGATACAACTCCCAAAATTTATGCTAAAACTTCGTAACTTTGCCCCCTTTGCCGCCACGACATTTTGCGTCGTCCGCCATTGTTTTTTATACTGCTGGAATCCTCAGAATTTCGTCTCTTAATGTAACAAGCTCTCTTATTGGCTAAGAAATAAATATTCCTGGGGTATCCCTCCAAAAAGCCCAGAATGAGAATCGAATGCGCTGGGTCATTTCCAGGTTTCTCATTGGATGGATTTGGTCATGTGCAAGTCACCGTCCAATCAAACTCGTTGTTTGCCATGTGCTTGAGTCAAGTTCGATTTGTTGTGCAGTTGAACATGTCGCATTCACGCGAAGATTATCGGACCAAGATGCGAAATTTTGACATCGTACTTTCGCAAAACGACTTCGATGGAACAGATCTAGACACAGATAAAGGCAAGAATGAAAATTCCATCAGCAAAGCAAGGAAAATACGCAGATTCCGTCACCGCACGGTGACGAAGCTTAGCCTGATTGAGATTTGTGTCAACACGATGTGTTGTCGATGGCTGTCTCAGATACGTTACGGCACGATGTTTTTATCCAAAGTTTGTTGTTTAAATTAGATTGAAATGTCTGAAAGGATAAAAATCTGTATAAAAGAACAAATGAGGAATGAAATATATGACCGAAGGTCGGGAAAAATATACGCACATAACGGAAAACCATGCCCGGACTCGTGCCTGTTCACACTCGCTTGTGTTGCACGGCCCGTGACCGTGTTTGTTGGTAAAAAAAAAAAAGGTGACCAGACGCTTGACATCCCAGAAATCATAAAAAATTTAGGGGGTAAATTGAAATAAAAATTGCACAGAATTATACCTCATGTAATTTCTGACCAACTTTGTGTTGATCACTAGGATTGAATCGCAAAACTCATGGAGCCCAGGCACGTTCAATCCAGGATGTCCTCTCTTGCGCAAGTGATTAGAAAACTGTCCGGTGGCACACTGTGTGCGATACTTGTGATATAAGTGCAAAGATTAAACAAAACTAATTCCAACAAAAAAAGCCAATATATTTCTTTGAATTTCAAATGTTGGGTGTAGTCCCTGTACTGATCCTTACAGTAGGCTGTGGTGGTGGCGCGGGGGGGGGGGGGGGGGGATCTTTTGCGTGATGTGTGATAAAAATTATGTGTGATGAGAATTGAGAAGAAATAAATTTGTGTGATGTCACTGATATGTGATTGCCTGGTTGGGCATTTTAATTTTATGTGACATTATGACATAGCCACGAAATGGATGGATATCCCCTGTTGTCACTTCTTTCATGTGAATGTGATTGAAAACATTTAATTGTGTGTGATGTGTGGTTGCAGCGTTTAATTTTGTGTGATGGGTACCCTCCCTCTCCCCTCTGTAGTGTATGACTAGTAGTCCATATTAACTGATTTCTTTTAATAAAGTCAATAAATTGTGACTTAAATATGCTTTGTAGTACTAGTTAGTATAGTAGTAGCAGTTGTGTAGAAATAATGCTTCTTTACTTTTGCAGGTAACACATGCATGTCATATCATAAAGCAATAAAGCACTAGAAAGCACAAGTAAATGCAAGAAGGCAAGCCAATAGGTGTATCTCTGGTGTGTACCTTCATATTTTGTTTTAAAAAAGATCTTGAAACTGGTTCATTAAGCTCTGTCAATGAGTTGTTGAGAATACTCCCAAAACCGATTATAATCGATCATCGGTCACTTCTAAAAACCAATCATCGAGACTTTGAAATTCGGACCAATTCCCAACCCTAGTAATTATAAATCATTAATTTTCCTATATAAAATATTCATTTGTTAGGAGGTTCTGTGATAGCTATGGAACATTACAGACATAACAACTAGCTATAGCACAGGTAACATTGTACTTATTTATAAATACTGTCTAGCATAATAAACAAATCCAGTTCTGCTATGAGTGTGGACTTTGCTCAACACAACGTCTGGAGTATTATTAAAAGTTTCTATAATTTATGTCTGATACACTTTCTAGTATTAACTAAATCTGTTCTGTCTCTGAACATTTTCATACAATGAATTGTTTAACTTTTGTTACCACATACACATGCATTGTGATTATTTTGTATTAGATGACCTGTCCTTCAATATACATGTAATGTTCTAGTCATGTATCAATTTAAGTGTAAACTCTTAAAGGGTCAGGCTATTTTTTGTCCCAGCGTTTCATTGACATACTGCAGTGGAAACAGTTTTCTTTGAAGTGTACTAAAAATATATTCATTGTGGAATTCACTAGAATGCCAAGTTTCATTATGTTTAAAAAAAAAGCTATCAGTCACGTGACTGGTTGCCATGGCATCCACTATAAACACTCATAAATGGCAAAAAATAGTTAAAAAGTTTCTGAATTAGAGAACAAAGTATCCCTCATTTTATCAGTGATTTTAAAAAAAAGTCTAATCATCAATTTTCACCCTTTTTGTGTTAAAAAGACTGTTTTTGTTTTTTTAACTGTGATGTTTTGTGCAGGGGAATTGTTAGTTCTGTAGGACTCCATAATTTGTATGTGAATCTGCACTGAAACAAAATGCAACCTGATTATGAATGCTTTTATGTCAGGAGTGTAACACTATCAGCATGGCATGAATTATAATACCTATTGTTTAAAGATTCAGGTAAAGAATATTATTGTTTGCATCATAAAAAAACTTGTCTGATGTTCAATTTTTGTGTGACGGCTTTCATTTTGTCACACTGAATGATGGTTTTCACTTTTCTTGTACTTTTAATAGAGTCTAGATATTTCCTTGTACAAGATGGAAAATCACTCATTAATTTCAACATTTGGAATGAACACTATGAAACAGATATTAAATATATTTTAATCATACACTTTTATTTTTGCACTTCAATTAAGACCCGTGTATGTATATTCTGGACATTGTAACTTTCTCTGGTCATGTGTAATTTTGGTGAAGAATCGAGATGAAAGTTGTTTAGCTACTGACATCAGGAATGTAACACATTACACTCAACCTGCTGTCAATCAAATATTACATCAACAGAACTACCAAGTACTCTTTCTTTCAGCAGTACATGAACAGAAACTGACAGTGACAAACATACAGGTGCCCTTTGCCTGTGTAGATTACAATGTGGTTTAGATATGCATGTCAGGAGTGTAACACTATAAAGTCATAACACTGGACATGCTATTCATCCTCAAAATTTCCTGCAGTAAACAAATGAAAAATTGAACAGACCATACAAAAGCTTCAATTCTTAAGAATTTATCTCAAATAAATGTAAATACTTCATATTATTAAACAAACGACTGATACAGACACTTGTATTACACTCCTGACATAAGCACTGCAAAGTAAAGCACAGCTTTTCATATCAAATTTGAGTATCAAAAACACTTCTCATCCTTCAGAATGTAAACACATTAACTTGTCACTCATAAATTACCATTACATCATTGATCAGGTCAACAACTAGAAAGACAGCAGCTGTTTGAATAAACCAGTGTGCTAAATGTCAGGAGTGTAACACAAGCATGTGTTCATGTCAGAGGTTTATTCAAGAAGCCAATGTGTTCCCAATGTCTGATGTATCATGACCCTGTTTTCACAGCACCTGCATTATGACCAGCTGTGATGTCTCAACTGATTTTCAGCACATTTGTATTGTTCCTTTTGAATTCTAAAGTCTTAGAAATCTCTATATGCAAAAAAAAAAACATCTTTTGTGTAAAAAAAATTTTTTTTTTTTGTAGTTATTGATTCTAAGAATGAATTAAGGTTAATTGAAACATGGTAAGATAATATTTAATATTCTGAAGAATGAAAAGTGTTTTTGAAACACAAATTTGGTGTAAAAAGCTGTGATTTATTTCCCTGTGCTAATGTCAGGAGTGTAACACACAGTGCATTTCAGTTGTTGATTCAAGGAGCTATTGCTAGTTTCTGATGTACTGACACACCATTTTCACAGAACCATCATTATGATCAGCTGTGATGTCTTAAGTGATTTCAGCACAGTTAGGTTGTTTATTTTGAATTCTTAAGACTTAAAGGTTCTCTTTATGAAAAAAATATAACATTTTCCTTCTAGAAATAGCAATTTTTTGTAGACCCATGATTTCAGACTGAACTAGCATCCATTCATACATGATTGGTTTATGTATTATTATTCTACGAAAAGGAAAGTGAGTTTGATACACAACTATGACTTAAAAGTCTCCCATCAGAAAGTACTTGGTTTAGTTGTTGATGAAAATCTTAGCTGGGAAAAACAGATATCCTCTATGTGTCAGAAAATTTCAGAAAGTTTGTCCACTCTTAGAAAAATTAAACATATTTTGCCTTTGCATGTAAGAAAGATCTATTTCTTTGCATACATCCTTCCCTTGTTTGATTATTGTTGTACCATGTGTGGAAATGCCAGTGAGCAATTGATTGCTAAAATCAAAAGATCACACAAGAGTCCTGCACTACTGGTATTAAATGTTCAAGCCCAGCGGTTGAATTCTAAACAAGCTCTAAATAAACTGAATTGGCTGACACTTGGGGAAAGAATCAAATATTGTACTTTGATACTTATGTATAAATCTCTTTACAAAATGGCACCCACTTATACGCAGGAAATGTTTGTTCACATTAAGCATAAACACTGTGTGAATTCAAGATCTGCTGCCAGCAACAATTTGTCTGTAGTTAAGCCAAGGACTAACTTCATGAAAAATGCTTTTAGTTACTCAGGAGCAGTACAGCGGAACACTCTACCTACCAATATTACAGAGTCTCCTTGTATTTCAATGTTTCAGAAGAGTTGCATGTCATATCTGGTGTCATCAAGATTGGAGGGATCTTAAATTAACTGGGGATTAATGATATTGTTGTATACCAGGATAAAATTCAATGTGAACAATTTGTCAATTTTGAAAACATTTTCTTTGTATATTGTACTGAACATTTTCACTTGTACTTATGAGGGCCTCAGGGGAGATTATTGATGATTCACTAACTGAGATACCCTCTTGAAATAAAGTTATAAATACATGTATATATACACGTACTGTAAATTGCTTTACTTTCGCATGTATAAATTTTCACGGTTTTTGTATTTTTGACATTTCACTGTAGGTTTAATTTCAATGTATTGGACATGATTCCATTCAAATAATGTTAAAATACTATTTCACTGTGTTTTTATTTTCACAGTTTTGTGCCATTAGCGACATAAGCGAAAATAAGAATACAGTGAAATTACAGCAATTTACAGTGTATATTTTGTGTTCTGAGAGTGGCCAACTGTGAACCGTGCAAGCTTTGTGTGTTCCCACTTGAATTAAATGTTGGTGGCAGTACTGAAAATAAATTTATATTGCAGCCTTCGACAATTCCTATGATCTGATTGTCCCGGACATGTGGTTATCTTGGTCGCACAAGTGACTTTTTGATGCTACTTGTCCAGTGGACAACCAAATTTTCGGGTGTAAATAATTTATTAAAGCCTGATTGCAGGGAGCTGGGAACACTGGCTGAGCCACAAACAAGTTAGCTGGTGTAATGTGGGGATGTGCTGAGGTGTCAACAAACATTGGCAAGCTGTGTGCGGTGCCAAAAGGTGGCAATAATCCTTTATGATGACAACACTTTTATTGGATATTTCGTAAATTAAATGAAAACAATTGGCTAACTCACTACCCTGCTTCCATTGATTGCATGGGGCAGTTATGTAACAAATGCGGGGATAATCCTACCTTGCTCGGAGAAGCAGTTAAAAGAAGACCAATTTGCTAAGTCCAGCATTCGTTTTCATGATCACAGCTGATAGGAATGGTGACGAGAGCAATCACATTATTTTTCAATCCTGCAGCTACAAAGAAGAGGAAGAGAGAGGCTACCTGCCACACTGTATGCAATACACATCCAGCCCAGGAAAACGGAAACCCAGCTCATGGGGATTCCCCCTCTCACAAAGTCATGAGGCTTGATACGTCATCCTGCACCGGGGGATCACTGGCACCACAATGAGGCAACAAGCAAGATGGCAACCAAACTGGCTTAAAGAGTTTGCATGGCTCAGGCATGACAGTGAAAAAAACACTATGCATTGTACATGGTGCCACAAATATCCAGAGTTGGCTGATGATTCAGCGATCATACTGGGCATGAACAAGTTCTGTAAAGACACACTGCTATCACATACAGTCCACGGACGCATGTGATGTGTGAGGAACGCTACAAAGCTGCACAAAAACCAAAAAAAAAATGTCAAAGTGAAGGTAGCAGTCAGAAAATATGCAGCGAAAGTCAACGAAACCATGCAGAAATAATTGGAGAGACTTGTGACAACGTCGTATTACATTACCAAAGAGTTACTCAGTTTTAATAAATTCATTGGGCTGTGTGAACTGCAGCACAAGAATGGCATGGATATAGGGGCTGCATGCCGGTATGACAAGACATGCAGACAGTTTGTCGACAGTGTGGCCGAGTCTGAGAGAGAAGCTCATACCAGTGAAGCCAGTAGCAGTGGTTTTTATATGTATCTTAGCTGAAGGGTCAACAGACACCAGCCAAATGGAACAGGAAGCTGTCTTCTTCCGCCACACTAATGCCAATACAGATGAGGCAGAGACCGTGTTATGTGATACTGTTCCACTGGAAAATGCCAATGCACCAGGTGTCAAGAATACTATTGATAAGGCATTGTTACAGCTCAGTGTCAATGAAGAGACTGAAGAAAAAGTTGGTGGGCTGCAATTTTGATGGGACAGCAGTAATGATGGGAAGGAAAAGTGGGGTGGCAACTTTATACCAAGAACTCTGTCCATCAGCCATCATTATCCACTGTGTTGCCCACAACTTAGAATTGACTGTGTTTGGTGTCATAAAGCATCACAAGATTGTGCCAGCTGCAGAAGAGACAGTGAAGGCAACCTTCAAATTTTATTACCATTCTCCAAAACGCCGGCGTGAAGTAAACAAAATTGGCGAGGTACTTGAGGAGGATAGTGTGTACTTCAGTGGCATTTCCCAAGTCAGGCAGGTGGCTGGCCAGCAGGTACCGTGCATTTATGGCATTAAAGAAACACATGGCTACTACCATGCTACATCTGGAGGCAGCAGCTGGAGCGGGTAGGGATGATAAAGGTAAAGCTAAAGGCTTCCTTGCCAAGCTGCGTGACAGCGATTTTGTGGAATCACTGCATTTTCTCCTGGACACTGTGGATATTATGTCAGATGTCAGTGTATTCTTCCAGCAGGACAAGCTTTTTATTACAGATGTTGTAAGAAAGCTTGAAAGAAGCATGTTGCACCTGATGGAGCTGGAATCAAGTCCTGGCCAACGTCTGAGGGACTTCACAGACAGCTTTGATGAAGAAACAATGAAGTTTGGGTGTTATCATACAACTGTGACACTGAAGCCAAAACATGGACATGATATGTGGCACATTTCATTACCAGTGGCAAAGGTACAAGACACACCTTGGCACATTTTTGTAGCAGCAACAGTGACAGTGAAGCGGAAATACGCATAGAGTGACATAAATAGTTACATGTGTATGAAATATGGTAACTATTACAATGACAATGACATGGGATTATGTTCACATTTATTTGTGGATCATGGTGAGAGACATTTTAAATGCATGTAAACATACTCCAAAGACAAGCACATCACATATGTTTATAATTTAATCAAGTAATATGCAACAATGCCTGAATTTTTTTTTTTTTTTGGTGCTCAGAACTTGAGACAATTTGCTGATGTATTTCAGTGAATATAAGTTTGGTGCTGGTGAATGGACATTTATCTCAAATAATAAGTAACTTCATTCACAGACTATTTTTTTTTATGGGACTCACAACATGATTCAATTATGGACTGCATTTACAGACTTTTTTTCCCTATTTTTTTTTTTAATCTTGTGGTGATCACAACATGAAACAAAGATCAACTTTGACAAGGCTTGAAGTAGAAGTCAGAATGTTGCCACCAGTAAGTGAATGACTACTTGCTTACACTCGAAACAAGAAAACAAACAGCATGTATAGCTGTGCAATAAAGAATGTATATAAACTTAATTTTTCCATGGTTCTTTTCAAATAAATACATTTGCAGCTTCTGCAACTATTTCCAGAAATATTTGCATCTGGGACTTTTATAATTTTCAGAATTACCGGCATTCAGTATTGACGGAGACAAGGGCACCCCTTCCCACCCACCCACCCACCCCCACCTTGGTGATTTTTGTGACACATGATCTATGTTAGAGGGGCAAGTGAATTTTGAGGGAGACAAGTGAAAATTGAAACCCAATTGTCCTATGGACATGTGATTCTTGAAAAAATAGTAGAAGCCTGTATAGTTCCATTTACAGACTACTGACAGGTGGGGGTGGCCTCCAAACTACTGAGGAGTTTGTTTGAAACTAAACAGGTCTATTTACAACAAAATTAAAATATATCATGTTTTTAAGTTTTGTCCAGCCTGACTTTCCTGAAACCGGGAAAAAAACGGATTTTGTTAACTTGGAGAACAGAAAATGAGGAAACAGTTTGCAGAAAACGGACAACCCTACGTTAATATGCATAATAGTTTACAATCTAACATAATCTGCTCTATGGTGAGTGACATCAGTTGCATTTGATTGAAATTCTTGTGCAATCAATTACTGACCAGAACATCAGTAGCCTGTGCTGACCCTGGGTCCTGGGAAAAGGGCATTTTCCCGCAATTTGTCATGACGAAAATGTAGTATCAGTGTCAATGGAAAAAAGTGCGAAACATTGCGTCAAAACATATAACAGACCATCCTGGGTTTCAAAATTTTCTAGGGGAGGACCCCCTACACAGTCCTCCCACCCAGTTCATTTTCCTACTCTTATTCTTAAAAATGTTTCTGGTGGAAACCCTAGATAGATGTAAGCTTTCAACAATAACAATGGTAACACCACCTTGCACATGCAAAATAATGCCCTGTGACCTTGAAAAATAGGTCAAGGTCAAAGTTTATTTTCCTACTCTTATAAAAGTTTTTGGTGGAAACCCTGGATGATGTAGGCTTTCAACAATTACAATAGTTTTGGTGGAAACCCTGGATGATGCAGGCTTTCAACAATTACAATGGTAAAATCACCTTGCACATGCAAGATAATGCCCTGTGACCTTGAAAAATAGGTCATGGTCAAAATGGCAACAGAACTATAACTCTGATATGATTTAGTACACTTGTACCAGTTGTTACAAACCATCCAGAAATGACACTTTTTCTACTAAACAAATGAAATTCTCTGAATATGTTTAGTAAGTATGTTTCTAAACTTAATGAATGAATTTTCTTCCAATTTTGCTCTCTTGATTTGTTACTTTATTTTAGCTCTTTTCACCCTGGTTTATACATGAATCTTCTCTCCTTCCTCTATTGGTGGCAGGGCAGTATCTTAGTTAGTATAAATACTTCCTATTCATATTATTTGATTTACAAGGTTACTATTCACAATGCCATGGTGCTGGCACCTTGTGGCAAATTGTTGCACTGATGGGAAAGGAAACGCGCAACATGCAGGCGATTTGGACTGCTTGTTGATATCGATGTATTTAACTGCCTTCTAGACTCAAAGTGAATTCTTTTGATGTACAGTGTTTCTCTCTGGCTTTTTTTTTTACTTTTACACAACTGCTTGTAGAAATATTGAATTCACAAAAGGCAATTTGGAAAATGCAATTGATCATCAATCTGTTTAATTTTATGTCAATATTCCTATGTATCAGAGGAAGAAAAAAAAATCTCTCAGCACAAAACGTTTGTGTTCTTAAAATATTATCTTTTCTGACACGTTCTTCAAACAAGAGGTCCATGGGACTAATGCTCTGCTGGCATATAATCTGATGACCATCACCAAAAAATTCTCAGCCATTGATGTCCATGCTACAACCTGCCATTACAAAATCACCTCTTTCAACTTTGCTGGCCTGGTGACCTACGAAAAATAGAAGAAGGTCACTGATAGTAATTAAAAGTATTAGCACTGGACATGATCTATATATTCTGTAAATCTGGCATGTCTCATTCAATTATACTTCCAAATACTTAATTTTATATCTTTCAAGACATTTCAACAATTGTATAACTTCCATCACAGTATAAGTGGCACCACTGTATCATAATACATGCAACTGAGACTGTGCCCTCCACTACAATCCCACTAAATTTCATGAAGATCCATAAAAAATTAAGGATGCTGGACTGGTCACAAAATTTTTACATTTTGACCCAGATATTACATAATAACATTCGTGGCACCACCAACAAAACCATGTAGATTTTCATAAACTTTATAAGTCCTTTTATATGGGCTTAATTCAAAAACTGTAGGGTACAGAGCATTCACAAGATGACCCACATATTTCAACTGGCCATTTGACCTTTACCTTCAAATTGGATTACAAAAAATGGTTTTGTTCAAAATGTGCGCCTGACTTCGGATTTTACGTTCATGGTCTGTTTCTTCAAATCGGGTTATAACTTTTAGAGTTATTGAAGAAAAACAATAAACTTGGACAAACGACAAAGTTCATAATCATTGGGTCGCAATGACCCAAAAAGCAGGTCATCAAGGACAGTTTTATGTGCAATGCAATCCAGAGCCATTTTTTGATCTGGAGGCTCAATTGTCTTTACCAATGATGTCCAAGCTACACCCTGCCATTATAAAATCACCTCTTTCAACTTAACAGGACTGGTGACCTAACAAAAATATGCCAAGGTCCCTGATATTATTTAACCTACTAGCATTGGACATGGTTTATAAATCTTATAAATTTGGCAAATCAAATTCAATTACTTTTTGACATATGGAATTTCATATCTTTACACACATTTTAACATAATTTCTGTCAAATTATAGGTGGTGCCACTAGTATCACAAGCAACTAAGATTTTCACCTCCTCCACACTCCCACTAAATTTCATTCACATCTATCAAACATTAAGAATGCTACAGCGGTCACAAGATTTTCATACTTTGACCTATATACAGTAGAACCTGCTGTATGCGGTCACGCCTTCTGCCAAGTAAAAGTGACCACATACAGCAGGTGACCGGTCACTACAGGTATGCAAATATGGCCAACCGGGACCTGTGTTTGACTGGACTTCAAAGGGAGCGCTAATCCGCTCAGCTGTCGATGAGTTGCAACAACTTCAAAAGGATCATCACTGGTAGAGACCCACCCAAGCTACATTGCCACCAGGTTTGAAGTCAATCTTGCTGACGGTTTTGAAGTAGGGCCAGCCTTAAAAATATTCTTGTTTCCAGTAACACAAATTTTGTGAAGTCAAAGAGTAGGGAGGAAATATTTTTTTTTTACACTCCTGATAAAACACAGGAGGGAGGGAGGAATTTTTTTTTTTTTAGCCTGCTGACAAAAACCATGAGGGACACTCGGCATTATTTTTTTCTCACAGTGTTCACATTCAACCTCCTGTGGGTAAAGATTTGGGTACATTTACACTATCCATGTCTTTGGAGACCAAGGGCAGGTCTCTTGTTACAGCATGGAGGAATAAACTAGAGTTTATTCATCCATGGTTAGAGTAAAGAAACATGGAAAAGACAGCAAAATGTTGTCAAATGTGGTCTCTTGAGACGGGCCAGCCATTATAGTAGAAATCACCAGACATTAAAATTCAGCATTAGAAACTAATATAGCAACTGCACTATTTAATTTTTCTAGCTCCGACGGCCCTTCTTCCGTGAAGTAAAAGGTTATTTCATTCAAAGATTTGTCAAAATCCGTTATGGTTGCAACTGTTTCCTCCAATCCGACGTGGTATGGTGCATTTTTGGAGCCCGCTCTAGCGCTGCATGAAAGTTGAACATCAGAGACATTGTCAAACTCGCCGTCTTCAAGACCGTCACTGCCATCACCGGGCCAAAACTGTTGGAGTATCTGTTTGAATGTAGAAGCTCTATTCACTCTAATTAGCTTGTTTCTCAGTTTACATTTGGTAGTTCTGCTGTTTTCTATGACCGTCATCACGGTCATGGAGAAAACAGTTGTTGCGGGCTTTGCGTCTTCTTGCATTGCCGCCACTTTCCCACGTTTTCTGGGACAGGGGATCATTCGTTAAATATTTCAAGTTCGCATTTTCATCAATAGATGGCGCGGACAACCGCATCACTATTTTTTTTTTGGCTTGCATGGAAATTACAACCGCACTTTTTGGTACCGTTTTCAGCCCATACGGCCGCGTTACCGGTAACAAGAATATTTTTAAGGCTGGCCTAGTCGAAAATGTGACTTGTGGATGGGCTGACCATGGACCATCCTATATTTTAAGCTCAGCTGACTGACAAGTCAGCTGAGTTAAACATCATCTTTATCCCATTATCCTCCTTTTTTTTTTTTGAGGGGGGGGGGGGTGATGAAGAGCCACCAAGCCATGTCTCTTCCATGTGTTGTTAGTTACTATGCTTCAATCATAGAACTATAACGGTATTCAGTAATGAATTTTCTGTCCTTTCGTTTTATCCATCATCGGTAACACTAGCATTATTTTTTAAAATTGGAACTCGGCACTTCTGCCAGAGCGCAAAAATTCGTGTCTGATTCTCCGGGACAAGTAAAATTTTTTATAGTACTTGCCCCCTTGGTACAAGTAAAAGTACTTCCCTAACATAATTCCTGTTAAAAAAAATGGAGAAAACGACCACAATCTGAGCCTTCAGGACTCGAGATACGAATGCAGATGTGTGCTTGGTGACGCCAATAGGTGATGATAATCCCTAAGTAAACATTCCAGGTTTAAACAATTACTTGGTCAGCAGTTGTATTGCCTACCTACCTGATTTCTGTCACAACAGGCAGGTATTTTCACTCTCGCGTACATATGACTACCAGATCTAAGATAACGGTATTGGCTTACGCTCATTATTAGAGTGAGGTCACAGCTACTCCCCATCAGTCTGATATGCCCAACGATGGCAAAGAAGCATCACAAATTACCAAAACTTGCATGGCGAATTCTTCTGCAAATTGGCATCAAATGCCATTTATCGGTGGGCTCTAGCAGTGCTGTAAAGGTCATGTATAGATGCCGTGAGTTGACTTTCCGGGCAATTACAAGTTACTACACACAACTGCTAGTCACACGCATGTGACAGCATGCAGTACTCTATGGTGACCTGAGCATCATCGTGAAACCTACTCTCTCGGACTGATTTGTGATACATTCAGCACTTCCCTCTATCCCCTACCTTTGCGTATTTGCCGGTGACTCCCAAGAAATTGTTGCTATTAACACTGGAATCTTTATTTTCACATGCTGTAGTATAAACAAAGCTTCCTGTTTGTGTATTAACCCCTCTGTAACTTCACACATGTTCACATGGCAGAAGCCATGATACACACTGTAACACGAGCTATGATTTGCCCATTTTTGCATATGACTCACATGACCAGTCAGGTGATGTGTTCATGAGACAGCAGCTGTTATTGTTTACAGTGGTAGGAAATACATTGACCGTCCACACACTCAATGTGCATTACAAGCAGACCTATTTCTGATTTGAAATGTTCAATTTTTCGTTTGAATTTGAATTAAGAACACCGTTTATTGCAAGGTACTTGCCAATATTGTATACCCAAATTGACTACGATGTACCAATAGCATTCCTGGTACTACACAAACGATGGCAGCGTTGTGCATCCCATCAGTGGCAACGAGAAAGAGGATCCTGAAACTACTGCAACTATTAATATTTATGAAAGGTTACCTGGGACAGTGATTCCCACAAGTTCTGACCCACCCTATTTCAATGTAAAATCAATTCAAACACAGCAGAGTGGTGGATCATTTATGCCATGGCCCATGGTGACCCAGTGTCAGTGGTGACTGTTATTATCATCGTAGTATCTTGCTAAGTTCCACGTGTGTGTTTTTCGAGTTACCACGGCAAACGATCGTTTTATTATTTTTAAATCATGACTTACAAACTTATCTTTAATCTGCTTGTTCAGTTGTGTCTGAAGCAGTGATTATCACTCGTTACAAATCTAAATGTGACACAATACCCTTGCAAGCTGTGCATACTGAGCACTACAGTCAAAGGACAGCGCAATGCAATGTAGGTTAGTTATACTACCGGAAATTTGAACTCTCACAGAACTGTCAGTCACACAGAAGGCATTTGAGATGGATATCAAAGTGACTTATGGCCACGAGTTTTCGGCAATGTTTGCAATTTGCGAAACTAAAAATGAATGAGATGGGCTGAACATAATAAAATGACCAAGTCCAAGGTACACTCCATTAGAACCATTTTGATCTGTACATGTTCAACTTTGGCACAAGTAAGAACTATTCGCAAATGAAACAGTCACTGGCGGGTATGTTGCGATCTACTTATGATAATTTCAAGACATGATGTAAATTTCGTCGATATAAATTAATTTTTCAAAAGGATTTTGCAAAAATCGCCACCAGGCGCATGACTTTCATCTCATTATCACTGATTATGCCAGGCAACAAGACATGCAAAAATTGCATGTTTCACAAATACCTTATGGCTGGCTATGTACTAAAACTTACCCTTGACACAGAACAATGTGAATAATAATACAATGTCAAACCTATTCAAACAACAAATAACATATTTATAGAACTCTTTTTGATGCTCTTATTCACCAAATTGACTGCATTGTTCAGGCTTCATGTAATTTGGGTGGCAAGGGTCACTTCCTGTTTTTGACCAGGGCAATGTTAAAAAATACATTATCTATTGCTCTATGTGTCACTGTGTCTGCCCCACAGACATGTAACTGCAAAAGTGTTCCCGTATTATTGGGTTTTCTCATCAGCAACATCGACGACTTAGAAAATAATACGCACTTTGCACAGTACTCTTTGTCCCCCTTTGGGCACATCTGAGCAAGTATATTACCTAAAGATGAAAAAGACCAGGCAAGGGCCTGACAGCTAAGCTAGAAATAACAGAGATTTAGTTCGACCGGTTTCGCCGCCAGTGGGGCATCCTCAGGAACTGATCATGACAGTTAGGACTTTTATTTATATACTCTGGTATAACATTGGACGTTGCTACGTATTTGGAGTAACGTCACACGCAGGACCCGTGTCTGTGAAATCCAAAAGAAACGGTCCACCCGTCTCGTGACGTGGTGACGGAAACTGTGTGCATGTTGACACGTGTTTCCATTGAGATCAACCTGTGAGGTCACAGGTTCAGTGAAAAAGCTCTATTGAGTGTTTTCAATGCTGGGAAATGACCCTGGAAAATGTAGGGGAACTAAGTAGATCCCCAGTTTAGGGTAGGGTCAATTTTATAATGATAAGAAATAGGAATCCTGGGAAGGAATTCCAAGTGTATCTTATAAACAGAATCCTAGGGAAGAATTCCAAATATGTCTTATTATAAACCTAAAGATACTGAGGGGAATCCAGCGCGTATTTCCAAAAATGTTACATGTGGACTCGATTTCTTGTCAGATGTAGGTGCACATATTACCAGTTTGATAGCGGCTTTGCAAAGCACTAACAAGCCATGTACGCCCAAGATATACAATTTACTTGAAGATCTTGGTGTGTATCTTCACGAAGGTACAATGCGCAGCAAACTGATCAGTAAAGTGAAGCAACAAAAAATCTGTTAGAAAACTTGCTAAGCACCAGTGAGTGATGGGAAGCTCTGTGTAATTTTGCCAATGCTTTTCAGAAAGCACCTGACAAATTTAATACACACTGGCCCAAATCATCCGACAAGAAAGTTCTATGACGCAGTGCATGTGTTTGATCCAACACAAGTTTCTCTGATGGCACGTGACATTCAACATATCAGAGTGATAAAGACCTTTCAACCACCGCACCTCGTGGAATAGACGAATGAGTGGCAAGTGTACTGCAACGTATCAGTTGACCAGTTGTGCCATGACCTAGCCCCCAGCACTGATGTTTATGCAAATCATGCTGAGGAAATGGAAAGCACTGGCCCAGCTGTCACTCAACGTGACAACCCACAACCATGTGGTTCTGATGACAAAGCATTGTTTTGGTGGGCTCAGGCAGCCCCTTTGCCATGTCTCAGCTCGGAAGCCTTACATGTACTGTGGCTGTGGTTCCCATGGTCTTCCATTGAGGTGAAGCGTATTTTCTCTGCTTACGATAATGTTTACGGAGACAAAGGCCATAATTTGACTGATGAAAACAGCCAAGATTTGATAATGCTCTACTTCAACAGAGACCTGCGGGGGTGATTTGCTGGCTGTAGATAATTTCCCCCGGTGATTAAAAGCTCCGGCCCAGGCACAGCTGCTGGGACTTTGACTCTCAGACATGTACGTTTTGTTGTTATAATTCGTAATCATTTCACGATTTGATTAGCCTTGCTGCCTGTTAGTAGTGTTAACTAGGCCTATGGTGTTGGATGCTGACACTTTTGGATACGATTTCAAATTGATTGTTCAATACTGACTCACGCTAATAAATATATCTGTTACACTGATAGGTTTTTAATATCATTTTTACTGATTTTCGGATCAATTATTAAAATCTGCATATATAGCCCATTTCCGTAAAAATAGCCGCTTTTCTGAAATTGCAGTCAATGCCTGTCCCTGCATACTTTACATTTGCCATAAGATCCTCAGCATACCTGTGTTACGTGATCTGTTCAATGACATCCTTGGCATACACAAGTGATTTGTTATGGAGATCCTCATGACCAGCATATTTTTGTGATCCATTCAACAAGATCCTTCACATGTTTATGTAATTTGCTCAATAAGATCTTTAGCATACTTACGTAATTTGTTCAATAAGATCTTCCAAACGAGGGTTCACCAACTGCACCCAGAAAAAAGATGGATTAAGAACTTCTGTGACCAGTACATCCATCATAACCCCAGCCTCCAAGCTAAGGCACGCAATCTGTGGCCCTTCATATCCCAGTCCTCCCGTCTCTATCTCTGTATAGGTAACTCTCCCCCCATCTTCCTCCTTGTAACTTGTGTGAGATCTACTTGCAAATTCAGACTCCTCCCCAGTCTTGTGTGGTTGGCTTGTAGTCCTGCCCTGTGGCTGTAATGTGGCACCAGACGTTGCCTGGTGCTTGTCCCCTGTACCTGTAGGCGCTGGCTCTGTAACAGCTGTATTCACTCCATGTCTCTTTATGGCCTGCTCAGACACACCTTTGACATGCAAGTCAAAGCTTGGCTCTGTGCCACCCTCACCAGTCGTACTTTCTTCTTTCTTGTCCACAAACATTTCCTTCAGTTTGGATTGACTACAGTTATTCCCATCATTCATCTTCTTAGCGTCTGCCTCATCAAGGCTGCTTGACTTTGGTCTTGGACCCCTCCTACTGTTTGCTTTTTCTCTTTTTTGGCTGTCTGTTTGCACAGATGACTCCGAGTCACTACTGCTTTCATTGTCTTCTGAAAACAGACAAGTCCTTGGCTCAGACCATTTTTTAACCACATCACTGCCTCAACTACTTTTTGTGTTGACCATTAACAGGAGCAATCTCGGTTGGTTTAATTTGTTGACAGCCTTTTATTCCCATGGGGCATGTTAGCAACACCTGGCAACCCAATTGAGGTCAGGTGTAAACAAGAGGCCCACGGGCCTAATGCTCTGCTGACAACCATCAACAAAAAATATATTTCCTGAAATGCATTCCCTCTATGACCTGCAGAAATTAGTCAGTCAGCCAAATTATGCAATATCAAACTTCCAAATGGTAAACATTTGTGGCATATTTTAAGTATCATTCACCTTATTGTTTATCAACTTATTGCACTTAGTGTCCTGGTGTCTTTTACATGCTTACTAACTTTGAAAATGAGGTCATATTGCACAACATATGAAAATATTTGACCATTGGTCTAATGCATATTTGGTGTAAATTTTACAATTCCATCTCAATTATTCATTTAATGTGTTTTGATACCAATAAGGTTGTTCCTTATAATTACCACTAGTGGAGCCATTGTTACTCCTTATGTCATAAACTTTTGCCTGTATAATGTTCCTGTATGGTATATGCATGTATAAACACAAGTTGAGATGTAATGACCATCACAAAAAGAATCCACTTCATGAAATGCATGCCCTCTGTAACCTTTGAGAAATTACGTCAAGGTCGCCCATGTTATGTTTGATGTGATTAGACTGCAAAAGCTGTATTCATGTCCCTACCTGTATGTTTATAAAGTGTCAATCTTACCTGATCTCACACTACTTGAATCTATCCATTTTGGGGGGTATATGCTAAAATTTTTGGTCAGTAAAAAGGACCCACACTATTTAAATTATACTGACCCCATCATATTACCAATTCTACACTTGAGAAATGATTACAAAATATATCTCTGTTGTCTACAAGTTGCCAACAGATGGAAAATAGGTAAAATGAAAGCAGATAGCAACTTTAAGCATGATGAAACCATCATTGGCAAATGGGCAGTGCAGATGATAATACACTGCAATCATTGGATTAAAGAGACCCCAAAAGTAGGGGGGGGGGGGGGGGGCAAGTATAATTTTATGTACAATGTAATCAAGTCCAATTTTGATCTAGAGGCTCAATAATCATTCTCTTTGCCATTGATGTCCAATAAACCCTGTCATTACAAAATCACCTCTTCAACTTTACCGGTCTGGTGACCTCACAAAACAAGTCAAGGTTATTAATATTTTATAACATACTAGCATTGAACATTGTCTATACATGCTATAAATTTGGCTAAGTCTAATTCATCTATTTCTCAACATATGGAATTTTATATTTTTAAACACATTTTGGCTCATAATTTCCATCAAATTATAGATGGTGCCACAAGTATCACACACAACTGAGATTTTGACTTTGAACTAGACCTAGATTTTTATATACTTGATAAGTCCTGAAAGTTCTATGGGGTTATCTTGAAAACTGTGGACTGTACTGTGCTCACAAACAAAAAGTTTATGGATGGACAGAAGAATGGAGAGACCAACAGACATGAGTGATTGCATTAGATCTGCGACCAGTGGTCAGCAGAGCTAACAAACAAGTCACTTGTGCATGATTGCTAGTGACGGTATGAAAACAAACATCATTTCCCTGAAATCTGATGTAAATTGTTTTGGTGTAAAAATGGTTTGGTTGCCCATGGCCCACAGTGTAGTTAGTTAGCAATGTGCAAAGATAAATAACATGGGAGGTATTGGGAAAATCAAACTGCACCACAGAAAATATCCCCTGCAACAGGCTCCCCCCGTCCAGGTTAACTGTATATCTGAGTAGCTGAATCACTCTGCTTCCTGGCCAGCATGACTACACAGCATGATGGGATTTGGTGACACCAATGACAGGAATACATACCCTCAGCATCTGCTGACAGGGAGGCGTGGATCAGAAAGAGCCGACTGGAACATTGCTCCAGATCCTGCATCACCGATACAAACTTGTGCTTGAAGTGCTTCTTGTTGGTCACGTCCAATAGATCCCTAGCCGAGGATGTACCCTGCCAAGATTGCAAAAAAATATTGACTTTTAACATCTTTCTTTATGAACTAATCTTGATAATTATAAATATAAGGTAAATACCATAATAAATATGATCTAACATGCCCATTTTTTTGGCTATATGTTTGGTAAAGCTTAGACACAAAAGTGACATTACACACACATAATTGATGATGTACAGTACATGACAGCAGCTGTCACCAGCATGTACAGTAAATAATACAATTTATAACAAAACATGTAAGTAGTGAGGACATGGGGTTGTTGAGCCACTTTGCACTTGATGACCCCGAAATCCTGGACTCTTATTGGGTGAGAAAGGTCAGGTAACTAATCTTCGTGCACCAATGTTCCTATAAGTTACGACCCCTTGGCCAGTCCGAACGCTCGCCCCAAAAGAAAGTCCATTACAGACAATTTCGTCATCATAAACATCCTGATACATGGCTACTTTCTGCCATTCGGCGAAGACAGGCCTCTGTTAAGGTTGTTTGCGCCGCCCGCAGCTGAACCCAAAGCACTGGCATTCCTAGTGGCGGTTTACAAGCTTCTGAGCAAATGCATTATTGCCCCTGGTCAGAATGAAGATTCTCTTGGCTTTTACAATCTTCTCTTCCTTTTCCCCTAGTGGGACGGAGGATGGTCCCTGGTGATAGACCTATCAAAGCTGAACACCTTCCTGATAGTCTCAAGAACACGCTCTTTCTCGTGCCAATTGCGCAGACTTCACTGTAGTATCTGCGGTTTGCATTCTCAGGCCAAGCTTACCAGTTCAGGGCGCTTCCATTCAGCCTTGCCACAGCAAACCTGGTGTTCACCAAGTTCGGGCAGACAGTTGCTGCTTACTTCCACCAGTCTGCCGTTAACATCCATGTGTACTTGGACGATTGGCTTATCCGGGCTCTTCAGCGCCTGGATTCACAGCATCACACACAGACTGTTCTGGAATTTTGCCAACGCTTGGGTCTAATTGTGAACCAAAGTGAATCCAGTCTTCAGCCGGAGCAGACTTTCGTCTTTCTCGGCATCCAGTAAGACCTGGTTGCCAACATCTGTCGCCCATTGGAGAACAGGCGGGAGAGACTTCAATCCCTGCTCTGAGCCGTTCTTTCGGCACAACAGTGGCATTGGACTCCCTGTCCTTGATGGACTCTCAAGTCCCACTTGGTCGCCTTTACTATTGTCTCTTGCAGCATGCACTGCGGGACAGATGGTAACGGGACCAGGGCGATCATGCAGCAGTGACGGTCCTCCCTGAGGACCTTCCGCACCTTTGGTGGTGGACTGTTTAGGAGAACATCATGCCAGGACAGATGCTGGTTCCCTTTTATGCCCAGCTTACCATCTATGCAGACTGTTCGCGGTTTGGGTGTGCATAACCCGATGGCTTCAAGCCACTGGCCAAAGCTCTTTGCGTCTTCTCACCACATAAACTGGTTGGAACTGGGACGATACGCTTGGCGCTCCTCCACTTCCTGGACCTGGTGGAGCAGAGGCATGTCCCAGGAAATCAAAATGTGGCTGACCAACCCTTGAGAAGAGGTATAAACATATTTATTTTCTCTGGATTGCCTAATAGTACACAAAGACTAATCTGGAGGCTCTCCAGTACATAAAAGGACGCACAGGAATATATACAATACACACTGGACGAGAACAGAAGACTAAATTCACGGCTTGTACACGAATAATACAATTGATGCCAGATAGTGGAGACTTATAATTAGATCATATACTAAATTAGTAGATGAAACGTCTAGATTCTGATAAGAATGTCTGAACAGCCTCAAAGATGAATACATTATCAGTGTCTGGCAAGTCCTCACTACCTTTCAAGAGAATATTTAGTAAAATGTCACTAGAGCACTGAACTATTAAAGTCGGATTTACACCTGGAGCGAGTAAGTGACACACAGTGTTCAGTAGACGGACCCTTTGCACAGTGAACTTGGGGCAGAACAAAAGGTAATGTTTCGTATCTTCAGTGGTATGAGAGCATGCACACGTTGAGGCTGGAAGGATATTGACATGATGTAGATGGGCGTTTAAAACAGAGAAGTTAAGACGTAACTGCGTGTGGCATATGTTCAGAAAACGACTTCCATGTTTAAAGTATGTGGGCTTTTTGTCAACACTTAAGAGTAATAGATTTAATTTAGATTTAAACTGCGGCAGGGAATTAGTGAGACGAGTATCAACCGGGAGGTTATTCCATAATTTGATAGCAGACGGGAGAAATGAATCGCCGAAGCGATTGGTGGTGAACCTAATTTGGCGTAATTCAGTACGATTTCTCAAAAGGCGCCCAGTAGTGAATGCAACGTCACGAGGAACGAGATCATGTAGGTATTGTGGAGTTAACCTATTGTACATTTTAAAGAAAAGAATAAGTTTAAAGTATTTCCTCCAATTTGCCAGAGTTTGCCATTCAAGCTCTTCGAGAAGTAAGACACGTGGAGTGTATCTGGTTGCACCAAGGCAGATCCTGGCTGCCTCATACTGAACAGCTTCAATAGATTGTGACAGGTTTTCAGTGCAATTGTCAAACAGGACACACCCATATTCGAGGATAGGACGAATCATTGTACTGTACAGCCGTATGAGTGTTTGGCGGGAGAGTTTATGTTTGAGTCTGCGTAAAAGAGGTCAGCCAGCAGGGATGGAGTGGTTGCTTCACCCAAAGGTCGTTCAGGCCATGTGGGCCAGATGGGGAACTCAACATGTGAACCTGTATGCGATGCATGAGAATGCGAAACTACCGGTTTATGTCTCACCAGTCCCTAGTGGCGGATGCTCTAGCCATGGACTGGAGCAACCTTTGGGTATACACCTTTCCACCTCCCCAGGTCCTCCCTACGGTATTGCGCAAGGTGTGGTTGCACGACTGAAATTTTATCCTGACCACCCCATGGCAGCCAAGGACAGATTGGTCAATAAACCTTTTGGAATTAAGCGTCGAGCCTTTGCTATGTTTACCAGCATGGCCAAAACTTCTGATGCAGCTGTGGACGGCATGTTCTACAGGAACCCTCAAGTGCTCAACCTCCACACTTGGCGGTTGTCACACAGCACACCTGCGACAGAGGTTTCTCAGAATCGGTTGCAGACAGAATTGCCAGGGGCAGGTATCCATCCTCTTCTCTTACTGTTTACTCCGATTGCTGGAAGGGGTTTTCTGACTGCTGCGCCTGCAGGACAATTCACCCTTGGTCTCTGCATATTGTGGAAATTGCTGACTTCCTGCTTTATCAGTGGGAAGTCCTTGGCAAAAGCTCAAGAACAGTGATGGAATTCTGATCACCCCCCATCTACTCAACCCTCACGAATGTCCTTGACATTCACATTGGGTGCGATTCTTATCTGTCAGCGTTAATTGCGTCCTTCAACACCGTCAGGCCAACAGCGAGGCAGCTCACACCATGGCAGGTCCTTCCACTGGTCTTAGTTATGTTGAAGAAGTGGCTCTTTGAGTGCCTTGAGGACCCCTGATGGGTGGATCTCAAGTACTGGAAGTTGAAAACTTTAGGACTACAACAGTGACGGAAAAAACAGGCCTTCAGTGTTTGATCGTTTGCTGCAAAAGTTACTGTGATGAGGTCTGTTAATATGAAATAAGTTTTCATAGCAACATGTTTTATATCTTCTGGTTACAAAACAATCTGTTGAATTCACATTTCAGAACCTGTTACATGTATTTGGGTGTGTAATTTGTACTACCTGGGACATAAATATATATATATATATATATATATATATATATATATATATATATATATATATATATATATATATATATATATATATATATATATATATATATATATATATATATTATATATACATATACACATATATATATATGTACATATATATATACACATATATATGTACATATATATACATAAATATATATATACATATATATATACATATGTACACATATGTATATATATACATATGTACATATATGTATATATATATATATATATATATATATATATATATATATATATATATATATATATATATATATATATATATATATATATATATATATATATATATATTTAAACATGGACCAATACTCACATTTCATCGGAATTTTTTGAGTCCTGATTAGAAAATCAGGAGTGTACAGATCAGTTTGCTCCATTAACAAGTCAATTGAGCTTTAGATTAAATATACATGTACCTCTAACAGCTAATTATATATAATTAAAAACCCATATTTCATTGAACTGTTGCTGCTGGATATTCCTAGAATGTATAGAGTTGACTCCGTTATTCTGGCTTTGGGTCCAAGTGTACAGGGTATCAAAATTGCAGTGAAATGTATATCAGTGGTGATTAGGAAAAGTCAAAGCTGACGATTTTTCCTCTTATGGTGTAGTCCTGGAGTTTTCCTAACTGACAAACACAATGATTATACTCAAAAGTGTTTTTAATAATAGACATCAGCTAGCAAAGTCTGGAAATTTAACATGTAAGTGAATGGGGACTTGCTGGTCAGTAAGGACGGTTTATGGCTTCAGCTGGATTCTGCTGTTGGTAGCATCAAGTCCATGTACCTCTGAGGTTTTCCCTTCAGATGTTGCCTCAAACAGGCCGATGATTCCCCCCAGGCCGCCAGTCCTTGTGGTCAGTATGCCAGTAATTATAATGTTGCGTAACTAATATGTAAATATTTTTAGTAATTTCAGTATTAGTAAGTATACTTGCCTCTCAACCACCAGAGAAGCCCACCCAACCAGCCCACTTCCTTTCTCACAGTTGACGTCAACTGAGCAGTCATCAATTCAATTCAATTCAATTCAGTTTATTCTCAAAAACCCACAAGGGGATACATGAGTTGTTTATAATGTCAGTATTTACACATTGCCCGTAATGTAACACAGGTTGTTCACTTCAAAGGGTTGATCTCAGAAATGACTTAAAATTACTTGACTATTCTATTAATTTCTAGTATAAATCTACTCAATCTCTTTAAAGTGTCTTCATCATTGCACTGAAAGAGAGAGAGTTACAGGTGATGACATTTGGTCTAGTTCTGTACTTAGCATCAATAAAGTAATTTCTCAGTTTATGAAAATGAGCACACTGGAATATATAGTGGAATTCATCACCCATTTCATGTCTTGTGCATAAGGAAAATGTCCTTTCATTTCTTGGTACATTTTCATATCGTTTGGCCTCCACTGGTAAGCGATGGTTAGCTAACCGAAACCTAGTTAATCTTTTGCGTGCCTGGTGTGGTAGGCTCAACAGGTATTGTTCCAGACAGATGTCTGTCTTGATCATACGATAAAAAACTTATTACTGTTCGAAACTTGATCATTCAACATTTGTAAATACTGGTCTCATAGTCTATCTTTGACCACCTTTTTGAGCCAGTCAACACTAAGTACACTTTGACTCATCCATATAAAGTTCATACCAATATTTTGTAACACATTTTTAATATTTGTGATCCATGGAGCTGTGTAGACACCAGCCTGATCCATGCACAGTAATGTCCCATATAATACAACTGAGAGCTTCTGGTTATTGTTTGACATGATCAGTTTGGTCCAAAATCCAATCATCCTCACTTTGACATCAAAAGAGGAAGGATGATACAGGGAGCATGTGCACCAGGTGTCACCACTGGATCCATAGGAACCAAGAGATGGTGCCATGGGACCGTCAGGTTTTGGAATCAAGTGGGTGAACTCAACTTTATTTCTTGGGCATTTGACCCAGACGCAGAGGTTTTGGCAACTGTGGTCAAGAGGTAAGTGTATTTACTAATACTGAAATTACTATAAATTTTATGTAACCAGCACCAAGTATTTCTACATACTACACTGTGAAACTTGTTCCAAATTGGATATTTTTTCCCTACTGAGTCTGTTTCCATATGGTTATTTGGTCAATAAGTGTCTATCAGCTGCTTCCACAGTGTCAATAAGTGTTCCTGCTGTTTCCATAGTTACAGTATCAGCCTTCCACTGTATCCATAGTTTCTTTATCAGTATGTCTGTTTCCAAAGTTATTTTCATTAGCAAGCCTGTTCACCATTTACATAGAATTTATCTAGTCAATAAGTCTGTCAGTCTGCTGTCTCCATAGATACCCTGCCAATAAGTCTTAGTATACCCTCTCCATAGTTACCTTGTCAACAAGTGTTTCTATCTGCTGCAGGATGGCCATCTGTTGTTGAGAGATGTGGCTCAACTTCTCCCGCACTTTATCTTTCCCCTGCTCTATGTGTTTCTTTTTTGACGATGACATGGTAATTGTGGCTGGCTTCACCCCAGATATTCTGCAACAGCAAACAAACTGTGCAGTTCAATGACATATATGACACCACTTTTTTGACGATGACATGGTAATTGTGGCTGGCTTCACCCCAGATATTCTGCAACAGCAAACATACTGTGCAGTTCAATGACATATACGACACCACTAATAAATGAAGTTTACCTTATGATTGTGAGGCCACAAAAATTCAATGTTCAGTTTCTCATGTTCTTTTGAAATAATTTTCACGAGGGACAGTGTTTTTTTTGGGGTGGGGAGGGGGGGGTCTTGGGTTGTCCGTTGTTTACTTGAATATTTATACCGCATTTTTCACAATGTTGATGGTTCCTCACAAATGAATATTAAATCAATGTTACTGGTCAAATTTAACAATACTAATAAGGAAAAGTATCTTTGGTCAGAAAATGTCTAAAAAAGGGTTGATGGAGGAGGGGGAGGGGGAGGCAGAATGTAAATGAGAGATGAGGGGGGTGCCTAAGAAACCAATCATTAATTTGGGGGGCCTAACTCAGCATTTCCAAACTTAATTTTGTGTATTCTCCCCAAAGGCTGCCTCAAAATATGACCAAGCTCCTCATTATAACTCTACTGTACCATGTATACAGAGTTTAGTCTATTTAGCAGGCAACTCCTATGGTCCTTCACCAACTTTTTCTTTGATGTTGTAACCTAATGCACACAAGCAGTTCCTTATTTACAATACAGTGGGAAAATAAAGGTCAAACAAGATATGTTTGTAAAACATAGATGCCCCCCGCCCTCATTACCCTTGCCCTCACTCCCCTATTGATAGTGGTAGACGGAGCACTCTTGACCTTACAAAATTGGTGAAGGTTGATCATACATCAATGTCAGAAAACTGTATCAGGGTCACCCATCTTCATTCTCAACCTAGTCTTTATAGGGAACCATAAAGCTGTGCAATATAAAAGTCATAGCTCTAAAGTACAAGTTATCACGCGGAAATCATGAAACCATATTAAGTAAAGTGGCTCTGTGACATTTGGAATTTGGTCAAGGTCACCCATCTTCAATTACCCCAAATATGGACTATAATCTTGTACAATAGAAAAGTCCTAGCTTCAAAACCTCTTCAGTTATCATGCAGAAACCAAATTTATATCAGGTGAATATGTGACCTTGGAATTTAGATCAAGGTCACCAAACTTTACATTTCTTTTAGCCCTTAACAAGGACTATATAGCAGTGCAGTATCCAAGTCCTTGCTCAAAAACTTCTTCAGTTATTGTGCAAAAACCACAGGAAGTCTACTGTCTGTGTGTGATCCTCAAAACTGGGTCAAGGTCACCCATCTACAAACTCAAACTAGCCCTTACAGGCAACCATAAAGCTGTGCAATATAAAAGTGCTACCTCTAAAATGCAAGTTATCATGCAGAAACAGTATTCAACCAAGCGGCTCTGTGACCTTTGAAATTAGGTCAAGGTCACCCATCTTCAAACTTGACTTAGCCCCGAATACGGACAATCATCCAGTGCAATATAAAAGTCCTAGCTTAAAAACCTCTTCAGTTATCATGTGGAAACCAAAGTTAACTCAGGTACCAATGTGACCTTGGAAATAAAATCAAGGTCACCAAACTCTAAACATCTTCTAGCCCTAAGCACTATACACCTGTAAAGTATCCCAGTCCTAACTTAAAAACATCTTGAGTTATTGTGCAGAAACCACAGGAATTCTACAATCTCTCTGTGACCCTGAAAACTGGGTCAAGGTCACCCATCTTCAACCTAGCCCTTACAGAGAACCATAAAGCTGTGCAATATAAAAGTCCTAGCTCCAAGGTATAAGTTATCATGCAGAAAGCATGAAACCATATTCAGTAAAGTGGCTTTGTGACCTTTAAAAAGAGGTCCAGGTCACCCATCTTCAAACTTCGCCTAGCCCCAAATATGGACTATAATCCTGTGCAATATAAAAGTCCTAGCTTAAAAACGTCTTCAGTTATTGTGCGGAAACCAAAGTTAACTCAGGCACCACTGTGACCTTGGAAATTAGGTCAAGGTCACCCATCTTTAACCTTCGACTAGCTTTTGACTAGAATGATACACCTGTATAGTATCAAAGTGCTAGCTCAAAAACTTCTTGAGTTATTGTGCGGAAAGCACAGTCTACCGACCGACCGACCGACATGTGCAAAGCTATATGCCCCACCTTCTTCGAAGGGGGGCATAATAAAAAAAGATAAAACAAAGTAAGGAATCCCCCAGGGAAACAAACATAAACTCGATGTAAAGATTTACTTGAAAGCAAATCTGTCTGTGTGCCTTGAAAGCTGGCATGATTTAAAATCCTTTCATGTTGACTTTGTGTCCATAGGCTGTATATATACAGCAAGACACGAGACCATAAGAATGACTTCAGGTACATAGTTAACTGTGCATGGCAATCAAAGTTGGATTGGCAATTTTAAATAACTTTCAGGATATACTGAACAATTAATCTGCTTAGCAAAAGTGAAGTTGGCCTAAGCCTAACAGCTTGTACTGCAGAGGCTTACGTGGTGCCCTGGTGTTACTGACCAGCCAAAGAGCCAAATATCTTAGTGATCCCTTCAGCTGGTCTCCCACCCAGTAGGAGGCCGTGGCACAGGACAACAACAACGCTACTCACAAACAGATCACTCATAAGGTCCAAGAATGGTACCATACAGAGAAAAAGACCACGGCCTCCCGTGATCAGCCCAAGGCTGAGTTTCTTGGGGACCCCTCAGCTGGTCTAACTACTGTTACCTAGGCATTGAGTGTACAGCAGCTGGAACTTTTACAGCTGCACTAAACAAATTGAGAGAGAAGGCTAATACAGCCCTCTTTACATCTGGGTAGTACACCTTTAATAGCACTAAATTAGCATCAAAACTTTTCAACACACTCATCATCCCCATTTTGACATATGCAAGTGAAGTCTGGGGTCCTTACTTGCTCCACAACATGAACAACCACAATGTCATGGCACTGTGTGACAAGGCACCAATGGAAGCCAGGCACATTTAATTCTGCACATATCAATTGGAAGTTCATCAGAAATCCTGCAATGCAGCAGTTCATGGAGAGCTCGGGAACTACCCGTTGTTGATTATTAGTATACATGCCACTCTCACGTTTACATGAAGATGACCATGATAGTTTTATTTCAATATGTCTGAAAGAAAACAACAATTTACTACTTAGCAATGGACACTGCTGGGTCAAATGTGTTTAGACACTAACTGAAAATTGTGGTTTACAAAATATCTGGGCAAATTTAGGAGGCAAAAATATTCAGAAAAGTACAAGGGAATCAAGGGAAAGCTGGAATTATTATATACAGCACTGCGTGGTTAACATTCATAAATGGAGAAGGCAAGGCTTCCAAGAAGCTTAGAACCTACTGTCAATTCAAATCCAACTTTGTCAAATCAGAATATCTAACAAAAAACATGAATGTTAAAAAAGAGACTCTTGGATAAATTGAGAATTAGTGAACACAGTTTACACATTGAACAGGCAGGCATAATAATATTCCAGCTACCAACACGTATTGTAACAGTTGTAACTGTTAGTTGGTGGAGGATGAGAAGGATTTCTTGCTGGTCTGTGGAAAGTACTCGTACTTGTGTACCAATTTAATGTCAACTATATCAAATTATGACCCCACTTGATGACCAGATTACCTTTTATCTGATGGAGTGTAATGGTGGGAAGCATGTTGTGACCAAATCAGTTCTTGACTATGTGGACCAGGCATTCAACTAATCCAAGTATGAGGCATCAAGCCACTATGTTGGGATAGACAGTTTCTCTGCCTCAGAAAGGGCAATGGTTGTCACTGGAATGTCACAATTGAGGGTTTCATAATGGATTATGCGTTATTCTACAACTTTTTTTTATGGTTTCTTTGTCTTATAATGTTTACTTGGGATGCACCTTTGTGAGCCACTCATAATATGGTATTTACGCACATCTTTCCTTCGGAACTTGCCATCATCCTACAGTGACTTGCATGCATGTTTTCTTCTCGCGCTAACGTGCAATATTGAGTGGTTTTGCGCATGCATGACACAAATGCATGTACTTACTCACAAGAAAATTAAGCTATATGTAACAAGAACACATGTAAATGTTTATTTGCTGTCACACACCCACAAGCTCAACTCTCACTAGGCAATGGCTGCATTCACCATTTGGGGGCAGAATTCTATCAGTGGCACAGAAAACGAAGTCACTAGGGGAGAGGCTCCTAATTTCATACACTCATCAATAATTTCTGTTTTCAACATGATCTTGCATTCGTTTCACCTGCAAACGGCAAGTGCACGTACACTGTGCAGTTTTATGCATGCCACTTCTGCGTTACCACCAGTCTCATGAGGATTAACCATTACATCATTGTGTTTCCAATGACATTTGGCACTGTGACTACACTTGCCTGCATATGGCTCTGTGGGCGAGTTCACCTGCATTCAAAAATCGTAAAAAGGAAGCTTTACCTTGTAAATTTGCAAATATCTGTCTTTTTAATTTAAAATGCATTCGATACAAGTTTTCCGTACAAAATCTTTTGCTTGCACTTGTAAATGATCTACAACGAAGTGTCCGAAATTACAAGCCCTCAATAGTTTGGGCCATGCAGTGCAGGTGCCCTTTTCAGTGAATGCTTTGACCCAGAGGCAGAACTAATTGATCAATTGCACAGCTGGTTTAGTGTTGACATTTCACTGATGCGTCGTTGACTCCAGGTAATTTGAGGGGTTAACATTTACGGGCCAAGTTGAATATAGTATGTTATAAAGAAACTGAAAATTTATTTATTCATTTTTTCCGTGTAATCTGAATGCCTTGACCATCATGGTCACAGTTCACTGTAACAATTTGTTTCCATCATTCAGTATGTAGGCCTATTAGGCTTCTGTCCTTGTTGACAACACCAAAACATATTTTCATGTTTGTTTCAATACTTTACATAAATTTGGAGGACACCAATGGCAGTGTCCTTCAGTCACCAGCAAAACATTGGTATTAATATTGCATATTAAAACTATTGGCCAGAATAACTAGAGATGCCACATTTAGTTTCTGTTCTCAATAAAAATAAATAAATAAAAATATAGCTCTGTAACTTTTGTCAATACCTAATTTCAAAGAGCCTTTAACCAGGCGTGATCTTAGGTTTGTAGTGATATATATATATATATATATATATATATGCACATGGAATTTAAGACAGCTTGAAGGTCATGATATTCTTTGTGTGTGTCGGGGGGGGGGGGGGGGGGAGATTCATGGCTGACCACACATTATACACTCCTTCATACATTGCTAGAGCACCATACTTCTTGTTTTCTCTCTTTGTCACACATGGGACTCACAAAATAAGATAAAATATATACATACACTGCAAAAAAACAATACATATTTAGGCCAATGCTCAGTTTTCAGTCAAAGACAAACACATCTAGCACAACAAATAGTTCAATCTTGTTTGTCACTTGCATATCTTTATTTCCATGTATATATATTGCAGCAGAACACTGTCTGATAATATTTTGTTTATATTCTATATCATCTCAATGAGCACAGACACGTAAGCTACAGTGTCAAAACTGATATACTGTTAAGGTTTACTTCTACACACAAATATATATGTGATGAATGATTCAAAGTGGAATCATGTGAATAAAAAGCAGAACTGTACAACAAGCTTACCTTGCACATTTATATAAAGTTTTACAATCATGTATGTATGCTTGAATCCTGGCAAGCGTCAATGTATCACGTTACCAACCGATAGCCATGCATCTTTATACATTTGTACAACTATAGCTTTAAAGTGACCTTTTTTCAGTTTTGGTCACAGAATTGAAATCATTCGGGCAGGCCAGGAACCAACAGCTGAGCTTGAGGTTCCTGGGCTGCACGAACGATTTTGATTCTGCAACCAAAACTGAAAAAGGTCACTTTAAAGCTTATTCTGAAATGTTGCTGCATAAAAGTGCCTCAACATTCGCCACAAAACCACTAATATTTCTGCAAAATCCTCGAAGTGTCGTCCATGTTTCGCCACTCATTCAGCTATTCTGAAAATTGAGTAAACACCCAGGTTTTGCAGAGCCATCTTGTGGTTATTAATGCAAATTAACCAGTAGGCCTAAATTTGATTGATTTAAACAAGATTTATTACTGTATTTTTATGTATTCTTTGTTTAATCATCGCTAAATACCATATATTAAAATAGCATAACTTTCCGAGAAAAAAAATCATACAAATGAAAACAAAAAATACAAATCAATTTTGCACAATATTCTGCATCAACAGTAGTGATTAGGGACGGGGGTGTCTGTGGCAAGTTGTCTGCAGCACTTTTTAGACCATTTGTGTCATATCAACTCAAACTGGTAAAAATAGGTCAGGTGACCTGAGTCCTGCAATGTCATTGGTCACTCACTGTCATGCATCCTCAATCATTTTAGAATCTAGAACTACTATCAGTTACTATAAATATAGGTTCAGCACTAGACCCATCACTTAGGCCTACCACCTGTAAGTAGCCAATTTAAGTCTTAGCAACAGGTTGGTTGAGGATTGAAACAAAAGTTATGTTACTCTCTTCCATTTGTTCTGCTTGATTAGAGTGTTCCTCCGCCACAATGTACCAGACCATCCACAGCTTCTGCTGTTAGCTGGCCGTTGTAGTCACCAGCCTCTTGGGCTTATCAAAGCAGCCAGGGCTGAAAACATTCATGTCCTGGCTCTTCCAACTTCCATCCCAAGTCACACACTGGATGCAACTTCTGGATAGGTCCTGTTTTGGTCCTCTTAAGGCAGCCTACAATAGAATATGTAGTAGGTATATGTCACAAACCCCCACAAGTACCATTTCAAAATGGGTAGGGCCCATGCTTTTCACAGAAGCATTGAAAAATTCAGTACTGAAGGATAACATAATTAGTAGTTTTAAAGCATGCAGGATATATCCCTTGAATCGGGAAGCCATTCTAGCAGA
The DNA here is from genome assembly GCA_964020975.1 of Hermodice carunculata. NCBI lineage: Eukaryota > Metazoa > Annelida > Polychaeta > Eunicida > Amphinomidae > Hermodice > Hermodice carunculata. The sequence goes on from OZ026622.1 coordinate 3,783,033, forward strand.
AGCTTTCCTTCCATCCACTGTATACCACACTGAGCCCTCTACACTCATTGCTAACACAAGCACGGCACAGTCTCAGTCCCAGATTGATGATGCAGATCACGATAAGCCATCAGCGTATCTGTATCAGATGAGACTTGTGAACCTAAGACCGGGGCTGATAATGAAGCATCCATAGCTCCGTTGTTGGAAGATCTTGCATCAGGTTGAACTTCATCGTTAGGTCATCAACAAGACACAATTCTACCAGTGCCAAGTGTATGATGCAGTTGATGAGATTTTTGGAGAGCCTCTGTACACTAGGCCTAAAACAGAGAAAAAAAATACATAGACTTGCATCACACAGACTGTTTACTTCTGACGAATATTATCAGCACAAAATCAAACAAGTTAAAGAATGAACACCACATACACATGAAAAAATAATCCATGTAAAATTTTAAACGAGAACGACTCCCAAAATACAGACGAAATATTTTTTTTAAAATCCTGGGACATCTCTTTTAAAATTTAAGGAAATGATGTGTATAAGCTTTTAAATCAAAAGTTCCTCTAGAGATTGCAGATATGCAAATTTTTGTCAAACTTTTACCCTTAATGATAACATTTTCATAAAATTATAGATAAATAAATAAGTTGTTAAAATTTATAATTTAGAGGTCCTACAAATTCCAAAGATATTTAGTTTGATACAGTGGACCCTGTCACCAGAGACCACCTGTACAGCAACAAAAAAGTGGTCTTATGAGACAGGTGGTCTTTCATGACAGGTATATTAACATAGGAAGTATAGGACTTGGGATTCTGAAAAGCGGTCTGTCATGAGAGGGTGGTCTCTCATGACAGGGGTCTCTCGTGACAGGGACTACTGTATAGTTATCTGCAAAAGTGATGACTTCAAAATGGGAACTTCCTATTTGACACCTTAACATGTATCACCATCTTATTTTTTGGTAACACAAGATCAAAAATGATATTGACAAATCAGGTAAGATGTATGTTAACATGCTATGTTAATCTCTGGTTGTTTAGCATACTCACAAGATAACATTATGAGATTATATGGTAGCATGGAATCTGAAAAAAGAAAAGTCACTTTAACATTTAATGGTACTGTCCCATTAATTATCTGTTCATAGGTTTTAAACTTCAAAAACTTTCAAATACATTTTCAAAGACGCCACTCTAAAACAGAGAACATCATTATTTTATTTTGTGGCAAAAAGTCAAATGTTTTATCCATGCTGATGTGATATCACATTAGGTCTCTGTCTTATCACCATACCTACTATATTATGCTGTATGTAAACATTAGTTCACAACAAAACCAATCAATCTGTCGAATTGTCCTCGTCCATGAATCATATTTTCCCAATGAAAATACTTATTCAGACATTACACTCTACTACAGTGCACATCATTATGTTCATTTTTGGGCAAAATGTCAACAGTTTTTATCATGCTGCTGTTCTCACAGAAGCAGATTAGGTCACTGTCTAATCCCTGTAAATACTAATATTATGCTTCATGTAAATATCAGTCCACAATAAAACTGATTGATCTATGGCATTATCTTACTGTATTATCTTAGGCCACTGATGAGAATCGTTGAGATTCGAAACTGGTCTGGCTGTTTCCAGCTACGGGGATTTTCTGTCACTGGTCTTGCCTGGTTCTCACTATTATCTTATTGTACCATTCATTTTTTCCAATAAAAACTTAAAATTTGCATTGGAGTCTGGCTCGTATTATAAACCATATTAAAAGAATTAAACCTACCTTATTATTTGCAGAATTTTCAATTATATTGAGGAAAACTGAAGTAATTAGACGGTTTGCCCACAAGTGCTGGAACTCAAAGCAACAACCCACCCACCCCTCCTCTCCCAGGCTACAGTACTACCAGACTACTATAGTGTGGGAGAGCAGGGGAACAGTATGGAGTTGAGTAGCTGTGACTTGAGCACTTGCGAGTTAAACAGGCACATGCACTGGTGAGATGTCAGCGGGCACCTGTTCATTTCAAATTAGCATCTCAGATTTAAACCTATTTTATCAAGTCGGTACTCAACATTTCATTCTATTTGTGTATTTACAACCCCGTGATCATTATTAAGTACTTACTGTCTGTATGATGCAATAAAATCAGCGTCCATCTATTCCAAGGGCCAATGTCCGTGATGGGAGGCTGTTGTCACTGACACATGCAGCAAAAACAATTTACTCCTGGTCGCCCATCACAATTGGGTTGGTACAGTTCCAATATGCATCAACACAAATTTCAAATCACTTATCTTCTGATGAGTATCTTAAATGTGAAAATAAGATGCAGTGGACAATACTTTTTGGTTCTTCTTATTTTTGTCCTTTGAAAATCGGCCAGATCCTGCATCAACTTACAGAATGGGTAGTTGTTTGCAGGGGTCACATTAAGCGCGCTTCCTGCTTCATAGACTCAAAAAATGAAGAAAAGACGCCTGGAAATTAATAAAACATTGTCATTTTGCATCTCTGTGGACGCACGCACAAAAAACGCAATGTTTTTTGAATGATAAAAGTTCTGCAAATATTACCCCAAACCATGGAGCTACTATAGAGCTCCCAAACTTTTGTAACTTTGCACCTTTGCAGTCACGGTGTTTTGCCTCGTCCAACATGACAGGATTATGCATAATACTGGTGGAATCCTCTGATGTTCGTCTTTGTATGCAACAAGCTCTCTTATTTGCTAAGAAAAAAAAATTTCCTCGGGCATTCCTGCAAAAATTTACGTCATTTCACCTCATTATAAATACGCTGAGAGCATTTCCATGTTCCTCATTGGGTGGATTAGATCACGTGCCACTCACTGTCCAATCAAACTCGTTGTTGCCCATACACATGCCTGTCTCGTGTCCGCAATGTTGGGGCAGAATAAGTCGTATTAAAGCAAAGATTATTGGACCAAGAGGTTAATTTTGCGCATCATATTTTCACCAGAAAGACTTCCATCGAACAAATCTAGATACAGATAAAGACACGAGGGAAAATTCCTAACAGAAGGCAAGCAAAATACACAGATTAGTCACTGCACGGTTACACGTGGACGAACCGAAGATTTGCGTAAACACGATGTGGTCATGTGTTGTTGATTGGTATCTCCAATGCGTGACATCATTTTTGGTGATTTTTAACAAAATTTTGTTGTTTTGATTTTATTAAATTGTTGGAATGGAACAAATCTGTATGATAGAACAAGAGAGGTATGAAATTCACGATTGCAGGTTGAAAAAAAAAATTTGTACAACATAGCGGAAAACCATGCCTGTGACAGGTTGTGTACATTCGCTTGTGTTGTGTTGCACGGCGTGTTGCTTGGTAAAAAAAGTGACCGCACTTAAGATCAGACTCTTGACCCCTCCTACAGCATCAAAATTATCAGGTAAATTGAAATAGAAAGTGCACAAAAATATAAATCATGTAATTTCTGACCATTTCATCACGTGGAATGAATCACAAAAATAACAGAGCCCAGGTGCGTTCAATATGAATGCCTCTTCTTGTGCGAGAGAGTTACAAACTGCCAGATGGCACACTGAGTGCGATATCAGATACTGGCACAGTGACAGTCTGCTTGGGGTTAAGACCACTTCACAAACCATATTTTGGTAGACTAGGGACATGGTATAGACTAAGTCTTAATAGCAGGTCCCTGGATAGACTGAATCCATCCTTGGTACAATGAACAAACTTTTAGTAATTAAACTCTTTTACATTGGCACATTGGTAACTTTTTATTCATAATTAATTATAATTATGATTTGCCTGCGTTAGCATATAGACACTATGTTATGTTTGTTTCTAGGCTTAAGTTACCTGTATGTTTTATCTATTTAACATTTTTATGTAAACTCACGCATCACTGTATCTTGATCATACCCAATAAAATCAATCAAATCACACAAAATGAAGTCTAGTTTGCACAATTTCAGACTGGACCCATTGATTCAGTCCATGGACTCACTATTTTTCCTGAAAAAGAAGAAAGATGGGTCCAACGGACCCACACTGAAAAATCCTTAGTGTGACCCCTGGTTTGTTCCACGCAATGTTGGTGTCTGAAATGCGGAGTCTTCAAGTGATCGATCAGTATGTGCTTATTTAGCATGGAACGCTGGGCCCCAAACGTCCCCAATCATCATCAAAAACAAGTTGGTGGATGTCTGTTGTGGACGGGAAAGTAAGTGTTCACAACCACGTTGTTAACTCTTTGCGCTGGATTCGAGTTCCCAAAAGTGTCCGAAATATGGAGCCTCTCCCCTATTTTATTTTCTATGACTATGTTATGAAACTTTACCAAAATGCAACATAAATGACAGACCTTCAAGGAACCCATACGTAGGAGACACTGGACAGGAACATTTATGTATATCGTGCAATTGAGGTATTCATTGAAAGGTCAGCGTGAAACATACAACCTTTTACGAGGCGGAGATGGTGCCCATAATATTAGAACAACACCAGTGATTTCCTGGAGGAATAAAGGCGCTGGGGATACTGTATTATACGGGCACAGTAAAAATGTGGCCACAAGCATAATACAATATTTTCAATACATTATCAAACATACTTAAAAGACCGGTCTAAGTTTGTGGCCACATTTTAAAAATATAAACATAATGCCCCATTACTGTACTTAAACGCAGTCTCCCAAAGAATTTAGCCCTCTGGCTTTGTTCATGCCTGCTGCAGTGCTGTATGCCAAGTGTTTCGCCCCCAACAACTGCTGTGTTGTCACCCTTAATTCCCCTATAGCACCCTGTGGAAATTTCCGGTTTCTCTTCCCCCTATTTATTCAATTTATTCCGTTACCGGCTCCCGTTACCTTCCTTTATTAAAACAGCCCGCATGCATCAAATCTGATCTTGTGTAACTGTAAGTTGTGAAAGTGAACAGCATCGAACGGAAGATCACCGCAAGCCATTAGGACCTGCATGCACATCGGAACAAATTACAGCTGCTACCAATAATAAGTACACTTGTGAGAACATATTTCCCATGAATTGTATGCATCAAGATAGCTTCAAATGTATTGGACGGAATAAATTAGATGTATTTTAATAAACCATATCAATTTAATACTAACTTTATTTTTGTTATCATTTATTCCGTCTGGCATTAAATACTCTATCACTTTGTTTATATTTATATGCTGACAAGGTGCTACCTGTTATCTGATATATGCATACGCGGTGAAGAGTCCCATTGAGCGAGTCAGCGGAGAAGGAAACATGGTGCCCGCGACGCCAATGTTGGCAAAGTGATATGTGGTCCCTTACCGTTTAAGGGATGGCAATGAGCTTAAACGGGAATGAATATGGCGGATAAATTCGGGAAATTTATTTGTGGATACCACCAATATGTCAACATGGGCTTCAATACGGAATAAATCATAAGATAGCACGCTGGGAACACCCCAGATTCCTTCAGAAACTTCGTTAAAGTACAGTGATGGCACATTGTTTTTGTATTTTAAAATGTGGCCACAGTGGCCAGACTTGTGGGCACAAACTTGGACTGGTCTCTTAAGTATGTTTTATAATGTATTGATAATTAATATTATACTATGCGTGTGGCCACATTTTCACTGTGCCCGTATAATACACTATCCCCAAGGCGCCTCTATAGAAAATCACTGAAGTGCCACGGCAAGTGAACCATGGGGGCGGTGGATTCTGAAAAACGGCAAAACTTCAGAATTCATTTTTGTTAGCAGAACTTCGTTTAAGCACATTTATTATTTAACAGTTAGTAGCTCAAATTGACAGGAATTGAAAATCACCAAACACAAGTCAAATAAACCACACACTGCAGCACCTTTCTGGTAGTATGCTGCCATGAGGAGCATAACAAAAGAACTCAGAGATAAAACACTGTCTTACAATTTTCACCCGTCTTCCAGTTTTCCTTCTCCTGCCCATGTGTTCATCATGGCGCGTCAAAACAAACGTGTTGCGCGTGCGCAAAACTTGGAAGGGACCGGTCACATCCATTGAAAAGGGTCCCTAGCGGATCTTTATTGCAATAAAGTATTATAGTTGAACGCATTTGAACGCATATACATTGAAAAGGGTGAGGATGGTCATGGAGGAATAAACTAGTTTATTCCTCCATGGGATGGTATAATCACCAAAAGCTTTGGAAAATTGGTACTCCTGCTCGTCAACGCTTGGAAATCTATTTTTTTCATCCACCTTCCTTCTCGAGGGAATGTAACATATCACAAAAGCATTGTCCAGGCAACATCGAAATGGCACTATAGCCGTATAGATCAGCTGCACACAAAATTCCAATGCCAGTATACTTACTATTTACATTGCATAGCGCCTAATCATCTTATTTCATGCGTTTGTACTACTACTACTGGTACTCATAGTCTTCACAAGTACACATGTATCTATGTGCTTGTATTGTAACTGCTAGGGTCTTGAGGACTTTGTGCAATGATTTGCTTGTCAGAAATCAGTGTGTGTGCCTAGAAAACTTTTCAAGATTGCCTATTCAGTAAGTTTAACGCCTAATTTTTTTTATTGAACTGTTAAAAAAAGACAAATTATTAAGCTGTGTCGCAAACATATAAGTTGAGGTTTGATTAGCACCTATATCAGTAATATTTCTAAAGTTATTCAGGATTTAACTTTTGTGTATTCTGCACTATTTAGACCTACCTAATTTTCACAAATGAAACTGCTACAAGTTCGGTTCATTGTAGAATTTCATGGCTAGCCTAATTGGATGCAGCTATCTCACAATCTTATCAATTGAAGTTAGATGGCACCTCTTTCTATACTAGTTTTTAAGTTATTCCAGGATTAAATTTCGTGAATTCGCCTAATTTGCATACGTTTCAATGCTACAACTTTGGTTCCTATTTCATTGGATGCAGCTATGTCATCAACCTATCAACTGACGCCGTTGAAATGGCACCGCTATCATTTTGCAATTTTTTGAAGTTGCTCGAATTTCAAATTTCCTTTGTTCTCCTAATTCAAATCAATACTACAACTTTGTGGTCCATATTGGATGCTCCTGTAGCACAAGTCTATGAATCAAGGTTTGATGGCACCTCTGTCGTTAATAGTTTTGAAGACATTTAACATTTTAACTTTACAAGTGGCTTTAATTCGCATATATTCAAATGCTACAACTTTGGTTGTGGTTCATTGGATGGGCCTGTGGCACAAACCTAGAATTAAAGCTGGAATTGTATCTCTACTTTTTATGGTTTTGAAGATATTAAACATTAAACCTTTTCAGGTGTCCCTAATTTCCCTAAATTAAAATTCTACAGCTTTTGTTTGTGGTTTAATGGATGCGCTTATAGTACAAACCTATGAATAAACTTAGAATTGTACCTCTACATTTGATACTTTTGAAGATATTCAACGTTTTAACTTTTCAAATGACCCCAATTTGCGTCAAGTAAAATGCTGCAAATTTTGGTTGTGGTTTGTTGGATGCACCTATAGCAAAAACCTAGGACCTAAAGTTGGAATGGTACCTCTATGGTTAATAGTTTTGAAGATATTAAACACTTAAAATTTCAAATGGCCCTAATTTGTGTAATTTTCAACAGACTGACCATTCCAAATCACAGGATTCATTTCACTACTAGGTCAATCACCATGCTAAGTTTGGTACTTTTCGAAAAAATGTCCGAGAAAAACTGAGGTCAAAATTTCCACGGAAATAAGTAAATGAATAAATAAATAATAAAGGAAGAAAGAATAACATATTTGAGGGAAAACAGAAGGTCTGTGTTGGTACACAGACTTAACAATAAACTACTAATTTGCTTAGGCCAATTATAAATTTTTAAAATGCTTTACTTCATTATATCCAATTTGGCCTACATTCACCATATAGGGTACAGCCGAATTGTTCTACATTTGAATCACAGTCCTTGTCATAAACCAAAAGCGAAGTTAACACGTCATATCACAAAAGGAACACAATTGTAGCTCGTCATGAGGCCGAGATATTCCTCACGTGGTATTAAAAGAAGATAGGCCTATATATCATATGGCTCCAGCTTTGAATTTAGCACGTTTCTGAAAGATGAGTATTTTAGACACAGTACGAGGGCGGTCATCTACGTTTGTTACTTAACTGATTGTCATTTTACGACCAGTTTCAATTTTTAAACGATGGGCACCGACTATAAACTTTTTTTGGAAGGGGGGGTTGTGTGTGTGTGTGTGTGTGAGATTGTTTTTTTTTTCTATTTTTGGTCTTAATCGTCAATTTTATATTTTTGCCAGCTTCCCTTTCAAAAGTAATTTTAAATTTACAATAAGTTCTCTGTTCATTACAGTTTTTATCAAAAACCTTATTTATCTTGCAACCAGCCAGTTCCGTAATTTCTACATACTATGACATAGTGTGTCACGCAGTGTCGGCATGCATTTTCCAATGTTGCTACCATCAATATTTCCCCAGAAAGAAGAGAGTTTTTTTTCTTTCTTATGTTTGGAACCCAACATGGCTTTGTTGTCAATTAATACGTTGAGATTCTAATGGGATAAAGTTGCCTTGATCACAGTTATGACTGAGAGCCAAATACTTATTACTTGGAAGAGGAATACAAAGTGGAAACTAAATTTCTTAGTAGTGTTAGGCTTTTCACCTAATGAAATGAAGACTGTTGATCACTTTTCACCATTTATTCTGGAGATCTCAAAATGTGTAACAAGTTGACATCAAAGTGCTGATAGTGCTTCAGTACTGTTCCCATCTAAGTCTTGTCTCTACTGTATGTGCCTGTCTGACTGTGCCGCTCTGGCTTCAGCTGACATCTGAACATCTAATACCAATACTAATACTGTGTACCAACATTTGTACTTGTTCTCATAATTGTACTTGTTCAGATAATGCCTATGCTGGCTGGGGGGAAAGCCTCCCTTACATACCCAGAATACAGAAAAAAAATTTGGTGAAAAGGGTTTAATGTATAATCAATAAGATTGTTAGTGTCAATAAAGGACGAATCTGAAGCAATTGAAATGGCACGTTCAAGATCTTCAGCTCTATGCAGATGACTCAGCCCTTTTAGTCAGTGAAAAAGATGTAAAACAAATACAAAAGAGATTAAATGACAACATAGAATCCACAAGTGAATGGCTAATCGACAACAAATTATCGCTACATCTTGGAAAAACAGTATCCATATTGTTCGGACCTAGAAACCGAATAAAAAACACTAAGTTATCAGTATCATGTGCAGGTAAAATGATTGAGCAGAAACAAATTGTAAAATACTTAGGTCTTTCCATTGACAGTTCATTATCTGGTGACATTACAGTAAAGGAGATTATCTCTAAATGTAACAGCAGACTCAAATTTTTGTACAGACATGCTGATTGCCTGGACATGCACACCAAAAGGTTATTGTGTCTCTCGTTGATCCAGTGTCACTACGATTATGCATGTTCCAGCTGGTACTCATCAGTCTCAGCTACTCTGAAACATAAATTACAAACTAATCAAATAAAATGGTCAGATTTGTGCTCGGTAAAGGACCTAGAGCACATGTAGGCAGCAACGAACTACAGAGGATAAGTTGGTTAGATTTAGAGAGTAGAGTAAATCAGATAAAGTTGAATAGCATGCATAAAATAGTACACTTGAGGTCTCCGCAATATCTGATAGAGAAGTTTGAAAATCATGCAAACAGAAGTAGATACTACACAAGAAGTTCAGATATGATGTTTAAATTACCAAGATACCAAACAAACACGGGATAAAGTACATTTACGTGGACAGGAATAAAGCAGTGGAATGACTTATCTACTCATATACGAAAAATAGAAAATCATAGTTTATTCAAAACCACAGTAAAGCAATACCTCATAAATAAAATGTCCCTGGAAAGAAAAAAAATATACCTCTTTTACTGAATCCCCCCCCCCCCCCCATGAACAATAAGTCAAGAATGATAATAGACACTTCTTACACAACTATGCTTGTGTGTTGTAGGGTAACGTGACGCAGGTATAATGTCTGGAATGTTATCTATCTATATATATATATATATATATATATATATATATATATATATATATATATATATACATGTATATATTGATGGGCGAATATTTTATACCTTTACTTGTACCTGATACTGTTGCATGTTTCTTTTTATATGTGTATATATATATAGAGAGAGAAATCTGTTTTAATTTTTGTGTATATGTTATCCAGATATGAGTTTCAGGACCACCATGGAAATAAGTTGTTAAAACTTTCTGGTGCCATCCTAGGTTCTTTTAAACATTAATTGTGTGTATTACAGTCCAATGTAATTATATGAACCTGAATAAAATCAATCAATCAATCAATCAATCAGGATTATCGATTAAATTATTTAGATTATTCCTTGTGATGCCACCAAAGTTTCGAAGACTATTATTAATTAGAATATCTGAGCTCATAAAAATATATAAAAAATATGTTAAGAAGGTTACTGAAAAGCTCTACATGAGCGTAATAGCCAGTTTTGGTGTGATGCATTCTCTGTAGTTTATATCTATATAAAACGTACATGTATTGATTGAGAATAAACAAGTATCGTTTCAAAATTAACCAATGAGCAATTGGGAGGGTAAAAACGTATTGCCGCACAAACTATAATATGACAAGTAACTGAAAAGTTTGAGAATAATGTGTGAACAAACATTAGTGATGACAAGTATGTGGTGAAATTTCCACGCAAATTCAAACGAGATGACAAAATAATCAAATATCTACTACACATTTTTTTCTAGAAAACATATGGTCATAAAATATTTAACATGGTGGGATGAATGAGAAATCTGAATTAAAAACATAAATAATGAGAAAACTCTGGAGAGTTTTCCACAGCGAAAGTGGTTTAAGTCCGTTAAAAAAAAGAAAGAAAAAAGAAAAAGAAAATAAGAGAAACAACCCAAACTAGAAAGAAGATTGCTTCACAGCAAATCTGCCTGGGTGCCTTCAAAATTAGAATAGTTTGAAATTCCATACTTTGCCATTGTTCAACATAATCTAAATTTCGTGTACTAGCCTAATTTTTATAAATTAAAATGCTCATTCAGCTTTGGTTCTTGGTTCAACGGATGTGGCCATGTCCCAAACTTATAAAGTGAAGTTTGAATGGAACTACTATCTATAATATTTTGAAGCTATTCACCATTTTAATTTTGTGTATTTGTCTAATTTGCATGAATCATGAGCCTAGAAAAATTTGGGTTTATTGTTCATTGGATGGGGTTATGCCACAAACTCATAAATTTAAGTAGAAATGGTACCTCTATAATAGATTTGAAGCTATTAAAGATTTAAATTTTGCATATTCACCTAATTTGCATAAATTAAAATCCTACAACTTTGGTTCATGGTTCATTGGATGCGGCTTTGCCACAAACCTACAAATTGAAGTTGGAATGGCATCTCTATGTACAATAGTTTTGGAGATACTCAACTTTTAGATTTTTCAATGCCCCTTATTAGCATAATTTGGAATTCTACAACTATACTGTCCATTATAATGGCAAGTGTCACAAAGGTATATACACATTGAAATTTTGAGTCCATCTGCAATAGTTTGGAAGATATGGCGCTTTTAAAATTTTGTTGCCTCTAAAATTTGTATAATTTTAAACATTTTGACTATTCCAAATGAGATGCACAATTTTGCTGGTTATGTCAGTCACCATGGCAAGTTTGGTGGTTTTTTCCAATAGTGTCTGAAAAAAACTCTGGACCAACTCTGAAAGAAAGAAAGAAAGAAAGAAAGAAAGAAAGAAAGAAAGAAAGAAAGAAAGAAAGAAAGAAAGACCTTGGCCTTTTATTTCTCTGTTAATTTATCAGAGATGAAAGACCACCTGTCCTATGTGACCACTTTTGTCTGGCATTAGGGTGGTCTTAAATTGCAGGTACACTGTACAGTGAAACCTCTCTACAGTGGGCACCTTCGCGACCAGAGAAAAGTGCCCACTCCTGAGAGGGTCAGCCCTTCTGGGCAGTATTGATGAGTATATGAGCATGTACAGTGTACACATATTATAATTCAGAGGACTGTTTATACATGTAATTAGGTACCACAGAGAACCTGCTGTGGGACCTGAAAAGTCCGAGAAAGCGACTTGAATAGCCCATTTTCATGCCTCATTTTAACAAACTTATCCCTGACACTTTACAATAAAATTTACATCACAATAAAGGCCTAAATCTCTTCTTTATTGCTGTGGTGTTGTTATTTTCATTGATATGGATGTTATTTATTGAGCGCAATGTGAAAAAGTGACATTTTCAGTGCTTTCACACCTTTTTCGCGTGTGTGGGCAATGGCCAAATTTGACCCTTTCCTTTGTTTCGGTCAGCGTCATTTTCCGAATGAGTGATTAAATTCAAAATTGCCATAGATAGAAAGAACAGATTCTAAGCTTTATTTTCGTATAAAAAACTTACGCGTACCCCCAGAAGAACATTACAAAAAAATAAATTGAAAACTTTGAAATAAAATTTCAGAATGTTAGAAAAATAGTACATGACAAATTTGTATATGGTTAAGAAGCTTATTTGAAGCAGAAGAATGTGAAAAAAATTTTGAGTTTGTATTATGCACCGCAAAAATACGCCGTTAATTTTTGTCATTGGCTCAGCCTGCCTAAAGCGAGCAAGGAGTTCCGCCATTTTTTCGTGTCGCCACCGAGAATGCACAGAGCGTCAACACGGATCACACCTCCGAAATCCCCTGGGCAGTTTGGTCTGAGATTGGTAAGTTTTATCAAGTATACATTATACAATGTCCTGGTGAATTTTCAGAGGAATCTTTCCTTATTTTAACTAGAAAGTTTAGTCTGAAGTGTAACGCGTGTAATCGCATTGACTCGATTAAACTGATTAATCGGCACTTTGGAGACCAGACCTCGTCAACTTGTGCGTCGTTTTACGCACGATCTAGATTGAATCATGCTTCTAAACAAATAACTTTGATTTATCAGAGTGTTATAAATAATATAGACATCAACTTGTATCAGAATTCGATGATTTTATTGACAAGTGTTATAAATAATATAGACATCAACTTGTATCAGAATTCGATGATTTTATTGACAAAGCGGGTCTTCAAAAATTTTTGGGTCGATGAAAAATGTAAAATCCAATATGGCGGATGTGCGATATCGCGATGTAAACAAACGGAGCGGTCACAGATCGCACTGCCCTTTTTGTTGGATTTTTGTGAATTCTTAGCAGTAAATTAAGCTTTAAATACCGGCAGTCTGCTGTTGTATCATGTCCAAATGAAATGCAATGTTTTAATGTGACATTTCGGATAAGGTGTGACGATGAAATTTGTAGAGAACTTTGTGCGTTTTATTTTTATAGTTAGGCCTAGTTAGTTTTGAAATTCAAACTTGTCGATTTTTTGTAAATATGCTGAATATTTGTCAAATATTTCTCTTGATTTGGAGACAAAAATCTTCATCTGATGTTTATACTATATATACTTGATCTTGGCAGTGGTACCATTTCCTCCCCACCCCCACCCCCTCCAACAAACCAACCAAAAGTAAAAACAGAACTGTGCAAAGTGAGATAGTGATTGTTCTAATATGCCTGTGGCTTCATATCTGTTGGATAATTTTTACAAATACATGATACCCACACACATGTGGCAAAAACTTCTTCACCCCCCCTCCAAAAAAAATAATAATAATAATAATAAAAAATAAATAAATAAACAAATAAATGAATAAATAAAGAACTGGGAACTTCGCTGCATGAAATATTGCATTTTAAATATGCCTAGATATTAATTTTGGAGATTATCCCAAGTCTGGGTACAATTGTGTTTTAGAATTGGTTAAGCACGTTTTACTATACTAATGCAAAATAAATAGCTCTACATACATGTTACACAACAAGACTTGCTCAGCATTGATTTAATTTTCATCACAAAATTGCTATGTGATACCAATTAAGCACCTGTTGTGGCAACTTGTGCCTTGCCAAGTAGTGCAGTATGGTAAAATATATAAATGTAAACTTTTTTTTTCAGATGATATGAAGAGGCCAAATTGTTTCAAGCTGTGTTTTTAGCCAAGGGGAGGGGAAGCTGTCCCAGCTTCTAAGTCTTAAGATGCAAGTCAAAAACAGACAACTGCTGTAGTTGTACCACATATGGAGTCATCAGGGTCTTCCTGGGACCAGGTTGACCAGTGGCTAGGTAGGTTTTTTTCCCGCCTTTCCCAGGAAGAAAGCAAGGCATCTGGTGGAGACAGCTGAGCAGGGCATGCTAAAGTGTCCAGTCAAAGAAAGACAGTCTTTCTGGCACACCTCATTGCACCTGGATATTATTGGTGTGCAGTTTTTTTGTTTTGTTTAGTATTGAGAATATATATAGGCAGTGACATAACAAATCAATGTGTGTTGATTAAGTAAAAGAAAGAAAGAGAGAGAAAGAAAGAAAGAAAGAAAGAAAGAAAGAAAGAAAGAAAGAAAGAAAGAAAGAAAGAAAGAAAGAAAGAAAGAAAGAAAGAAAGAAAGAAAGAAAGAAAGAAAGAAAGAAAGAAAGAAAGAAAGAAAGAAAGAAAGAAAATAGGAAAAGAAAAGAACATGGATAAGTTCAGGCCAAAATTATTTCAACTTGAAAAAAAGTATTTATTTGGATGTGAATAAATTTATCTCAAACAAATTATAAAAAGTGTAGAAGACTTAAGTGTATGTGTGTTGCGTTCTTATTAATAAACTATGAAAGTTATATCAACTGATAAATATGTGAAATTAATTTTCTGTGTTTCCTTTCTTTTCAGGACCACAGAGCAAACCAGCCGGCTTGACCCATAGTGTTGTCCGGGATGTGGATTTCCAGCAGGGGTGATGTGACAAGAGGACTTCTTCGAGAGCTATCAACATAGTATACATCAGAACTCTTAAAATTAGTTGATTTAGTATGCCCACGAATGTTCAGTGCAAGCCAACTAAAACAGAGATTTCAAGGATAAAGACAAAACCAAAAAAACTTTTAAAGGACTTTAACAGAAAAAATAAAGCAGAACTGTATTTAGGAGAAACTTTGTGCCAAAATCAAGAAGAGGTAAATAGTCAAGTTGAAAAAGAGACTGTTACTGCACATAAATTTTGAAAAATTTGATGATACTAATAGATTGCCACAATAAACCGTTATCCCTGGCGAAGGGGAGTTGGGAGGCCATTGAATTAAATAAAATTAATTTGCATGTTGTTACACACATTAATATGTCACATGATTAAGATTTTTTACAGTATGAAATAGTGTAAATATGTTAGAGAATTTATCTTTAGTCAAATTTGAGAAAAAAAAATAAAATTGACTTTTTCTGTAATTTTACATGTACTTGCCAGTTATGTAAAGTTTTCAACTTAATTTGCATATTTTTCAATGGGTCATATGCTGTATGGATATTGCAAAACATAGCAGTCAAGGTAATGAATCTGTGTGACACATGTGAAACAATTATCTGCATTAAGTCAATTTTGGTGAATGTTTCAATATGTAGATTTTTCCTTTTTTCTGTTAACTGGTTATTTAACTTGTGGTGCCTAATTTGCATATTTCTGTCATTTGTGAATCAACTGTATAAGTATATTAAAAGGTGGTCTGAAGGAACATTGAATGGGGAAAGAAATTGTGAGAAAAAATCAATATTAGTCTCAATTTGGTGCCATTATGTTGTTCGGTCAATTTTTGTATATCATTTATTTATGCAAATTTTAAATTTTGATTTGCATACTGGTAATAGTCATGGATCTATTGTATGATTAAATAAAATTATAGTATCCAACAGTATGAAGCAGTGCAAGAAATTTAGTGAAATTGTCTTTACTAGTTCAATTTTGGTGAATTTTTCAATATTTCACATTTTCTTCATATTTCGTGTGTTGGCTAATTATGTGGATTTTCACAGCTAATTTGCATATTATTGTCACTACATTATCTGCTTTATCATTATATCAGAACATAGCATTCATTCTGATGAAACAGTGTAAGAAAGGTGGAGAAGTTGTCTGTGTTTTTCTAAATTTGGTGGCTCTTTGAATATGTAGGATTTTCTGTCATTTTGGGCATTTTGCGGACATTGTGATTTTTGAAGAATTTTCAGTTTTTGAGGACATATACCTGAAAATGTGTAACAGGCATATACTTCAAAAAAAATAGGCATGATATATAGATCATTCTACAAGTACGTTTCTAATTTTGGGCTTCTTGCTTGTGTATTTCTTCTTCTGTAGTACCCTGAAAATGGGAAAAATGCTTAAAAATGTGTATAAATCAGTCGCAACATTGAAATAAAAGTGATTTTTGTCAGCCCATAACAGTGAAATGTAATCTATTTCAGATTTTTTTATCATTTATAATAAAACTTGGTTGTATAATGAATGCAGATTATGTTGTTTTCGTTTCTTGGGGAGGTTCTTTCTCTGTATGTGGTACCCTAAAGTTGTGTTTTTGTCCCAGTTTTGAAAAATCCTGAAAAATGTCTAAGTCCAGCTGTTCGAAAAAAATCGTTAAAAATTCATAAAAAATCAACGGATGGTCCGATTTCAATGAAATAAAAACTGTTTTTTCTCTTTTGGAGAGTTCTTTCATTAGGAATAAGTTAAAAGTGGGTTACAACATCAGAAAATTTTTATCTGTGGTACCTAATGTAATACAAACTGTCTGTTCCAAATTTCATCAGACTCTGTCACAAAACTACATGTACATGTGTCTACTATACTGACTCAGTATTGGCTATGAAGAACAGGCTTCATCTCACTGGTTACAAGAAAACAAAGACATGAAAGTGTCCATTGAGATGACACAAATCCATACACTTTTCAAAATTCACCAAGTTGTGAAAACAGTGACTGAGGACAGTAACTCAGACTTTGATCGGTTCAGCAAACTCAGCTCTGTATGTAGTCTATTTTAACGGAGGTACACTCTGGCTTGTTCTGCCTGGAAGTCCAGTCCGTCTGATCCCTTGGGACTGATAAGCCCAGCAGACTACTAGCCTCAGGAGAAAACAGACCAGCTAGTACACTCTGACTGGTCAGTCTCAGCCATGGTGCACTTACAGCTCTGTCCAGCATTAGTGTGAACATGGACCAGATATGTTTCTTACACGAAGAGAAAGAGATTCTCTGTATTTTATTGAGAACCTCATTACACAGTTGTTGTGAGTTTCCCCACCCCTACCCCCACCTCCCATTTGCCATAAGACCTAAACCTTTCAAACCATAATCCCAGTAGGCATGGCCAGAAGGCTGCCTATGAGACAGGCTCAAGCATCATGAATGCAAAATGGTTGCCTAGCACCATGGGGGCTTATAACATGCAGTACAGCAGAAGCCCTAGTCATAATGTGGATTGTTGGGAAATTCACTGAATTTAGCATACATTAAAATTCCCCAACTTTTGTTTGCATGCTATTGGATTTGCCAGATGTCTCAAACCTATATGTGTAAGTTAGAACTTTGTGTCTATCTATAATATTTTTGAAGATATAAAGCTTTTCAAATTTCAATTGCCTATAATTTGCATAATTTTAAACATGACTATTCCAAGTCAGGTGCCAAATTTCACGGGTGGGTGAGTCACAATGGCAAGTTTGGTGGTTTTCGGAATAATAGTGTCCAAGAAAAACTCGGGACAAATTTGTTCGTAAAGAAGAAAGAAAGAAAGAAAGAAAGATAGAAAGAAAGAAAAAAAGAAAGAAAAAAGAATTCTTGGAAAAAGAAATTGTCTGGGTTGGCACCCAGACATAATAAAAAACTAGTTACTGTACGAAAACATCTGTGTTACTTTCCCAAGGTGTAGGGATCTGAATTGGGTTTTGACGAAGAGGGAATTTTAAAAACGTGGCCATACAATTAGTACGGTATGGCTATTGATCGAACAAATTTTTATGTTCGATTGATGAAAAAAATATATGTATAGCATGAATGTAAAATTAAGTTTCATCAGTAAAACCATTTTTTCATTGAAATTTAATTGCAGAGGGCATATGCAAACGCTCATCATATAACCCCCCCCCCAAAAAAAAAACAAACAAACAAACAAACAAACAAACCGGACGACACTTGCCGCTGGGCAGATATGGTACAAATGATTGCATGTTTTTAAGATGATGTGCACACGCCCATCATATAAACCCACAAAAACACGCGTACAGAAAAAAAGGACGAAACTTGCCACTAGGCAGATATGTTGCAAGTGACTGTATGTTTTTAAAATGGTGTCACTTGTAAGTTGTGTAATGCAATAATAAAGGGACCTTATGTCAATTTTAGCGAGAGCGGAAACGATAGTATAACAAAATTATAGCATCAACCAAATACCACTTGTAAACTATTATGAAACAATATATGTCCATAACTTTATATGCAAATACAAAAATATGGTTATAACTATGAATTACTAATGTGATAAGCGCTAATGCCAGTAAGGCTTTACCTCATGTAATTCGCATCAGAAATCTTGAAGCAAAGCTGCCATCAGACCAACTAAAATTATTTAAGATGGTCATATCTGAGGAGGCATCGATGTCATTTGTATGTCGCAATCAACAGTAGGTGTACATGTGAAAATATGCGAACTTCACAAATAATGCATAATCATGATCCTTAAATTGACAAAAAGTCAACAAACATGAAATACTGATTAATCAAGTATCATTTAGCTTTACATATGTGTTAAACAGAAACTGACAAAAATGTTTAATTAATAGATTTACAAAGAATGAAATGCAAAAGGACCTGCCACTGGAAGAAATGGCACAAATGACAAAAGCTTACAGGACTATATCATTTGTACGTTGTCTCATGCAATAATAGAGGACCATGTGTATAATTTGACGAAAGTGCAAAACGACAGTACAATAAATAATATACTCAACCAGATATCACTTATAAACTATTGTGAACAATAAGTGTATATAACCTTTTGTGAACAATCATTGTAAATAACTTTGCATGCAAATGAAAATATGGTTATTAATGATTCACTACAAGTGCTAATGACAGTAAGACTTTCATTTTATGTACTTCACTACAGACATTTTTTTTCAAAACATTATATATATATATATATATATATATATATATATATATATATATATATATATATATATATATATATATATATATATATATATATGTATATATGAAAAGTTTGGTCATATGCACACACCCATGTCATGATCACTCCGGTATAAATAGAAAAACTGAAAACATGCTGCCATCAGACATTGGATGTGGCTTTGCCACAAACCTAAATCGGAATAGCACCTCTATGATAGATTTGGAGACCTTCAAGTTTTTTAACTTTTCAATGCCTCTAATTACCATAATTTAAAGTACTACAACGTTCATGTACTGTCCATTATATTGGCAGGTGTCACAAAATTGTACATGCACATTGGAATTTTGTGTCTATGCAACAATTTGGAAGATACAGAGCTTTTAAAATTTCAATTGCCCATAATTTGCATAATTTTAAACATCATGACTATTCCAAACGATATGCACAATTTCACTGGTAGGTCAGTCACCATGGCATGTTTGGTGGTTTTCGGAATAATAGTGTCCGAGAAAAACTCAGGACAAATTTGGATGTCATGGAAAGAAAGAAATAACCCGAGGAAAATCAATATGTCTGGGTTTACACCCAGACATAAAGAAAGGAAGAAAGAAAAAGAGAATTCTTGGAAAAACAAAATGTCTGGGTTGACACCCAATTGTTTTCTGTTGTCGCCTCCCGGTGCCTGCCTCGCATTGCGGTTGCCCGGGTATGGCGGCTGGTTAAGGCCCCCGTCAACAGACCGGAGCTGTGGCAGTCGCCCTGCCGGGGTCACGCCTCTGTCGGTCCGGTGGTGGGGCTCAACGCCTACCAGCATTGCCAAGCTCGACATGTACTCATGCGTTTATTAAGTGTATGTATTTTAAGTTCTTTGGTTTGCCGATTCAGGGAATGGTTTATTTGATATATATATATATATATATATATATATATATATATATATATATATATATATATATATATATATATATATATATATATATATATATTTGTATCTTTTGATTTGATTTATGTGCTTTATTTTGATGTGCCATATGATTTTACATATTTCATTTTGTGTATGTAGTACAAGTCTATCCCGATGTATTCTATTTCTTGAATGTATCTTATTTCCTCGCTTTCGGGGGTTGAACTGGCCATATGTAGATTTCTAGTCTCAACTCAAGATTCAGGCACAGTCAGACATCGTGACACTCGTATATAATATATATCTTGAACTGAATATTATTGCTGCCTGAAAGATTCGTGGTGTGAGGTGAGGCAAGGTTCTCCCATAGCATTAGCAAGCAAGGTCTTGGTTTGGGCTTTACAATTTAAGTGGTTTTTTTAAAAATTTTTCATTCTTATACAAATTATTGGATTATTGGGGCTGAAAAAACAAGTTCATCTTATCAATGGTACAAAAGGTTAGTGATATTGAAAAAAAAAAGTTTTCAGACTTTGGAGTAGATGTGATGTCATGAAAAAATTGAGCATTTTTTTGCTGAAAAGATGTGGATTATAACAGATTATCGGCAGCCCTTTTCTAACAGAACCCTTAAAATCCGACAGAGACTGACAGATCGTTCTGTCAGATTTGACCAATTACAAAATGCTCCCTACACTCGGCAGCTCGCACTGACAGCGCATGAATGTTTGCACATAATGACGTCACTTCCTAATTGAAACCAAAATACACGAAAGGTTGAGACAGCTGCAGGGAAAAGTTGGTGACTTGTCAACAGCATTTTCCACAAAGCATGACATGGCTCAACAAACACCTGTCGATGCCGATGACAACTTCGACCTCTTATTCAAAATCGTGCTGATTGGAGACGCAGGGGTGGGGAAAACATGTATTGTGCAGCGTTTTAAATCTGGTACCTTCGTGGAACGACATGGCAGCACGATTGGTGTGGATTTCACAATGAAAACTTTGGCCATAGACGGCAAACGAATCAAAGTGCGTATAAATTTAAGAGTATATGTGTCCATGGAACCCTAATTTGCAGCCCTGTTTCTGTCGATCAAGATAACTTTCACTGTACGAATCGGAGGCCAGCCTGGGGTGCTGGACTCGCTGTTTAAAAGCCAGACCCAAGACAAGTCTTGTGGGAACAGTATCAGTTCAGGGGTGCGGATGGGTGAGCAGGTTTTTCGGAAAGTGGGAGATCAGCCTTGTCCGTTTGTTTGCTAATGTTGTGAAGTTTGCATGACGTGTGTTTGCCAGTAACATTTTCGGTCCTTGACCGTGTTAGGCTTGTGAAGTACAGAAATTCAGAATTCAATTTTGTGCAGGTGGAGTGAGATGTATTTTTTTTTTTTAGTGGTAGTAATAGTAGTAATACTAATAGTACTACTATAGTAATAATTCTTTGGCTCTCAACTTATCTGCTGTGCCATGGTCCTGTAGGCTGTACCTGAGTTTGGCAGTTAACCATTCTTAAAAAAGAGAATAAATAAATAAAAAAAAAACATGGTGAAAGGCCAGGCATGGAGCAAGTCTGGCATAAAGCCATAACATGGACCTATAAACAAGGAGGAAGCCACACTTCTTCACGTCAGAGGAACTATGATAGTCGCCGCTCACAATAAACACAGTGGGCTAACACCTCGGTCATCCATAAGCAGGGCCATAAAACTTGGCTTCCTCCAAATTGCAACTGTTGCCATCAAAACTGGCCAGAACACATCAGCAGGGCCACTGATTGGCTGCCAGACGTAATCGAGTTAGGAATACCTCTTAAGTAGACTGAAATATGGTTTGTCTTGCGGTGTCTGGAGTGTCTGAGGAAGGTTGCTTTTGCAGGAACTTTGCTATGCAAGTCACCAGTTTGCAAACAAAATGTCAGGTTTTTTCATTAAAAAGAAGAAAAAAAAAACTGATAACAGAATGAAAGTTGCAACACATGAGAAGATGGCTAGAATTCAAGTTTCAGTTCCTGTAACTTTGCGTATTTAAACATGGGTGTTGAGGCGGACAGACAGGACCTGTGAATGTCCTGCCCTGCCATCTCCTGTAATTCAAATAATTTTGGGTCTTTTACCTTATAAAAAGCATGTACCACATCATAAAATGAGTGAAAGACAACCTGAATTCAAGTATCAATTCCTGTAACTTCTTAATCTAGGTCCATGGCGTAAACATGTTTCTTGAGCGAGATTTTGTACCTGTATGGTGGTAGACCGGGCCGGTCTTCAATGTGCCTTGTGTATGGTTATGCTTCGCATCCTTGGTTTTAGCCAGGTCTAAATCTTGCAACAATTTCCAGTAGGAAATGATACTTCACCCCCCCCCCCCCACCAAGTCAGAAATTTTTGTTGGACAATATCTAAAGAACACAAATACAAGATATGTAACAGATAATCATAATTGACAATGAGCAATACATCAGAACAACCCTGGCTGAGGATTAAGATCTGCTATTAGAGATTATGATACAGTGGTACCTGCTCTAAAGACCACCTCCAATTTAAGACCGCATATCTTTTTAAGACTACTTTTTCAGGACCCTCTGCTGTATTTACATGTTAAATATACCTTCAATTTAAGACCACCTGCAGTATGAGACCACTTTTTGTTGGCTGTAGGGATGGTCTTAAATAGCAGGTACCACTGTAATAGCCTTTATTGAAGCATAGAAAAATGTTCACGTGAAAAACCCCAAACAAGAATACAGTAGATTAGATGTGATAAAAATAGCAAATTATATATACATGTATGCAACAGACCACTTGTTGGTACAGAATTGTTAACCTTCATTAAAATTTCCCAGTCACTTTAACAAGTTTATTTCCAATTACTTATATGAGCATCCTAGTTTTTTAAGTTTTTGTGAATATGTAAACCCAGAAAAATCCAATTCTTCTGTCCCAGAAATCGAAGTATAATCAATCTTTAAGGTTAATTCAAAATCCAGCTTTCTTTGGGGAAAATGAAAAATCCAACTTTGTTTTACTTATATTTAAAGATAATTTGTTTGGAGTTGACCAGTCGTACACTTCGTTTAGTTCAGCATTAATATGATGAGAAGTATTTTGCACCTGTATTTTACATCCAGACAAGAGCCTTTGGCTTTGCCCAGGACACATATTAAACTAACTTCAAAAGGGGTAATATGTAAAAGGGGAAAGAACAAATTAAACATAGTTCAACAAATGTGCAAGTTACGTAAGGCTAAACAAAAACATTATGTGGTTCCAATAACCCGACTGACCCCACTGAGATTGAAAATGCCCAAGTACCAACCCTAAATAATTTTAAGCTCTGCTGACAAAAGGTTGCAGAGCTTATGTGACCGCTCATGTTGATCCGTCTGTCCATTCGTCCGTAAGCTTTTGCTCGTTAGCGTGATACCATCCACAGTTTTCAAGTTAGCCCAATATAACTTTCAAGACTTATGGGGTGTATGAAAATCTAGGGCCCTTTCGATATCGGTAGCACAACCTACATTATTATGTAATATAGGGGTCAAAATGTGAAAATCTTGTGAACACTCTAGCATCTTTAATTTTTGGTGGATATTCACCAAATTTAGTGGGCTTGTGAAGGAGGTCAAAGCCTAAGTTGGTAATGATACTAGTGGTGCCACCTATAATTCGATGGAAATTATGAACCAAAGATTTATATGTTTAAAGGTGTAAAATTCCATATTTGGAAAGGTCATTGGATTAGACTTGCCAAATTCATATGGTTTGTAGACCATGGTCAAAGGTAGAATGTTATGTAATATCAGCAACCTTGACCAATTTTTGTGAGGTCACTATGCCTTTAAAGTTGAAAAGGTGATTTTGTAATGGCTGGGTGTAGCTTGGACATCAATGGCAAAGAGAAAAGTGTATGTGCGTGAAATGCATGAGTGAATACGTAGAACAATAGAAAGTCTGTCAAACTTTGATAAATTTGAATGAAATGTATATTCCACCATTGACTGAGCATTTCAGAATTAAAGTATGTAAAGCACTAAATGTAAATGAAAAACTTTCTTTTCAACATTTTCCATACAAAATTTATTCCTGGTATCTGTGGGCAATTTCTACAGAAAATATGCATCTTCCTAGTGAATTTCTTTGTAAAATACCCACACCTTGCAGGACATCAGGCGAGACCACTGGGCATGACTTGTGTATTCAGTTTTTAACAGGCCAATTAAACCATTGTTCTTGTATGCTCACACATGGGTTATTGAGCCTCCAAATCAATATTGCACTTGATTACATTATACAGAAAATTGCACTTGGTGACCTATTTTTTGCGTCCCTTTGACCCAGTAATTATGGAGTTTGGCGCTTGTCCAAATTTATGTTTTTTTGTCAATAACTCCAAAAGTTATGACCCGATTTAAAAAAACAGACTATATATGGAAAGCTGGATGTGGGGCACATATTTTGAGCACAAACAATTTTTTAATCCAAGTTGAAAGTCAAGATTAAATGGCCAGTTTGAGTATAGGGATCATCTCGTGAATGCTCTGCATCCCACAATCCTTGAGATAGGCCCATATAATGTTTAGGGGTTATGTAGTGGATAAAAATCTTTGTTGATATCAATGTTGGTGCTGCCACCTATAGTATTATGTAATATACATGTCAAAATGTGAAATCTTGTGACCGCACTACTGTCCACAGTTTTCAAGTTAGCCCAATATAACTCGCAGGACTTACAGGGGGTATAAAAATCTAGGTTCTTTTCGATATTGGTGGTGCCACCTACAATATTATGCAGTATAGGGGTCAAAATATGAAAATTTGTGAACACTCTAGCATCTTTAATTTGAGGCAGATCTTCACCAAATTTGGTGGGATTGTGGGGGTTGTCAAAGTCTAAGTTAGTGGCGCCACCTATAATTTGATGGAAATTATGAGCCAAAATGTGTTTTATGATATAAAATTCCATATCTTGAAACGTAATTGGATTAGACTTGCCAAATTTATAGCATATATCCAAAGCTAGAATTGTATGTAACATCAGTGGCCTTGACCTATTTTTGTGAGGTCACCATGCCTGTAAAGTTGAAAGAGGTGATTCTGTAATGGCAGGGTGTAGCTTGGACTTCAATGGCAATATCAGCACAGCACCAGGCAGGCCTATGGGTCTATTGTACTACATAATCTGGGTGCCCTTGGATCTTCTGTTCCAAGGTCACTGAGGACATAAAGTTAAGGACTCACTCATTGTTGTCTTGGCACATGCAGCAATATTTATCACAAGAGTTGCACAAATAAGCTATGATTACATGTGGAGTGAAGTGCCAACTGGTGGACAATTTTTGCATTAAATGTACATAAGCTTTATATGTTTTGAAGTCACTTGATGACTCACAACTTTGAAATGAACAGGTGCAATATAGCCATTAGGCCCATTGGCCTCTTGTTTGATGATGGTGTTCAGCAGTGTATCTAACTGGATTTGGTTCAATGATGTAATTTGTAATTATGAAGATATAGACACATACATCAAATAAAATGTACATGTAGCTTTCATTGCAACAGGATATAATGCATGTACTTATCAAACTTTACACAGATCTGTTGCTGGTGTATTCTTTAATTTGCATGGTTCATAAAGACATTAGTCAGCGCGCCATTTACTGATGGGCTGGGCCGTCCCTACCCTTGTTCCATTCCTTTCTTTCATGCTGTGCATACATGTTCCTGGCAGAGATACTTGACACATAGTTTCTGGGATTGTAGAATAGCTCTGCTACATTTGTACATGATATTGGTCATGGCCTGCACAAATATATTATGTAATGTGGTTGACCGTGACTTTTTTTATCCCAGGTCACTGGAGTTGCAAAGTTAAAAGAAATTATTTGCCAATGAATTCCTGTAGAACAGGTAACTTGCCAATGATGTCCACAGTTTTTATGTTAGCCCCGTATAACTTTCACAACTTAAGCGGCAAGGGTGTGAAAATGTTAGTCAAGTTCATTAGTGGTGCCACCTACATTTTTATGTAATTTGTAGATAGAAATGTAAAAAAATGTGTGAACAGTCTCGATGTATTAGCATCTTTAACTTTGGGTGTATTTTAATTAAAAATTTGGGGGATTGTTGAGGAAATAAAAATCTGAACTAGAAAATAAGATTTGCTTGACAGCAAAGTTCTGATTGCAGTGTACTCTAACAGGCTATTGTGAGGCTTATGTGTTAGTACCATAGGCTCAGAAACAGAAATTCAGGGACAGTTGCTGAGGTACCTAGTGAGGAGGAAGAAGGAGGTGGCTCCACCTGAGATTTGACCAGAGGTTGTGCTCATGTATGCAGCTCCTTCTTGGATTTCACTTGTTACTATTCCTTCCAGTTAAGGAAAACATATTACTCAAAGCCAGACTGCATCTTCTACCATACCCCTACCCTGTGGTTCCACTTTCACTAACATGCCCAGTCATTTGCTAGGCAACTGGCTTTGCCCCAATCTGAGACTAGGGATGCCTGGTCTCAGCCCCAATTCATGTATACATGCACATACAACCAGTAACTGAGTTTGCTTCTTTTCACTTCATTTAACTGGATCAATCAGCTACACAGTTGTAGAAGATATAAATGGAAGTTAATGGTTGGTTTAACTATTATATTTTTTATGACAGTCAAACTTTAGACTAGATTGCATTTTTAATTTCTTTCACCAGGTGTCACTACCTATTAGAGAGCTAAACAAATCTATCTGTTTGCATACTTTTGAAGATATTTAAGATCTGAAATTTCAAATGCCCTTAATTTACATGATTTAAATTTATACAGCCTTCGCTACCAATTCATCAGATGCGTACTAGTCCATAACATGTGAGTAGAAGTCATGCTGGCATCTCCATCTATTATAGCTTTGAAGTTATTAAAGATTTAAAATTTCCAATGGTGCTACTTACCATAATTTAAATTGCTACAACTTTTGTTTTTAATTCATTAGGCGTGGAATGGTCAACAGCCCGATAGTAAAAGTTGGAATGACATTCCTGTCTATTATGGTGTTGAAGATATTCAAAATTGAAAATTTCAAATACTGCTAATTAACATAATTTAAGTTGCTACAACGTTTATTCAGTTTCATTACATGCACAATGGTCAATAAACTCCTGGTAGAAGTCAAAATGACACTTCTATCTATTATAGTTTTGAAGATTTTCAAGATTGAAAATTTTGAATACTGTTAATTAGCATAATTTAAATTGCTGAAACTTTTGTTTCAGATTCACTAGAGGCGCAGTGGTCATTAACCCTCTAGAAGAAGTTGAAATGACATCTCTATCTACTATGCTTTTGAAGATGAATCAAGATATAAAATTTCAGATGCCCTACTTTGCATAATTTCAAACATCTCCATTCCTCTGCATAAAAAGGCAAACCTCCTTGTATGGAGGTGCAATCATGCCAAGTCTGGACTTTCTATGTATAATAATAATGTTAGAGAAAAGTGTCGGACAAATTCACTGGTAAAGAAGAAAGAACTAGAAAAGAAGATTTGCATCACAGCAAATCTGTCTGGGTGCCTTCAAAATGACAACAGTTTGAAATGCTACACTTCGTCCTTATTCAACATAATTAAAAATTAAGTTTGAATGGCACCTCACTGTATAATAGACTGAAGTTATTCATAATTTAAATTTTTGTGTATTCACTTAAATTAGCTAAATTAGAATTTTACCATTTTGGTTCATTGGATGTGGCCCTCGTGCAAACCTACAAATTGGAAGTTGGAATGACTCCTCTATTATAGTTTTGAAGGTATTTTCAAGATTTAAATTTTGCATATTGACCCAAGTTGCATAAATGAAATTCCACAACTTTGGTTCATGATTCGTTGGATGTGGCTATGTCACAAATTACATAAATACCCTTTTGAATCTAGATTCATAGCTGGTGCTTCAAAATGTACTACAAAGCAATTATTAAAAGAAGTATCATTGTGTTTGACTGCAATTAGGAATCATTTTCGTAAATACTGTAGTGCAATTTCTAGAAACTGTGAAATTAATTGTTTTTGGAGTATTAACAATTCTTCCAAGTTTGTATCTAAAATCAAAGATGTCAAGGCAAAAAATATCAAATGTTTTGATTTTTCTACACTGTACACAAATCTACCCATAGATGAAGTCAAAACTTCACTTTCAGAATTAATAAGCAAAATGTTTAAACATAATGGTGAACCATACATAAATATTAATTCGTATACAAAGAAAGCATATTGGTCACACAATAAATATTCAAAAAGTAACGTTAAATCTTACACTGTTGAAACTTTGATAGATGCTATAAAATTTCTCTTGGATAATACTTTTGTTCAATGCGGACCATTGGTTTTTGAACAAAAAAGGCATTCCAATGGGTAGCAACTGCTCCCGTTTACTGGCAGATTTATATTTAACGTGGCTTGAATTTAAGTATATGAATAAATTGATGAAAAAGGACTTTCAAATGGCTACAAAATTAACAAACAATGCAAGATATATTGATGACATTGCTTGCGTAAATGTACAGAATTTCAGTGAAATTGCTAAAGAAATTTACCCAAAAGATATTCCTTTGGAGGGTAACAATTCAGATGGTTTCAGAGATGTGTTTTTGGACTTGGATATTCAGGTCACTAATGACAGGTTTTGTATTAAAGTCTATCACAAAATAGATGAGTTTAACTTTGAAGTGGTTTATTATCCTTTCCCGGACAGTAATATTTTGGAAACTATTGGATATAATGCGTTTTTGTCACAGATTTTGAGATTTGGTTGTATTTGTTCAAAATTTCAGGACTTTGCATCTAGAACCAAATTTATTTACCATAAACTTGAGTCAAGAGGATTCAAAGATGTACTTTTGATCAAATATTTCTACAAATTTTGCTGTAAATACCCCGAGATGGTTAGAAAGTTTGGCTTCAATAATTTTAGAGATTTTAGACTTGCCTGTTTTGCTACTTAATTTTATCTTTTGGCATCATTCTGTTTTAATGTTCACCTTTCAGACATTTTAGGCTAGCTTGTTTTCTGTTAGGTCAAACCCCCAGGGGCTATAGGTAGCAAGCAGCTACTGACGACAGTTACAAGCTTGCCTAATTGTGCTTGATATCTGGTTAAGAAATATTATATTTTCATTGCATTCTCTTGACTTAAATACAAATGACTTTCATTCTTTTCTGATATGCCTAAATGCACATTTACTCAAAATTGACAGTATTTTCTCAAATGTCACAAACCTGACACATTAAGTTGATACATTGACTCAGGGTTGGCAGTTAAATAGAGCTTAATTGTTTGAGGGGTAGGTGTCATCACAGAGTTTGTTTTACATTTCTGGTGCAGGATGTCCATTGTTGCAGTCCTTGTTGGGATTTCCCTTGGTTTGTACAGGTGGTCTAGTTGCAACTGTTTATTTTACTATCACTGGGACTGAATATAAGGCCCCAACTTGTTTCCACTTCAGTTATTCACTGGCGGGTGGTTTAACTAGGATAAGCTGTCCAGCTAGAAAGGGTACATATTGATTCAGGGGTAAGTCAAATTGTTCTTATCTGAACCGGTACTATACAAATTTAGTAATTATGGTTTGTTTGACGGGTATTCTTCTTTCATAATGAAGCTCTGCATTTATAAGCAAAACTTCACGTATTTAGCTAATTCATGATTTGCCACGTTCATATTCATTCTTTTTTATGTGGGTTGTCTTTGCTGAATATTTAGCTTAGACAAGGAGCCGCTACTCAGAGAGACATGTACGGGTAATAGGCTCCGAAACATGTTGAGTAGTTACCCGCTGAAGACCCTTTAATTTATTGGGCTGATACAGCCTATGTCAAAATTTTACAGAGGAACGTGTGCAATATGGACAATAGTACTTCCATATGTATATAGGTTAGACAGGGACAGGTTAGCTTATGGAGAGTAAAGAGTTCGAACTGCAGAATAGGATATTGACTACTAGGAAGTGGTTATGGGCAAAAAGACACAAATACAACAAACCCATAAATTGAAGTTGGAATGACACCTCTATGATTGTTTTGAAGCTATTTAAAAAAAGATTGAAATTTTGCATATTCACCTAATTTGCATAAATTAAAATTCTACAACTTTGGTTTATGGTTCATTGGATGCAGCTGTGTCACAAATCCATAAATTGAAGTTGGAATGGCACCTTTATAATAGTTTTGAAGCTATTCAAGATTTAAATTTTGAATATTCACATAATTTGCATAAATTAGAATCCTACAACTTTGGTTCATAGTTCATTGGATGGGGCTTTGCCACAAACCCGTAAATTGAAGTTGGAATGGCACCTCTATCTATAATAGTTTTGGAGATATTCACCTTTTAAATTTTTCAGTGCCTCTTAATTGCATAATTAAAAGTTCTGCAACTTTAATTTACAGTCCATTATATAGGCAGGTGTCACAAACCTGTACATACACATTGAAATTTTGTGTCTATTTTGAAGTTTGGAAGATATGGATTTTTTAGAAATTTTATTTACCCCTAATTTGCATAATTTTTAACATCGTGGCTATTCCAAATGAGATGCACAATTTCACTGGTAGGTCAGTCACCAGGGCAAGTTTGGTGGTTTTCGTAATACATGTAATAGTGTCCGAAAAAAACTCCGGACAAATTTGGGTGCCATGGTAAGAAAGCACCTTACACCCGTGTGCACATGGCTGGCTGTTACCAGCACATCTCGGAGAGTGTGACAGCTTGTATTTTATATATCATGGAACGCAGGTGAGAGATACTTTCACCTGCTCACACTGTGTAATCAAAAAGAGTATGGAAACACAATGATGCCGGTCTTGAAGGAACACCTTTATTTATCTGCTCATGAGAGACAATCTGCTTTAAGAGATATTTCAGCATGCTTTGCATAGTGCTATTCATGTTGTTGATACCTGTAATGAGTGACCACCAGTTTTGAGAGATGTTCATCAGGTGATACGTAGTGGTGGTCTCTGCAGACAGGTTTCACTGTACAACTACAAATTATACCATGGAATGAGTCTGTGACTTGCTGGCTGAGGTACTTCTCTGCTGTGATGCAACTTGATCAGGCCCAGATGAGATATTTCGTTTTTCTAGTGGCCCTCCCTACCCATATTTTTAGCATTTAAATTAGAAAAACAAAAATATATAATATATATAAATATATATGCGATTAGTCTTGAAGAACTTGATGGAATTTGATGAAACTTGGTAGGATTATGTATCTAGGCAAGACCTAGTTTGGGATTGTATTTGGGTGACCTTGAGCGAATTTTCAAGGTCACAGGGTCACTTATGTGAAATTGGTTTCCGTGCGATAAGTCTTGAAGAACTTAATGGAATTTGATGAAACTTGGTAGGATTATGTATCTAGGCAAGACCTAGGTTGGGATTGTATTTGGATGACCTTGAGCGAATTTTCAAGGTCACAGGGTCACTTATGTGAAATTGGTTTCCGTTCGATAAGTCATGAAAAACATGATGGAATTTGATGAAACTTAGTAGGATTATGTATCTAGGCAAGACCTAGGTTGGAATTGTATTTGGATGACCTTGAGCGAATTTTCAAGGTCACAGGGTCACTTATGTGAAATTGGTTTCCGTGCGATAAGTCTTGAAGAACTTAATTGAATTTGATGAAACTTAGTAGGATTATGTATCTAGGCAAGACCTAGGTTGGGATTGTATTTGGATGACCTTGAGCGAATTTTCAAGGTCACAGGGTCACTTATGTGAAATTGGTTTCCGTTCGATAAGTCATGAAGAACATGATGGAATTTGATGAAACTTGGTAGGATTATGTATCAAGGTAAGACCAAGGTTGGGATTGTATTTGGATGACCTTGACCTAATTTTCAAGGTCACAGGGTCATTTATGTGAAATTGGTTTCTCTGCAATAAGTTTTGAAGAACTTGATGAAAATTGCTAGAGTAATGTTTCTAGGTGAGAGCTAAAATAGGATTGTAATTTTCAAGCAAACTTGGTCATTTGTAATTTGTTATCACTGTAGCTTATTCAGAGACGTAAGTGTCCCACCGGGAGACATTTGATTTTCTGTTGGAAAATCAGTCTGTTCTAGTTTATGATGGACCTTGATCCTATCCCAAGTTCACAGGACCACAAGAGTGATGAATCTTTAGGTCAGCTGAGCATGGGCTGTTCATACAGCCTTCTTGTGTTGATTTTATTTTCAAATGTAATATTTCTGCAAAAGGCCTGGGTATTTCATAATTTGTTCACTCTTGCTTATGCTTAATGTATGTCGACAATGCATGTGATCCTTTTGTCTGAGGCCAATAGCTCTGAAAGTTTTACAATTGCACTAGCTCTGAAAGTTTTACACATGATATATGACTATATATACAGTAATTCAGGTCTTCCAAGACCACTTTAATATTTACCTGGCTTGACAGACCACATTTGTCAGGTCTCCAGTTCTATCTCTTCCATGTTATACATGTACCTCCAAAGAGAGACCACCTGTTTTCAACAAGCATTTTTGGGTCCACCCAATGTGCAGTCTCTCAAGACAAGGACCACTGTATATGCCATTTATGCCTCATACCATATCCAGTAAAACCTGTCCTTGTGGACACATGTATAATATGGACACCTGTATAATGTGGACAGAAATGTCTAGGACCGAAAGCTCAATTTTCTTGTTAAAAACTCCTGTCTATTGTGGACACCTGCCAACTGTGGACACTTTTTGCCAGTTCCAGAGGTGTCCACAACAGACAGGTTTCACTGTACTTGAAGAGCAAGCTTCATCTTTTATTTTTAGTATTCTTTTGGACAGCATCCTCCGGTGACAATTAACACCAGAAAAGATATCTTATTTTCTGTACAGTGTATTGGCAAGTTTTAATTACTGGACAATGGCCTGGGGCAAAATTATTAACTGTACTGGCATAGCAGGACACGCACTTTACCCCCTTCTGGTAATTTTTTCATGCTGTGTCTTGTATCAAGTCAATATTTACATGTGGTCTACAAGCTGCAGCATATGGAAACAGGAATGAAATGTGGCAAGTACAGGAAGAGTAAATTACCAAAGTGAATGTAGGACACCCAGTAGTGGTCATAATGAGTATTTCACTCTTGAAAAAGGGAAAGATGTTTTGAAAGATATCTACGAGGAGAGAGAAAGATCATAACAACCTCGTCTCCTCATGTAGCTCTGTCTATAAGCAGACCTGATATGAAAGACCACATGTCTTGTGGCAGGGGTGACCGAGGAGAGAATTCTTGTCGGTTTGGTATTGATGCGTGCACACAGGTGACAGCTGTGTGGCCCACATAGATATAGAGGCAGTATGAGTGCAGCTTCCATTGTGTCCAACCAGCCTATACCAACTGGTTGTGCTCTAGCATTGTGAATTGTGAATGCTGGGATAACAGCACCTGCTGCTGCCACCAGTGGAAAGTCGTGTAATATTATGTCATGTAATATTATAGTTCATGTGTTCTCGGACTACATGTAAAATTAATAGAGAAAAAGACTCAAGTGTCATTACGGGTAGTCTCAAGAAGATATGTTGACCCTCAATAGAAGTGGTTTTTGGAGCAGGTACCACTTTATCAACCAAGTAGCTCAGTGTCAAATGTACTTATTTTTTTTACTATGTGTACTGGTCAACAAGGGTTTATTGTTAGCTCTGCTGACCATTGTCTACAGAGTTTATGCAATCACTTGTGTGTCTGTGTGTCATTTTAGTCCATCCATCCAACTTTCTGTCTGATTGCTCAATTCGATCAAGGAGATTTCCATTAAAGAACAGACTTACTTTATCAACAAAACTCTGCAACAAATGAACAAAAAAAAAATAAATAAATGAAAGAATTGGGACAAGTAATTTGGATTGTGAAATGATTGAAAACTGCATTACTGAAAGAACAGTAAATCTACTCCAAGACACCATTCAATGTAAATGCATACAGAAAAAAAAGAGAATACTAAAAGGAAGAAAAAAACATATCCAGTTATTATGCAGTATGAAAAGCCAGCCATAGAATACATAAATGTCCAAAGAACTCTACAAAAATGAAGAAATTAAAAACTGTATTAAGAGTTATGTGCAAGGTGAGGTCCATGTTGCATATCAGTATATACCCAGAATTTAGAATACGATATTAAATTACAACACTGTGATGAAACCTTAGATGTGGACAGCTGGGACAGGAATAATCTGAATTGTGGACGTAGCACAACATGTAGATATAGATAAAGACTGTAAGCATGTGATCTCTAGAAATTTGAGTACTGTAAAGAACAGAAACCTGAGGAAGCTGTTCCAGAGAAAACCTAGTTACAGGGAAAGAAGAAACATCAACTTGACTGAAGCAAGGAAGGCAATCAAAACAGGCCTTGACAAATACATCAAGAAACTAGAAAAGAAGATTTGCTTCAAAGCAAATCTGTCTGTGTGCCTTTTAAAAGTTGTAAATATTGAATGCTACAACTTTTATCCTTTGATACTTCACATGACATAAAGCTTAAGGCTGGATGCAAATTTCAAAGTCCAGATGACCTTGACCTTTGACCTTTACAGGTCACATGTAAATTGCACAGTGTTACAATATCCACAATTTACGCCCAACATGAACCAAATCAGATGAAAATTGACCAAGTTATGGCAAGATAAAACTTTCCAAGGGCCAAATGACCTTGACCTTTGCCCTTTTGAGGTTACATTTTCTTATAAAAATGTACAGTGTTGCAATACCTTCAATTTGAGTCCAACATGATTAGAATTGGATGGAAATTGGCCGAGTAATGGCTGGACAAAACTTTCAAAGTTCCAAATGACCTTGGCCTTTGAACTTTCGAGGTCACATATAAATTACAAAAATGTGTAGTGTTATCATAGTTACAATTTGAGCCCAACATGATCATAACTGGATAAAAATTTACCGAGTGACGGCTAAAGAAAGCCACCATTGAAAGTGGCCTTTGACTCAAAATGACCTTTGACCTTGAGATGACCTCTACCTGAAGTGAACCTTGACCTCCAAAATGACATTTTGGCATAAAATTGACATTTGACCTTGACATGACCTTGACATTTGAGATGACCTTTACCTTGCTTTGATCAAACTCCTATACACTCGGAACCACATCTACTATAGCATGTAAGATATTGATGATTTAAAACTTTAATTATCCCCCATTTGCATATTTTGAAAAGCATGACCTCTCATTAAGTTATGACTGGAAGAAAATTTCAAAGGTCTAAATGACCATGACATTTGACCTTTAGAGGTCACATGTAAGTTTAAAAATGTGCAGTGTTACAGTAGCTACAATTTGAGCCCAATTTGTTAAAAATAGGATAAAAATTGACCAAATTATGGCTTGAAGAAAGCCACCATCGAAAGTGGCCTTTGACCTTAAAATGACCTTTGACCTTGCAATGACCTATACCTGAAGTGAATCTTGACCTCAAAAATGACATTTTGGCCTAAAATTGACCTTTGACCTTGACATGACCTTTACCTTGCTATGATTGAACTCCTATACACTCACACCACATCTACCATAGTATATAAGATATTTAAGATTTCAAACTTTAATTAGCCCTCATTTGCATAATTGTCCTTTATAATGAGAGGTCATGCTTTTCAAAATTATGCAAATGAGGGCTAATTTAAGTTTTAAATCTTCAGGTAGAGGTCATTTCAAGGTCAAAGGTGATTTCAAGGTCAGAGGCCACTTTCGATGGTTGCTTTCTTCTTGCCATAACTTGGTCCAATTTTTATCCAATTTTGATCATGTTGGGCTCAAACTGTAGCTATTGTACACTGCACATTTTTTAAACTTACATGTGACCTCTACAGGTCAAAGGTCAAGGTCATTTCTACCTTGAATGTTTCGTCCAGCCATAACTTGGCCAATTTCCATCCAATTCTAATCATGACTCAAATTGTAGGTATTGCAACACTGCACTTTTGAATATAAGAACATGTAACCTCAATAGGGCAAAGGTCAAGGTCATTTGGCCCTTTGAAAGTTTCATCTTGTCAAAACTTGGTCAATTTTCATCTGATTTGGTTCATGTTGGGCTTAAAATTATGGGTATTGTAACACTATGCAATTTACATGTGACCTGTAAAGGTCAAAGGTCAAGGTCATTTGGACTTTGAAATTTGCATCCAGGCATAGGCTTAAAGCGATGTGAAGTACCATAGGATAAAAGTTGTAGCATTTAATATTTACAACTTTTGAAGGCACACAGACAGATTTGCTTTGAAGCAAATCTTCTTTTCTAGTTTTCATAACTGCATTTGTATTTTTTTACTATGGTGATACAAAAGTTGCAAAATGGCTGGTTTTGTCAAAATTGATTAAGTTGGTGGACTCTTAATTTTTGACACACATTTAAAAAGAACTATTCATGTCTAAGAAAATCCCTGATACCTGTTTGCTCAGAAGAATATTTAGAGTAAATCAGTTTTTATTTGATCAAAGTCAGATAATTAGTTTTAGTGAAATGTCCACATGAACCTTACATTCAAAATTTTTGGTTCAAATACCTATTGACTGTAATCAAGATTCAAAGTTTAACACAGTCGTTTGACTACTGTGTTAGCATTAAAAGTATTTTCTTAGTTTCTACAGATTGTATTTGGACTAGCTGGAACTAACAAATTTGGACAACTGATAGACGATATCGATGTCTACCAAAATGTCCCAAAAACTCAAAATTATCAAAATTATTGAGAAATGGCTGATCATTACCTCAGCACCTTTGGTACACGTTTACCATTAATAGGGTACAGTACAGATTTGTGTATAGAAACATTAGTTTGTGAGAGATGTCTATAAACAGTTGCTTGTCAGTACACTAGCATCTACAATAGTAAGTGAGGCCTTTTGGGACATCCTATTGATGAAAAAGTCAAGGTAAACTGAGGTTTCTCTCATTATTGCTGATGCCATCTATTGGATGATGTAATGCAGCGGCCAAAGAGTTAAAAAATTGAAAATGCTGTACCTAGCATTTGATTTCCAATGGATTCTAATGAAATTGAGTGGAAATATGCTGGAGGCTATTATGTGAAACCTGGCTACAATGGTAGCACCCATAGGTGAATGGCAAATGTGAGTTACTACAGTAGTTGGTAAAATGTATGAAATTCATTATCTTCAGAAAGTACAAGGCTAATTCCACCAAATGTGCAAATGTGTATTACTTGGAATTTGATTATAACATAATGTGGATGAGCTTGACCTACTTTTGCAAGGTCACCATGGAAAAACATTTCAGGAAATTATTTTTTCTGATGGTCATTACATCTGAATTTGTGGACCTATAGCCATATATACCAGTACAGGGATATTACACCGACAAAAGTCTATGATGTGTTGTCAGCGTGCCACCACTGGTGGTAATTATTGGAACTCACATCATAGTATCAGAAACACATTAAACTAATGATTGTGATTATACATTTGGATGATCCTGACCCACTTTTCAAGGTCATAAAGTACTTGGTGAAGGACACTAAATTCAATATGTTGAGAAAGAATGAGGGGACCTATACCAAATATACCACAAATGTGTATCATATGTAGAAGTTTGATTTTGCATGATATGAATGACCTTGACCTACTTTCAAAAGGTGATGGGGAGAATGCATTTCAGTTAAAGCTTTTTTGCTGATATTCATTACATGTGCACTTGTGGACATACAGCTATATACCATTATAAGAACATTAAGCAGGCGAGATTCTTATGTTGTGTGTAGTTATAGTGGCACCACTGGTGGTAATTACTGAAACTAACATCATAGGCATCAAATACACACTAAATTCATTGTGGTGATAATAAATTGAGATGGGACTACAGAATTTATACCATTATGTGTTAAGTCAAAAGTCAAATTTTTCAAGGTCGTTAAGCACTGTGGGCTGTACTGAAGGACTCTAAAGTCAACATCTTGAGAAAGAGTAAGGCTAACAGTACCCAGTACACCACTAACAGTACCCAGTACACCACTAACAGTACCCAGTACACCACTAACAGTACCCAGTACACCACTAAAAGTACCCAATACACCACTAACAGTACCCAGTACACCACTAACAGTACCCAGTACACCACTAAAAGTACCCAATACACCACCAACAGTACCCAGTACACCACTAACAGTACCCAGAACAAAACTAACAGTACCCAATACACCACTAACAGTACCCAATACACCACTAACAGTACCCAGTACACCACTAACAGTACCCAGTACACCACTAACAGTACCCAATACACCACAACTATTTATCATGGGAGTTTCATATTGCATACTATGTTGACCTTGACATAGTTTCAAAAGGTCATCGAAGCATGTCGTGAAATTATTTTATTTGTGATGGTCATTACCTGTTAACTTGTGTTCACACATCATTACAGGAACATTATACAGACAAAAGTTTATAATGTGGCATCATGGTGGCACTGTCAGTGGTAATTATTAAAATTAACATCATAGGTACCAAAACACATTGAATTTATTATTGTGCTTATTGAGATAGAACTGTGAAATTTACAACGAATATGTGTTAGGCCATTGGTCAAATTTTGTAATAGTTGTGTGACCTTGATGTATTTTTCAAAGACAATTAAGCATTACAGAAAAGGATAACAAATACATCACAAATGTCTATTGTGTGGAAGTTTGATATTACGTAATATGCATGACCTTGATTAATTTCTCAAGGTCATGGAAGGAATGCATTTGAGGATTTTTTTGGGAGGGGGGCCATCAGAAGGTATGTCAGCAGAGCAGTGGGCCCATGAGCCTCTTGTTTTTCCTAATATTCTTTCTTTCGACATGATTTTTGTGGTGTTTTAAACTCAAACAACATGTGAGCTGGAAACTTCAGTTTGTCATGGTAAAAGCACCTGGGGTGAAGTTTTGCATGAACATTTTCCAGGGACTTTTCGCACTCTTGTTGAACTTGCTTGGAGTGTCTTCCCAGAGCTGGATCTCCAGCCGTAATAATACAGTTCTTGCTTCCCTTAAATGAATTGATAGGAGTCTCAAACAAAGGCAAAATTTCAAAAGTCCATGATTCTGACACAAGTGCATTGTATCCTCCAGCAAGCAGCAATTCACCCAACAAAAGTCTCATGATACCTTCTTAGATCATTTCACAACATCTCAGGGCAAAGTTAGCAATCCACCGAGTAAAAAGAACTTTGAGTAAGTGGGAGCTCCCAAGTTGAATGAGTTCTAGTGAGATGGAAGCATTTCAACACTTTTTTTTAAAAATGGCGACTGTGACAGTGGTGTGCTGACATGACCTGGCATGAACAGATGTTACATGAGGACCGTGACAGTGGTGTGCTGACATGACCTGGCATGAACAGACGTTACATGAGGACCGTGATAGTGGTGTGCTGACATGACTTGGCATGAACAGACGTTACATGAGGACTGTGACAGTGGTGTGCTGACATGACTTGGCATGAACAGACATTACATATGGACTGTGACAGTAGTCTGCTGACATGGCCGAGATGGCATGCACAAACAGATAATATGCATGTTTGGATTTGTCTCTTTTTGTCCAGAACCACTTCCTAGTAGTCATTACCCTATTGTGCAGTCAGAGCCTGTGTATGTAATGATATTAAAGGAGATCAGTGTATCAGTGATTGTTTGCTTGCAGTTGCAGATCTGGGACACTGCTGGGCAGGAGAGGTTCCGCACTATCACCCAGAGTTATTACCGCAGTGCCAATGGTGTCATCATTGCGTATGACATCACTAAAAAAGAGACTTTTACCAATGTGCATCGATGGCTGGAAGATGTCAAAAAATACGCTGGAGCAAATATTGTACAGCTGCTCATAGGTCAGTGCCATGTGGAATATTGTCAGTGTATTGTGGAAAGGGTTGCACATACATATATGCAGCATGTTAGAAGTAGAGGCTCATTGGATATGTGCAAGATGATTACCAGGTGGTGATACTCTGGAGTTGTGATTTTTAATGAATTTAATTTTTCAATTCAGGTATCTGTTGGTTACCTTGGGTGTGTTTGTACCAAATGTATTTAAATGGTCATGCTCCAGTGATTTTTGGATTCTCAAATTATTTTCTAAATTAAAATTTAATTTGTGCTAAGTCAGCAAATTTCATGTATGGGCTTATATCTTCATAATGGTGTATCTTGGTCCCATGGTTACTATTAAGGTGGAAGCTGTGAAGATAGTGCGCAGTGAGACTGGCAACTTTGGATCTATATTACCCATTTAATTTTTTCACAAGTGCATTAAGCCTATATATTTTCTGATTACTACGTATCCATAGATTTCTATCCACAAGGTTTTTTTTGCAGGATTAAATTTTTTTGAGATTTTACAGCATTCTTTCTGACTTGGTAGTATTTTCACATTTTTCATGTCGAAGGTGCACAAAATTGTTGTTTTTTTTTTCTAAGTTGAAATCAGAAAAAAAAATATATATCCATGTCCAGGATCGAATTCAGTGGTGAGTTCTAAAATAGCATAAATAAATAAAAAGTTATAGAATTTTTAATTTGGTCCTGACAGGTTGTTCATTTTCTTTCTATAAATGGCTCCAAAAGTCATGGAAAGGGTTGTCTGAAAAATAAAATCCTGGGAACCGCTCCTGGATATGATATTTTTCTTTTGATGTCTGTTGATTTTAATGTGATAGGGCAATATGAGACATTCATATTTAACTGCGATCCTGCTCACTCCCTGTGTTGCTGGGGCAACAGACTGATGCTTCCACCATTATCAGGCAGATCTGTATTATATACTACATAAACATCCATAAAGGACACCTTTTCAACCAAAAGAGTGCTCATTTATAATCAATTTAGGCATCTTTTATGTTTCAAATATATGTTTAAACATTTTTTAAAGATTATTCTGTGTTTGTGTTGTTTATTTTATTGAGAAAGTAGTTTTGACCATGTTAAATACATGGATCTGCCCTGATGCAGGTGGCTCCCCCTTTTGCTCAATAGGTGTTAGAGTAGGACTGCATTTAAATATGAATACATCCTATTCATATGTTTGTGCGACGAGATACAAATTGCAGAGGTTGAGCAAAAAACAGTTCCGAGCTGTAATATGACACATACTTATTTCTTCTGTCCGGTGTTTTAATTATTGTGTGAAATAAACTTGTAGCTTTACCTCTGTGATGTTGTCATTAAAAAAAAGTATATTTTGTGGCTTAAATCTAGACTATTTTAACTTGGGAGCATCACACTTAGCTTGTTTGGGTGTGGGTTCACATGCGGCTTTCCATATTTGGGGCCCAGTAAGTGGATTGTACTAATTTGTTTTTACATCATTGGATAATTTCAAAGTAATACAGAACAATGGTAGTGATTAGTCTGAATTGGCCAATTCTTCTCTCCACGGCTAATGGTTTCCTGTTCCCTATCAGTGACCCTTGTCAATTGGTTTCCCAGGATCATGGACTAATGACTGTGCGAACAATGATATTATCATGCCCATGCGAACAAACCCCATGTGCTCGGCACTGCTTTAACTTTTCAGTGTAAACAAAAGTTTTGAGATCAATTTTCTCATCTAAATTTTATATTCACACATCTGAGTTTTTGGGAGCATGTAGTTTAAGTATCAAACTATAAAAAAAAAGTGATTGGAGGTTATGGTTATCCAAAGGTGCTGACTTCAGATCTATCACCTTAAACATTAATAGGAAAGTACCTACAGGGTTTCGATTGGTACAATTAATTTTGACCCTGAGTGACCCTGGAAGGTCAAACTGGAAGTCAAACTGATTATCTTGGCTTCTATCTTGGTCTAAATTTTGGACCCTGGACCCATAGTAACTATAGATATAAAACATTGATAGGAAAGTAGCTCTGGGTTTTCATTTGGTGTAGTTGATTTTGACCTTGAGTGACATTGAAAGGTTATTTGAACTGGACGTCAAACTGATATTCGCTTATATATTGGGGATGGTGGATCCTAGACCCATAATTACTTCTTCAAATTGATAGGAAAATGCCCATGGGTTTTCAGTTGTTGTAGCTAATCTTGACCGTGAGCGAGCTTGAAAGGTCAAACTGGAAGTGAAACAGACATATTGGCTATCACACTTCATGTCTGGGCTCTAACTAGTGTCCTTGGATGCAGATCATCAAAGTTGATCTAAATGTGTATCTGGACACCAGGTGCACAGGGACACTTATTGGTAAGAGGGCAAGACCAACACAGTTTATGAGTAACCTTGGTACATTGACCTCATTCTAAAGGTCACAGGGCCAGTGCAGTGAATTTAGATCTCTATAGGTCTTACTGTGAGAACAGACTTGTACAGTGTATACGTGACCTGGAGATCATTCCCAAGATCACAGATCATCATCATCATCATCATCATCATCATCATCATCATCATCATCATCATCATCATCATCATCATCATCACCACCGTCAGGTGAGCACAGGACTATCATGGTCCTCTTGTGTGGTTCATTTTTTTTGACCAAATCTTTAAAAAATCATATTCTCTGAAACTGCTGACCCAATTACTTTGAAATTTTATAGGGACACAAGTTTCTGGTAACCCCCACACCTTAATTTGTTTGACAGGTGGCACAGCTATTTTTTTAGCTCTGCTGACCATAGGTTACAGAGCTTATGCAATCACTTCTTTCTGTCTATAAATGTTTGCTTGTCAACATGATAGGATCTACAATTTTTAATTTAGCCCCTTCAAATTTTTGTGGACATATTGTATGATTAAAAATGTAGGTTCCTTTCTTTATCGGTGGCGCTACCTGGTAGTAATTAAAAATGCTCCGATGTGTTTGAATTTCAATGAAGTAATATGGATGACCTTGACCTACTTTCTGAATTTCACAGAGGGAATAAATACATTTCAGGAAATGATATTCTTGCGATGGTCATTATATTTGAATTTTTGAACACACATCCACATACCAGTACAGGAATATTATACAGACAAAAGTCTATGAGACATGGAGTCATGGTGGCACCACTGGTGTTTATCTTTTTATTTTCATTTTTTTCTCTATCATTTATTGGTGGTTATGATTGAAACTAACATCGCAGGTATCAAAAACACATTAAATTCATTATTGTGATGATAAGCAGAGCCAACAACAAAATTTATAGTTTATACTAAATATGCATTAGTACCAGTGGTCAAATTTAAAAAAAAATTTTGGGTGACCTGAGCCCATTTGCAATGTCATTCAGGACTTAGTAAAGGACACTGAATTTGGTATCTTGATAAAGAATAAGGCTAATGATACCAAACATACCACAAATATATATCATATGTAGAAGGTTGATACTGCATGCTTTGGATGACCTTCACCTCCTGTTTCAAGGTCACAGAGGGAATGCATTTCAATAAAAGAATTGCTTGTGATGGTCATGTACATGTGAACTTGTGGACATGTATATGTATCTATGTACCATTACAGGAACATTTTACAGGCAACATTCCTGTTTCATGTGAAGTGATGGTGGTACCACTGGTGGTAGAATGGAAACTACCACTATAGGTACTGAAAACACATTGAATTCATTTTTAGCTCATCTGACTTGCCAGTAGCTGAGTTTATCTTATGGCTCTTCGTCCGGCGTCCGGCATCAACAATTCACATTTTTGACTTCTCTAAAACCACTGGGCAGATTGACTTCAAACTTGGTTGCAATGTACCGTGGGTGTGCCACTTGCAGGTTTGTTCAAGTGGTCATACTCCACTGATTTTTGGATTTTATATGAATTTTTTTTCTTGTTTTTTTGGCAAATCTTAAAAAATCTTTTTCTCCAAAACCGCTCCATGAATTGGATTGATATTACACAGGAACACTCTTAAGGACTCCTAGTTCTTAATTTGTTTACAACAGGTGGCACTACAATTTTATATATTCTTTTTTTTTTTTTAAATCATTTTTTGTGTGTTTTCCCCTTTTTCAACTTCTTCTCCAGAACTGTCACACAGATTAAGCTGAAACTTAGCAGGTATGTTCCTTGTGAAAGGGTCAAACAAAGTTGTTCATGAGTTGGCATTGCTGTGGATTCCTGATTTTTAATGATTTTTTCAATTTGGGACCTTATCGGTAAATGCACCTTTTCTAATGAATACTGTAGAAGTCAATGGGCTTTGTAATGCTCAGTATCATGTATTATCACTGCCAAGCAGGAATGTTCTTTTTTAAGTTCTCTTTAGATATTTTTCAATTTCTCATGCTGCAGTGAAATTTGTATTTTTAATGAATTTTTCTTTAGACAAATCTTAGAATACTTCTATGTCATATACACTCAGCTAAAGGTCATCACAGGTGTATTTAGTTGCAACTTTGACTTTATGAACAAGCTTAGGTCAGCTGAGCATGGGCTGTTTATACAGCCCTCTTGTTTTGTTGTTGTTGTTTTTTTTTCTTGCAAAATCTTCCAAATCTTCTCAATGTCATATGCACTCAGATAAAGCTCAACACAGGTCTGTTCAGTTGCAACTTTGACTTTGTGAACAAGCTTAGAGCAGCTGATCACAGGCTGTTCAAACAGCCCTCTTGTTTTTTTGTTTTTTTTTGTTTTTGTTTTTTTTTTGTTTTTGTTTTTTTTGCAAAATCTTCAAAATCCTCTCCAAAACCACCAAGCCAATAGCTTTGAAATTGAATAGGGACATGCCTAAGGCCCTCTAGATCTGAATTTGTTCACCAGGTGGTGCTGCCAGAATTTTTTCTGTTTCAATATTTAGCTCTGCTCACCAAATGTTGCAGAGCTTATACCATCACTCATTTCTGTCCGTCCATCATTCTGTCTGTCCGTCTAATTTCTTTCATTTCAACCATCATCCAGTATCATGGAAGAGGTGGCTTCCAGCTTATACCTT
Source organism: Hermodice carunculata (assembly GCA_964020975.1). Taxonomy (NCBI): domain Eukaryota; kingdom Metazoa; phylum Annelida; class Polychaeta; order Eunicida; family Amphinomidae; genus Hermodice; species Hermodice carunculata. Next base: position 3,827,977 of record OZ026622.1, read on the forward strand.
AGTACACCCTACCTCATAACACCTCTAGTCAACTTTATGGTGCTAACAATTGTATTACTATTTACCTGTTTATACCAGTGTCAGTATGGTGGAACAGTGTATGGAGCTTTTTTAGTTTCAAGGGCGACGCCCGTAAACTTTTGGCTTGTGAGTGTGATACGATCCACAGTTTTCAAGTTAGACAAATACAACTTTCAGGACTTATAGGGTGTATGAAAATCTAGGTCCTTTTCCATATTGGTGGCACCACCTACAGTATTATGTAACATAGGGGTCAAAATGTAAAAATCTTGAGAACACTGTAGCATCTTTAATTTCAGGGGGATCTTCACCAAATTTGGTTGGATTGTGGGTGAGGTCAAAGTCTAAGTTGCTAATGATACTAGTTAAGATAAAAATTCCATGTTTGGAAAAGTGATTGGATTAGACTTGCCAAATTTATAGGATATATAAACCATAGCCAAAGGTAGAATGTTAAGTAATATCAGTGACTTTGACCTATTTTTGTGAGGTCACCATGCCTGTAAAGTTGAAAGAGGAGATTTTGTAATGGCAGGGTGTACCTTGAACATCAATGGCAAAGTGAATTGAGCCTCAAAATCAAAACTGCACTTGGTTATATATTATAAAACTGTATTTGGTAACCTGTTTTTGGGGTCAATGTGACCCAGTAATTGTAGAGTTTGGTGCTTGTCCAAGTTTATGGTTTTTCGTCAATAACTCGAAAAGTTACTACCTGATTTGAACAAACAGACTGTATATGGAAAGCTGGATGTACATGTAGGGCGCATATTTTGAACATATAAACAATTTTGGTCAAATGGCCAGTTTGAATGTGGAGATTATGTCATGAATGCTCTGCACCCCACAATTTTTTTAGATGGGCCCAAATAACATTTAGGTGTTATAAAGTGTATAAAAAATTTTGTCAACGTCAGTGTTGGTGGCGCTACCAATAGTATTATGTAATATACAGGTCAAAATGTGAAAATCTTGGGACCGCTATGCCGTCCACAGTTTTGAAGTTCACGTAATATAACTTTTAGGACTTATAGGGGGTGTAAAAATCTAGGGTTGTTTCGATATTAGCAGCAAGACACAGTGATCCTAACTGCCACTGATGAGTATCACTTGATACGAAACCGGTCTGGCTTCCTCTCCAAGTTTTGGTTCCCTGTCACTGGTCTCGCCAGGTTTCACATATTGTTTGGATATTGGCCGCCTACAATATTATGCAATATAGGAGTCAAAATATGAAAATCTTGTGAACACTCTAGCATCTTTAATCTCTGGCAGACCTTCACCAAATTTGGTGGGATTGTGGGGATCACAAAGTCGTAAGTTGCTAATAATACTAGTGGTGCCACCTATACTTTGACGGGAAATTATGAGCCAAAAGGTGTTTTAAGATATAAAATTCCATATCTTCAAAAGTAATTGGATTAGACTTGCCAAATTCATAGGATATATAGACAATATCCAAAGCTAGAATTTGTATAATATCAGTGACCTTGACTTATTATTGTGAGGTCACCATGCCTGTAGAAAAGAATTCACGGATTGTTGAAGGACATCTATGCACTGCATACAATTTTTCAAAGCAGCTGTACCATGACTTTTCCATGCAGTGAGATGAGCTGATCCCAGAATGAGGGAGACTTGGAATATTAAGTATTAGTGGCCATACCTATACATAGAAAGCATACAAGTGATGGTGTGCTGGTCATGTTTTGCAGGGAATAAGAAGGACCTGGCAGAGAGCAACAGAGAGGTGCCTTATAGTCAAGCTAGAGACTTTGCCAGTCATCATGGAATTATGGAACTACTGGAGACCAGTGCTAAGGATAATACTAATGTTGAAGAGGCCTTTCTTAGGATGGCAAAGGTATAGTACCACATGCAGCTTCAAATTTATGAAAGTGCCCTCAGCGGCTCAGTAACACTGGCCACTCAAACCTGTGTGCCTTGGGCATGAGTATTAATCCCGGTGGACCTGATGCCAAATTATTGGCATGCAATATATTGCCTTTAAAAATGACCAGTGTCTCATGTTGTAAATGTCACTTGTTTTTTAGCTCCGGTGACTTGTCAGCCATCAGAGCTTGTAGGACCATCATATGTCATCCAGGCACAATTAATACTTTTCACTTGAATTCTCTAAAGCTGTGAGGCAGATCTGCTTCAAACTTAGTTGGGATCTACTTTGGGTGGGTCTCTACGAACTGTGTTCAAATGGTCATGCTCTAGTGATTTTAGCTCAGGTGACTTTCTCAGTCAGCTGGGCTTTTATTATAGTCTATTGATCCATCGTCTGTCTGTCCATCCATCGTCATCCATTTACAATTTACATATTTATGGCATAATAAATTACCTCTAGAACACTAATGGCTACTTGACCTCTTAGGTCATATCCTTCCAAAGATTATTACCACCAGAATCTTTTCTGACTGTGCTACTCATGGTCCAGGGCCACTGCAGTGCCATCTATACCAGGCAGCTGACCTCTGGCCTTGACCTGATACATCTGTTTATCTCTTTTGGCAGCCATATTGTCAGTGGCCTTACTTCAGTTCAAACGAGAGTGTCTCATTTCTGCAGTTTGATGCAGTGGTAAATTTTATTACTATGGCACATGTTTCATGATCGCAAGTTACAAATTATGGGAGAGTTAATTTGCAGCCGAACAATGAACTTACGTCGCAAAGGTGATGTTGAGAACTTGGTTCTCCTTTTACTCCCGCTTGGTGACTTGTGCATGTGCAGCACCTAGCAATGGTAGATATGGGCCCTTTTAAACCAAAGTGGGACTCGCATGGCCATTTGATGGCCAGTTGGGACATGCATTCTGATTGACAAGCATGTATGGAGACAATATTGGAATGTTCATGTAGCGAAAGGTGAGGTGTGCAGGGGCTGGCCACCACAAAAGTGGGAGAAGGTGTGTCGTGCTAATGTCAAGGCTGCGCAAAAGTGGGCCCAGCCACCAAGACAGAACCAGGCAGCTTTTACACCTCATTAACCTCCCCTGTCCCCGTTCATGATGTTGCCCTGTTCGTCGTCTGTTACAAGACCAGCTTTTGTTTCACTATCACGGGAAGGGTTGTTGCGGATGTTTCCACATCACAGCAGGCAACAGTGTTGGCACCTGGCCCCATAACAATGCCCCGTGAGAAGGGACCCACAGTTCCTGTACAACCCAGCAAAACACTGTTCAACAACACCACAGTAGAAGCCTGTTTACAGGATCAACTTAAACTTTTGTAAGCAAATATGATCCAGACTGTTGCAGCAGCATTGCCAGCCCTGCAGGTGCCATTAATGCATGCGGTTCCAGAAATTACTGTACGGGACAGTACTGCACCAAGGTCAAGGTCTCGTAGTCCCACACAACGCTCGACATCCCCACATCAGCAGAGGCGTAAGCATAAGTGTGGTAGGACTCTGTCATGGAGCCATTCCATGAGTCGTTCCCTGTACTCCATGACTTCTAGAAAGGGGCATTCACTGACATGTATTGTAACATCATCGCCGCCTGGTACTGGCCTGTGGAGCCAAGTGTGCATTGTGTGTTAGCCGGCTTAAGTAAGTTGTGACAGTCTTCTATTTTTAGAAGATCGAGACAGGACTTGTGTCACAAACCTCAGTTCAAGCGGCCTAGATTATATGAGACGGCGACATAGCAGCAATTTTGGAAGCCATCGCTGGTATGTTTTCCTTCCAGCACACAGGTGCTTCCTGAAGCAGAGATACAAGCAGGCAAAGAAGTGGTGTTAGTTCGAGCGGGTTGCCCCATTTCCCCATTACCTGCAATGCCCACACTTCAGCCCTCACCAACAGAGCCACCTCCATCTACTGTATTGGGACAATGAGCTAAACCAATGGTGCCATAAACATGTATATGATTTTTGTGTTGTTTCACTATTTTTGACTTCTTCTCCAGAATCGTCACTCAGATTAAGCTGAAACTTTGTGGATATCTTCCATGGAAAGGGTCAAACAAAATTGTTCACTTCAATTTCTCATGCTCCAGTATAATTGGTATTTTTAATGAAATTTTCTTTATGCAAATCTTAGAATACTTCTAATTGTCATATGCACTCAGCTTAATGTCAACACAGGTCTATTCAGTTGCAATTTTAATTTTGTGAACAAGCTTAAGTCAGCTGAGCCTGGACTGTTCACACAGCACTCTTGGTTTTGTTTTTAGTTTGGCTATATTGGACTTGCTCCTGTGACACCAATGTTAAAATACTATTTTGTGGTGTGTTTTGTTGTCACTGTTTTGTACCATCAGAAACTTTAGAAAATACAGCAAAATGAAGTGAATTTATAATAACAGACAGTTGCATATTGTGTCATTTCAGGAGCTGAAAAAGCAACTTGGCTCTGGAGTTGAAATGGATGATAATACAACCACCCCACGAATTTCACTCAACAACAGACATGTGACAGACAAATGGACTTGCTGTGGAAGCTGAGAGTGCCAGGAAGTGAATGCAGGGACTGTGCCCATTAGTCGGGCAGACAGGACAAAGAGAATGGCTGTGTCAGTGTGACATGCAGGCTCTGTCTAACTGCTCAGCTCTACCACTGCACACAACTTGTAATTTATTACTGCTGTGGTGTCTCTGTGCAGCCTGGAACACAACGCTGAGCACTGCTGGGTGTCATCTAGTTCCCAATGCTGAGCACTGCTAGGTGTCATCTAGTCCTGCTGCTCCACTTGTTTCTTTTATCTTCGTAATCTTTATGTTCTGTCAGGGTAACAATAGAAGATAAGGTGGCCAGATGATGGAGTAAGATGCACAGCAGAGTGGTGCTGTTGACTGCCTGCTGTGTGACCATCATCAGAGCCTTGAAACACCATCCCATGTTCTCAAGCTGTACAAAGGAAACTGCAGATTTCTTGATTATGTATAGTTTTGCAATTTGATTGAAAGCCGTGAAGCAGAGTGTAAGAAAACTTGTCAGGTGCAGCTTGCAAAGAGCAAAATATTTATACCTATTAATATATGTGGTCAAGGTCTCACTGACATAGAAGCAGGAATGTTCACATTACCATAATGACTAATAAAATGTTTTATGTAGATTTTCTAGCCTGGTTTATAGAATTGCTAGGTGGTTGTAAGCTGGTACAGGTCTCCAGTTACTGGTCTGAGGGGCACTCAGTCCATGCAGCACCTTCAGCACTTGCCACTGTGTGATTGAACCATTCTTTTAAGGAATGTAAATATCAAAACCTTTGATTTTGTATTGTGTATTGAACACACACACATATATATAGGTTGATGGAATATGTGATATGAAACTGTATCTATTAGAAGGAAAACTTTTCAGAAATGCATAGGCACTCTGTGTTCATGGTTATCCATAGGCACTCTGTGTTCATAGCTATTCATAGGCACTTTGTGGTCATGGCTATTCATAGGCACTCTGTGGTCATGTGGTTATCTATTAGTGGAACAGCTGCTTTTTGCAAATGGGGATAAACACAGCATTCAACAATCCTTTTTGGTGATGTCATGGCAATTTTTTGGGATACATTAGCTTGTAAAAGGGACTACAAAGGCATTTTAGCCTAATGTTTGGTGTGGACCTTCCTAGCAAGTCAGTCCATCTGCAGTCGTGTTGATCAGGATTCCTAGGCTCTTTGGACTATGGACAGGATTGACAAGGTCCCTGACTGTAGTCTGATCAACCAGCTATGGTCTCTGTACTGCATTATGATATCATTATGCATGTGGTGCAAAAAGTACAGTTGAACCTCACATATTTTGATAATTGTGATGTGTATAGATGAAAAGTATAGCTGGTTTTCCCATGTCAAAACAAATATATGTCCAACATCGAGGAGGGGTTCAGCTCGACATAGGATCAACAAAAAGCGATGCAGGGGTTGCCTCACCCAACTGAAAAGTGAAACAGACTAAAAAGAGGCTGGACCAACTATGTAGAGTGTAAAAGTGGAGACACCCCCCCCCCCCCCAACAGTTTTACCCTGAGGAATAGGTAGGCTCATATCTCTTTCTTCTACCTTAATTACACACCAGCTTTCCTCAGGACACTTTGTGCACAATGCGCGCAAAGTGTCCCAAGGAAAGCTGTTGACTAAGACTACTTTTTGCTTTAGACTAGGTTCAATGGTATTTGAATGAAAGGTATCTTCATGACGAATTTGAATCTTTTAACCATTATATGTTTAATGGTAATAAGAAAACGACTATAGCTGTGATTAGCACTTTAAGGGTTAAATTTAAGTTTCGTAGTGAAAAGATGGAGTGTACACAGGCCATACCCTTCTAAATTGGCCTGTGGTAAATGAATATCTCCCCCACGGAGAATGGGGCAAGTAAGGAAAAGAAATACAGTGGCATCTAAAGGCTTAATCTGTTACCATGCCGCCAAAAACTTTGCTGGGATTTTGAGAAAAAATGTACATTTGACCAAAAGGTAACAGAGTGTGAAGTTCCATTCATGTAAGTTATGTGGATATTGAAATGTAGCATTGTTTAAGTCTTAAACAGGGTCAGACTTAAGACTAACTGATGGTGAAGTAGGACCAAAGCACCAAGCCCACAGGACTCAATGCTGTAAAGGGGAAACCAGTTTTTGGTCCATTGTATATCTGCACACAGTGAAAAGTGTCTTGAAAGAGCACCCCTATGGATGACCCTCTTGCAGTCTCTTAACATAGATGGCTATCATAGGAGTATAATAAGATGAGCAGTATCAAAGTATCTTCAAATGATGGTCTTTGAAGACTGATGGTGTGCCATTGGAGGAACCTTATACAGGACAGTATGCCCCAGACATTAAAATTGCTTAATTATTGTATATACAGTAGTCCCTTTTTTCAGAGACCACCCAAAGTGCCATCCAAGAAATGGCCACGTGGTGGTCTCCCAAAGGAGGTTTGACTTTTGTGCCATCTGCCCAATAACTAACCATCACTTTGAATTCCCATCCATAATTTAGATTGTAAAATAAATGTAGATACATATGTTAGGCCCCATTCTATTTAATACAAAGAGAAACTTAAGAAACCTAATTCTAAGCCATGTACCGTTTGAACACTATCAAGTCCAATATTCTAAGAGCAAAGTCCTATTCCGTACCATTCACTGAAAAAGTGTATTGTTCTAAATCATAATAGCAAATTAATTCATTGTGCTATCTTGCAGTCACGTGCTTATTCATTTATTATACCCCCTGCAACGAAGTGGAGGGAGGATATACTGGTTTCAGCATGTCCGTCCATCTGTCTGTTCATCTGTCTGTAGACGTAATCTTGTCCGGACTCTATGTCCTTCAATGGTGCTCCAATCTTCTTCACACTTTGTATGGTTGTTCTCTTTTACTAAAGGGTGTGTCATGAAGCAACAATGACTGAGCTATGTAGGTCAAGGTCACAGCAGGCACCTATAGACATAATCTTGTCCAGACTTTAACTCCTTCATTAATGCATGGATCTTCTTCAAACTTTGTATGATAATTCTCTTTTACTAAAGGGTGTGTCATGGAGCAGCAGTGACCTTGATCTATGTAGGTCAAGGTCACAGCAGGCATCTGTTGGTAGATGTGCAGACACAATGATCTCTTAACTCCTTCATGGAGAGGGGTTATGGTTATTGTGTATCACTAAAGGGTGTCATGAAGCAACAATGACCTTGTGCTATATAGGCCAAGGTCACAGTAGGCTCCTTTATAAAGGTGTATCATGAAGTAACAGTGAGTTAGTACTCAACAATCACCTTGACTTATATTGGTCAATTAAAGCAGGCATCTGGAATGTACTCACATGTTGTGGGGGGTATCCAGTATGTTGTGGGGGGGGGGGTATCCAGTATGTTGCGGGGGGTATCCAGTATGCCTTTCGGCTACGCTTCTAGTTGGTATTATAAACATATTTTGAATTTGCCAACTGGTTTTGACAATTCATGTTATCAATCTTGCACAAAATATGTAGGTTTTACTTATCTGAAGTGGAGAATTTCTCGATGGGTAAGTGGTCTTTTGTGGTTCATTTTGGGTGTCACTGGTCAGGTTCTAGGGGTGGTCTCCCTAAAGAAGGTTTTTCAAAGGAGGGACTACTGTATAGGAGATATGTGGCGCCAGGAAATGCATGATGGACTGAGTTGTCAGGATCAGATTTGATCATTACAGTGTACGATATTATCCAGTTTTGCTGCCCCTGCCCTGGTATTAAAGTGGTCCACCTTTCCATGGTCCAAAAATATTCCGCATTTTCATGATTCATTGTGCAAAAATAGTATTTTATTCTATGTTGGGGAGTTAAATATGGTTTTTTAGCTCTGCTGACTTGTCAGTCAGCAGAGCTTATAGGATCCATTTGCGTCCGTCGGTTCAAAAGTGGAGACAGATTAAACAAGTGCTGCAGGATTCACATTGTAGTCGGAAATTGCAAGACTTGCATGACAAGTTTGTCATCACACCTGTTGACAAAGCGAGCAATAACATTGCACTAACTTGTAAACCATACTACATTAATACAATACTGAGTGAATTAAATTATGAAAGTTATCAACAGGCAGGAACCTCTGATACTGTTATCAAGGACCAAGTGGATAAAAACAAGGAGTTCAAATGCATTGTCTCAAATGAGGACAAGAAATTGCCAATTATATATGCAATTGTCAAAATGCATAAAAACCCTGTTAAATTCAGGTTCATCACTGCAGCAAAGAAATGTGTTTCGAAACATGTTGCCAAACGACTCACTAAAGTTCTCAAACTTGTCAAAAATTCACATACTAACTACTGCAAAAATGGGAAAATGTACATGGGAGTGAATAGAATGTGGATTACAGATTTCACAAGTGATATTCTACTAGACATTGACAAAATAAACAATAAGAATGGTGCCAAATTAATTCATACCTTTGATTTCTCAACATTGTTTACAAAGGTCAACTTGACAGACGTAAATAACATGTAAATTTCAATGTTGGATAAAGCGTTCAACAGTGGCACATGTCAGTATATTAAAATATATGGTGCTGAGGCTAAATTTGATAAAGTAAGAGCAAAGGAATATCTTACACAAAGCAAGAGTGTGCTCAAATGATAGAATACATTATCAACAATGCACACTTTTTGCTTTGGAACCAGTGTCAATCAACAAATAGTAGGCATACCAATGGGAACAGATCCATCCCCATATATTGCCAACCTTTATTTACATTATTATGAATCCAAATTGATGGAAGAATTGGCAAAAACAAACTTCACAGCTGCAAGAAGATCATATTCTCACACAAGAAGATTTACAGGTGACCTGTGTGCTTTCAACAATGGAGATGAAATACATAAAGGGAAATTGGAAAAACATTTATCCCAAAGAACTAATATTAAATCTGGAAAATGAAAGTGATACCAAAGCTACTTTCCTTGATCTGGATGTAGAAAAAAAGAACAACCAGTATGTAACAAAAATATTTGACAAGAGAGACCAGTTCAAATTTGATATTATCTTCTACCCTGATCTGACAGGAAACATTCCAGAGAAACAAGCAGATGGAGTTTGTATCGGACAAGTGATACATTTTGCTAGAAACACCTCAGGTTTTAGCGATTTCATCAATAGAGTCAGAACTTTGTTGCAAAAACTACAACACAAAGGTTATAAAAAACAACAAGTACACAAAACTCTGTTGAAATGTTTCCAGAGATATGACCAAATACCTGAAAAAAATGCATCACTAACTAAAGAACATTAGTCAAACTATGTCAGTATGGAGCTTGAAATGACAAAGTGCAGTCCTGAAAGTGTTAAGAGTGGTAAGAGGGTAAGTACCCGGGGTAAAGTATACTTAACCCACCCAGATAATTTTCTCTAGTTCATCTTAAGTCGGAAAACCATGATCATACTCACTTTTTGCAGGATTTCTTTCTTTTCAATCTTCATCCAGTATAGTGGAACAGGTGGCTTCCAGCTAATACCTTAGTACACTTTACCTCATAACACCGCTAGTCAACTTTATGGTGCTAAAAATTGTATTACTATTTACCTGTTTATACCAGTGTTGGTGTGGTAGAATAGTGTATGAAGCTTTTAATTTTCAAAGGAGACGTCCGTCTGTCGTAAAACCACCAGTTGCCTTTTGTGGGTGACTGCCTGTCTCAAGTCAGGAGTGAAATTCCTTTCTTCACATTGGTATTTGAAGATGAATGTTGATGCTTTGGTAACTCTGGAGTCTCTTTGCTGTCATTGTTGGGTGCAATATTTATGAATATGGGTCATGTTTTTCTATATAAGTGTATCATACTAGAGATGTCCATCGGTTTGTCGTTAGACTTTTTACATTTTCTTCGTCTTCTCAAAAACCACTTCATGGAATGTATTGATTTTGCACATGGATGTTGCCCAGATGGACCCCTACCAAGCATGCAAAGGAAATGATGTTTTTGATGAATTTTTTAATTTATTTTTTGAAAAAAAAAAAAAATTCTTCATCTCAAGAACTACGTGGCCAATTGCTTTGATATTGCACATAGGGTCACCTGGAGTCAGCTAGTTCTTATTTTGGCCACCAGGTGGTGCTGCGATTTTTTCTTATCTTTTATAGTTTTTTTGTGTTAAGGCTATTTTCAACTTCGGCTCCAGAATGGCTCAGCAGAATTGCTCAAAATTTTATCAGAATATAGTTGGCCTTTAGACAATAATAAAAGTTTGCAATAAAATGTGGATACGTTAATTTTTGACAAAGTTATGCAATATCACACATTGTGACTGTAAGTGAGTGCTGACACTGTATATGTATATATTTAATACAAAGAGAAACTTAACAAACCTAATTCTGTAAGCCCATGTACCGTGTGAACACTATCAAGTCCATCTTCAAGGAGTAAAGTCTTATTCTCTACCATTCACTGAAAAAGTGCATAGTTCTAAATCATTATAGCAAATTAATTTTTGAATGGAACAAATCTTATTCATAAAATTTGAAATTTTGCGGAAAATTTTAGGCTTTAGTAGCCTTTATAAAATCGGGTCATCAGTGGGGAACCAGTGCAAGACTTGTTTTGATGCCATTAATCACCGGACAAGTCATTCTGCTAGCTGGTGGCACCATGTTTGCATTTCCAATACAAACATCCCAAGCTGATGTGTTACGGAATAAAGCAAATATGATGCTCCTTCGTAAATAGGCTTACTTAAAAATTTAGCCCACATTACATAAATGTAGTGAAACTACTTAAGTTTACACCCAACATTCATGATTAGGCCTACCAAAATAGAATTATAAAATCAATTAAGTATAATAAACCCCACACTTACCTACAACGCTTGGTCTTAGAACAGACCCAACTAGGCCTACCTGACAGAGTGATCAGATGAAATAAATTGAACGAGTATGGCAATACAGTGCATATATTGCACTATTGTATTTACATTGTGGACTTCTCAAAAAAAAGCTGCATGGAATATTTTGATTTTGCACATGGAGGTTGCCCAGGTGGGCCTCTACCAAATTTTTGCAAAGGAGATGATGATGCAATAATTTTTCTATTTTTGATGAATTTTTTATTTTTGGAAAAAAAAATCTTGTCTCAAGAACTACCTGGCCAATTGCTTTGATATTGCACATACGGTCACCTAGTTATTATTTTGGCCACCATGTGGCGCTGCAATTTTTTTCAAAACTTTTAACTAGTTTTTGTGTGTTGAGGCAATTTTCAACTTCTTCTCCAGAACGGCTAAACAGAATTGCTTAAAATTTCATCAGAATATAGTAGGATTTTAGGCAATACAAGTTTGCAAAAATAATGTTGTGGGATATCAACCTTTGCGATTGTAAGTGAGTGCTGCCACTGTATATGTATATATGGCAATACAGTGCAAATATTGCACTTTACATTTTCGACTTCTTCTCAAAAACAGCTGCATGGAATGTTTTGATTTTGATTTTGCACATGGATGTTGCCCAGATGGACCTCTACCACGTTTGCAAAGGAGATTATGATGCAATAATTTTCCTTTTTTTTTTTTGATGAATTTTTCAATTTGTTTTTTGAAAAAAAAAAAAAATTTGCTTGTCTCAAGAACTACGTGGCCAGTTGATATTGCACATAGAGTCACCCTGGGTCACCTAGTTGTTATTTTGGCCACCGGGTGGTGCTGCAATTTTTTCAAATTTTTAAATTAATTTTTGTGTGTTAAGGCTATTTTTCAACTTCTCCTCCAGAATGGCTAAACAGAATTGCTTAAAATTTTATCAGAATATAATTGGACTTTAGACTATGAAAGTTTGCAAAAATAATGTGAATTTGTTAATTTTTGAAAAAATGATGGGATATCATACTTAACAGACATGAGTGCTGCCACTGTATAAATATATATGGCAATACAGTGCATGTATTGCAGATTGTATTTACAATTTCAACTTCTTAAATACCGATGCTTGCATGTTACCACTGTACATGTATATAGCTATATACAGACTACAGTGCATGTATTGCAATATTGCAAAAGCAGATTCCAGTCAGCAGAGCACAGGATCATCATGATCCTCTTGTTGGGGTGTTAAAACCATAAACCACATTCCATTCTAGTCACGTGAGGGAAAAATTGTTACAGCTTAATAGGGGTGATTTGGGTTGGCTTAATTTCTTGACACACAGCCATTTGTTCCCATGGTGCATGTTTGTGACACCTAGCAACCCATGTCATTTGAAGTCAGATGGGTCAGTAAAGCCCATTACATTACAGTGAACCTGAAAGTTTCACCCTGCATATGAGGCCGATTTCAGGAATTATCATTTTCCAATCTACCTGAAGTGCATATTATTATCTTTCAAATACACCCAAGTGTGATAAAATGAAAGTTTAATGCTTATTTGGCAACATATAGAGCGGTTAAATTTTTGTCTGCTAGTTCCGCATGTTAATCTAAGGAGAAACAGTGAGGGTCATGGAAAGTGACCCCGAGATTTCGGCAGTCAACCATGAACAGGATGGGCACCTTTAGGCGAATTTAGAACTAACCCAAATATAGTCTATTGGAATCTGACACTTGTAGGTTTAATCAATCACCAGAGTAGTTTGTGAAACATAAAACTGAGTACATTTTTGTAGCATGCATGTGCTCGTGATGCCACAGCATTTAGCTCTGTGGGATATGACCATTCATACAAGTGTGGTTTTCAAAGGGCAAAGTGCCATTGTTTCAGTTAGGCAGACCCCGAGATGTGGGCAGTCAGCCATGAACAGAATGGGCAGCACCACCTGTAGGCGAATTTAGAACTAACCCAAATCTAGACTATTGTGACACACCAGCAATACAAAAAAATTGGGTTAATCCTGAATTTGATCTTAAACTTAAAATTGATGTGATTGTGGCCCAAATCACTTCAAATTTGGTCTTATATTTTATAAAAAAAAAACTTGCAGGATTAACCAATTTATGTTCTTGGCTGTCATATGAACCTCCAGATTAACATTTGCATTTTTCTAAAATTAATCTTACTTTGATCCAATGCTTTATCTTTAAATCTAGATCAAATTAGGATTAAGCAATAATCCTGAAAAACTAAACATGCTTTTTACACAATAGCCACGAAACATAGATTGGTTCATATAAAAATTGATAATATGCTACTAGACCCAGGATTAAATGATTCGGGATCAAGCAAGTTGATTTTAGGTTTGATCATAAATTTGGTATCAGATCAAAATTCTTTGTGAATATGGCCACTGGTGTGACACAGTGTGACTATGGCCAGCATAAACAAAGGGCATCTGATCAGTGTTGGAAGTAGGCCTGTTATCAGGGCAAATTTTTTTGCATTAAATACCCAGTTAAACATAGAATAAATAGAATCTCACATAGGTAGGAGTGAAATATAATTAAGAGCACATTTGTTGCTAACATTTACTTGTGACCAGCAGTCAAATGTGCTCCCTTATCACAGGAAAACAGTGTTCACCACTACACCCATGTGACATCCTATGTAAAACATTGGAAACATAGGTCTGCACTTGAGTTTTACATTTTGAAAATTTCTAAAGTGAAATGGGCACTAAGTAAGAGTAAGGTGGTATATGAGACAATGGCATTGGTGATGCTACATCACTATGGGCTAAGGGTGGATGGATATATACTGTGTAACCAGGTCACCCATGATGATGTCACTGTCAGGATAATGTAAAGCCCACTTCACTTTGTAAAATTATATATATATATATATATATATATATATATATATATATATATATACATACATACTACTATGTACATGTATATATGCATGTGTATACTAATTATTTACAGGATAATGTGGTCTAGTGTGCTCTCTTCATACAGTATACAGGGTAATGTGGCATGATGTGGCCCCAGTATACTGTCAACTGTGTGGACTCAGTAATATACAATCTACAAGATGATGTGGTAAGATGTGGCCACAATACTGTGGTCCCCCATCTTATAAGGCCACCCCAAGTGCACCAGAAATGTGGCCTCTCGGGGGGGGGGGGGGGGGGGCTCGATTGAGGGGGAGTATATTATTGAAATCCCATACTTGCTGCATAGAGTAGTGGCCTTTCTACAGGGGGTGGCCTGTCTTCAGGGTGGCCTTATCAGAGGCGGACCACTGTATATTCATCAACATAACTCTTAGAGGATGTGGTTTGTACTCAATAATATACAGCATACAGGATAATGTGGCCCAAGTGGACCAATTAAGTTGCATTATTTTCAGGATAATAGGCTCCAGTTCTTCTGATTGCATAAACTAGTAATGTGGAGGGACCTGCTATTCAGTGCCTGGTCTGTGTAAGGATGTTTCAGTAATTCTGTGTAAGGACATTTCAGTAATTCTGTGTGAGGACATTTCAGTAATTCTGTGTGAGGACATTTCAGTAATTCTGTGTGAGGACATTTCGGTAATTCTGTGTGAGGATATTTCAGTAATTCTGTGTGAGGACATTTCAGTAATTCTGTGTGAGGATATTTCAGTAATTCTGCTGACTGTGTGTCACACATTACTGGTATGGAAGTGAATGCAATTCCAGTCCTCCAATTAATCCAAACACTTTTTGGATGGCATAAAAAGATACGGACATTGTGACTGGTTGGCGACATGTGAACAAACCCTCCACTTGTGGGTGGTGATAGCAAACTGTGCCTAAAATAGACACATGTAGGTGTTTCCATGTAAGAATTGTGTGGCTTTTAAATTAAATAGTGTGATAGTATTACTGATCATAAAAAGACATGTTATAAAGGAAGTGCAAATGATTTTTGCAGACATCAGAGGTTCCAAGTGTAGGTAGATTCATGGGTCAAACTTTTCAGTTTTAAAACACAGTTCTGTTTAGAGTTCTGAAATATGCAAACTCAGCAAGAAATAAGGGCTGAAAATTTTAAAGGGGTGTTTTCTGTTTTGCAAAAACTGTTTGCTTTCACTCATGTATATTTAATTTTGTAACCATGTGACTAAAGTATGCAGGCCACGGTTGTGGGGGCATAGCCCCTGGTGTAATGGTTCAGGGGGAAAATCCCCTGTAAACTCTGATATTTTTGCAGCTTATACCTTAGCTTGGAGGGATAGGGGTGGATCTAACTGTTTAAGATAGTGGGGGCTCAATGAAATTTATAAATAAGTGAAAAGACCTTGAAATACAAGTGCCAAAGGCATGCAGCTTGTCTGGGTGCAGGGGCATGTTCTGTATGCCTTCCTCCAGAAAAGTTGGAAAACATGAGGCCCATGGGCCTAGTGCTCTGTTGACTTGTAATGGATCATACTAATATTGAGATTCAAAACAATAGAAGAACAGGTTGGGTGAATTGATGTTTTTTAATTACCTCAGCTGACTTGTCAGTCAGCTGAGGTTGTGTGATAAAGTGTTTGTCAGTCATCCTTGAGTCCATCATTCGTCTGTTGTCCACAATTGATATTTTTGGCTGCTCCACAACTATCAGCAAGATTGATTTCAAACTTTGTGGCAATGTACCGTAGGAGGGTCTGTACTGAATATGATGAAATGTTGATAACAACATATGCAGTGTAAGTTGATGGGGATTGCAATGGTAATTCATAGTTTTGACTTTTGCAAAACTGTCAGCTGTATTCACTTCACGTGGTGGGAATGTACCTTGGGTGGGTCTCTACAGAATTTATTGTATCTCCCCATGCAACGGGGCTGGGACATATTGTTTTTGCGTATGTTTCTTCCGCTTCTTCTTGTTCTGCTTCTTCTTGTTCTTCTTGTTCTTGTTGTTCTTCATCTTCTTCGTCTTCTTCTTCTTCTTCTTCTTCTTCTTCTTCTTCTCCTTCTCCTTCTCCTTCTCCTGCTCCTCCTCCTCCTCCTCCTCCTCCTCCTCCTCCTCCTCCTCCTCCTCCTCCTCCTCCTCCTCCTCCTCCTCCTCCTCCTCCTCCTCCTCCTCCTCCTCCTCCTCCTCTTCTTCAACACATTGTTGCGTGCGTTGCGGACGCGATAAATCAAGGTAGATTTGACTTGGGAAGTTGAAAATTTTTGTGAAGATATTCATGTATATGACCTTGCTTGGGATCGCAGATGGGTGACCTTGATGTATATTTCAAGCTCACATGGGCATGTCATCTAAAATTGATGCGGATGCAATAACTCTGCAAGGATTTGACTTAGGAGATTAGAATTTTGCATGATTATGTACCATAATACCAACTAAACTGGGATTGTTGAAGAGGTTGACATTTTGTGTGATTATGTTTCTATGTAAGACTTTTGTAAGACCTTTCTTGTGACTGCAGATGTATGACCTTGACCTATTTTTCAAGGCCACATGGGCATTTTGTCAAAAATCAATGTGGATGTGATAACTCAAGAAAGATTTGACTTGTAATTGCAGATAGGTGACCTTCACCTATTTTTCAAGGTCACAAGGGCATGTCATGTAAAATCGATAACTCAAGAAAGATTTGACTTGGGAAGTTGAAATTTTGTGTGAAGATGTTCCTATATAAGACCTTGCTTGGGATTGTAGATGAGTACCTTGACCTTTTTGAAGGTCACATGGCCACTTTTTCAAAATCCTTGCAGACACACTTGTGAAGGATTTGACTTGCAGAAGTTGAAATTTTGTGTGATTATGTTTCTATGAAAGACTTGTAAGACCTTGCTTGTGACAACAGATGTTTGACCTTGGCTTATTTTTCAGATTTTGAAATGTCAATAAAGAGTGTACCTTCACCATATCTGTAGATCATTGGAATTGGTATGCCTGTTTATAAAAATAAGGGTGACAATAGTAAGAGCGCACGGGGAGACATTTGATTTTCTGTCGGAAAATCAGCCTGTGCTAGTTGTACATGTTTTATTATTATTATTATTATCATCATCATCATCATCATCATCATCATTTAAATGGTCATGCTCCATCAAAGTCACAGCGCTCATGGGATCATGCATGTATTGTGTCACTCTTCTTTGTGCTTGTATAATGTTCCATATTCATAAATATCACGAAAAACAAAAAACAAAACAAAAAACAAAGCACTGTAGGAATACATTTTTCTTTTGCTGTCAACTTAGCTGACTGACAAGTCAGGATAACCAACAAGTGGTTGGCCTACCATTCTTCTTTACCTTTGGCACAAATGATAAATTTTAGGTTTTAATTAAGTGGTTACACCTATATATTTTTGGGAAAAAATTAAAGTGTGTAGTTTAAGAAGAATGTATTTCAAAGGTCGAGAGAACAGTTTCAAAACCATCAGTTGCCTTTTGTGGGCAGCTGCCCATCTCAAATCAGGAGTGGAATTCATTTCTTCATATTGGTACTGTAAGATGAATACTTTTAAATCTCTGCTTTCTAATTTGAACTGATCTTGTTGGGTTGAAATTTTGTATGTGGGTCATATTTTTTTCTGAACTACATGTATTGATGATATCTGTGTATGGAAACATTCAGTTTCTTAGAGACATTCAACTGGTTACTTTTGCTTTTGGATGTGATACAGTCCACAGTTTTCCAGTTAGCCACATACAACTTTGAGGACTTATAGGTGAATGGAAATGGGAGTCCCTTTTGACATTGCTTATGCCACCTACAGTATTATGTAACATTTGAGACAAAATGTCAAAATCTTGTGATCATTGTAGCATCCTAAATTTTCAATGGATCTGCATGAAATGGAGTGTGGTTGTTGAAGAGATTAAAATCTCACTTGCATATGATACTAGTGGTGCCACCTGTAACTTGATGCAAACTACAAGCCAGAATATGTTGAAAGATATCAAATTCAATATCGCAAAATGAAAAAATTGGGTTAGACATGCCAAATTTATAGGATAAATAGATCATGACCAGTGCTAAAGTGTTGTATAATGTCAGTAACCTTGACCATTTTTGGTCAATTCCCCAGTCCTGTAAAGTGAAAAATGGTGATTTAATAATGGTAGGGTGTAGTTTGGACATCATTGGAAAGGAGAATTGAGCTTGCAGATCAAAATGTGACCTGTGTACATACCTTATTCATTCTAATAGTGGCACATGCCCTAATAGAAGCACACCCCAACTTCTCATCCAAATGGTCTTTATTCAAAATTAAAATATCTCCAATATTTAGCCAATGTATTGCTTCCAACTGTTACAGTCTGGCTCATTTATACAGATTTTAAGCTTTTTTAACATCCAGATTTATTATAGAGCCTTGATAACTCTCAATCAAGAAAGTCACCTATTCCATAGTCCCGAAAAAACATTGTGTGACCAAGAACATCTTGGCATTGGCATGGCATATTGCTATTAGAATGAATATGGTAGTACAAAAACACCTGACTTGGTGATCTACTTTTTGGATCACTATGGCCCTGTTATTGTGGACTTTGACACTGGGCCCAGTTTATCATTTTTCTTCAGTAACTTGAAAAGTTCTCAAAAGATAAACACAAACAGATCATGTATGGAAAGCTATATGCGGGGCACACATTTTGACCTGTAACAATTTGTAATCCTATATGAAGATCAAAGTCAAATGGCCTGGTGGACCATTATAAGGGTCAATATCTTGTGTGTTGCGTCCTGTAGTTTTTTTCGGATAACTTACAGGAGGACGGTGACTTCAAATAAACTTAACTGACACGTTGAATAAATGATGCTTTGCTGCGTATATATTATTGCAACCATGCTGAGATTTCACAGCTCAAGTACCCAGAGTGCAGATTTTACAAAAAATGAATATTAATTGGGGAAATGGATACATGTACATGCAGTAACAAAACTTGATTGAAACAAAAGAAAATATTCTTATAACACCGTAAAGGACATCATTTGACGGGGATGTCAAAGTTCAAAGGTCCATTTGAGAAATGACAGCCCTCGTACAGATGCAATATACTTAGCACCAATAACAAGTTGAAGTTCTAAGTCTCTGGATGGTATGAACAGTGTTGGGTAGTGTTCTGGAGAACATAAACATGTTTGGCTCAGAGGGAATAACTCTCATGACTCTCCAAATTGAGTTGATAACAGCATTGTTACAGACAGAGGGATCAAAGTTTGTGTTCATATCTCCCACACAGCAAGCAACATGATTTGAATTGTCCTTTGGGCCAACAACTAATAAATGGCTGTTATAATGTATGTCCATATATCTTGTGAGTGATCTCAAATCTCGGTGCACTTTTAGTGGTCAACATAAGTCGTGACAGGAGAATGGCCTGGAGTTGCCTGCGTGACACACTCGCCTGTCCAATAGTTGAACACAGCAAGATGTAGTGGGTAGAGGCAACCCCTCCAATACAGATAGTTTAACAACTGGGCTAGTTTAGTCAATTTAAGTCCAGTCTTTCCGATCTTGTCAGCAGTAACACAAGTTTGGTGATGGGACATTTCAGAACTGAACCATCTGCAAGCTTAATATCCACAATACGTATGATGTCGTCTGTACATGGGCATGTATTTTCCATTGACCACCTTTGGCGTTCTCTTCTATGACCAGCACAGTGTCACCATTGTCCACATTATGTTTGGCAAATTTTATGTCATTACGAAGCAAAAACACAATCTTACTGTAATATGCTTTATTCCTGCATGCACAAACCTGCTGACCAAGTATGATCAATACACTTTTCTGTTACTCAAACCTTAATATTCATTACGCTTTGAACAATCAGGAACAAGGCACAGTGTCGACCTCCACAGAGTCACCACAGAACGTTGTGAATCCACAGAACACCGTGAAGTACTTGTGACAGTCAATTTTAGCAAATTTTATATCATTATGAAGCAGTAACACAATCTTATTGTAATGTGCTTAATAAATAGAAAAAATAAAGTGTAACTTTGATATGAAAACTCAAGGAAATTTGTAGGCTAAGGTAAATCTGAAAACCATGCCTGTACGAACTACTCAAAATTTAAAACTCTCCACTGATTTACTTGTTTATAATTAAATAACTAATATTTTTGAAAGTCAGTATAACATGTTTTGTCTTCATACTCTTAGTACAGGGTTTTCATAAAGAGGACTGTCTTAAGGAGTCCATGCTTCACTGCACATGGCCAGTTTCAAGGGAATGCCAAATCACAAGTTTGCAAGATTATATACACAAGTCCACTTGAAGTGGGTTGACAGGTTTTTTTTTTTATCACAGAAGACTGGTCTCGAGGAATTGATCATCAGCGAATCACACTATGCTTGTGTAATCATTATCAAGTCAATGTTCTGTACATGGACAGACACCATGGTTGTTATGACACTGCTGGCACCTCTTTGTCATGATGTATACAAGCATGTGAATGTCAGCCTGTGATAAATTGTCCCATTCCTGCTGGATGAAGTGATGGAGATCATCCCTAGTTGAAGCGGCATTGATCTGTGGGTATACCTTCAGCTTCAGGTAACTCCAGACATGCTCACTTTGATTCAAATCTGGAGAGCAGGCTGGCCACTCCATCACATCAACACCTTCATTTGCAAGGAAGCCCTTGACATCACGGGAGATGTGTGGTCTGACGTCATGCATTAGCATGAACTCATCCCCAAAGGCACCACCATACAGGATTACATGTGGTTGCTCTGCCACAATTTATACTCTTAACTGTCCCAGTTATTGTCCAAATCACCCTCTCATGTCTGTGTACAATGAAAGAGTACAGTGTGTGTGGAAGAGCTTAAATGGGAACAGTAAAGCTACACATGTAACACTCTACACAGCACTTGCAAAGGTGATGTTTCAACTTTGTTGTAGATTTGGTGCACATGTAGCCAAGCAGGAATTTGAATCCCTGTGACTACTCATGGATTATGTGGTAGGGTAGTTGCAATTTACATATTCATCCTCTTTTTAAAAATTTTGTGTAAAGTGGGTTCTTTATTTTCAGTCTAAAAAGTGGAGAGTTATACGTATTGAGAAGTGTGTATAATCAACACAGTATACTGGTTATCCTCACTGTATAAGACTGAAATATCTTAATTAGTCTAGTCCTTCAAGTAAAATGATACTAATTTTAGCACCTTGTCTGTACAGCTCTTTTCAGGCTTTCTGTGGAGATAAAGCAACTCAAACACATTGCGAGGTACCCAGCTACCGACATGTTGAACCATGTCCAGCTGAATGTGCATTTCGACCGCAACAGTTGCCCCAGTAGGTCTTAAACTTTTTGCACTGAACTCCTGATTTTTGAGATTTGGTTGTACAGTACTGTCACTCACTGATAGCTCTGTATGGTTTATTCAACAACAAGAATACTTGTGATTCTTTTTGTCTTTAACAGAAGCTCTTTGAACATATGTATGATCTAGATACAAACGTAAACTTGCAACAAGATCTAGTTTTGACACTGTGGCTGGCTGTAAGTGTACGTAGAAGTCATCTCTTCTGTAATAATTCTTTATACCCTAAAGATAAAGATTTAAAGAACCGTCGGACTAACAATTTTACTTAATCGGTACATAATGTCTATTTCTCTAGTTGTCCACTGTCAAAATTAAACTGCAGCCCACTAAGAGCAATATCCGACTGTCTTGTTATAATAGCAAGTGCTAACAATGTGATACTCTTTAATCTAAAATGTTTTATGTGGAGATCTTTGTTGTCCTGCCAAGCCTTGAACATGTTAGTGAATGCATCCCCAGAAAGCACTTTTGACCTTAACCTTGGTACACTGTTGCCATCCTTAACCAATCCTCACAACAGCCTTCTAGCATCAGCTGAGTCAAATGGATTATGTGTATCCATGACAGATGAGAAACATCCAAAGGCAGCTGAAGTATATGTCAAAATGGATTTTGGTCATTGCGACATATTGGTAATGTGATATAAGTAGTCCACTTGATCTGACTCTTCTGGCAAAAAACTAATGGTCCATAGCTTCAGAGTTTTTAGCTCAGCTGACTTGTCAGTCAGCTGAGCTTATCTTATGGTCCTCCGGCCGTCGTCCGTCAACAATTTACATTTTCGACTTCTTCTCTGAAACCTTCAGCCAGATCCACTTCAAACTTGGTGGGGATGTGCCTTGGGTAGGTGTCTTCCAAGTTTGTTCAATTGGTCACGGTCCATTGATTTTTGGATTTTTAATGAATTTTTTTGTTCTTTTTTGGGCAAGTCTTAAAAAATCTTCTTCTCCCAAACCCCGTACCCAATTACTTTGACATCACACAGAAACATTCCCTGGGACACCTAGTTCTTAATTTGTTCACCAGGTGGCGCTGCAATTTTTTTCTATTTTTTTATGAATTTTTATGTGTTCTAGCTATTTTCGACTTCTCCAGAACGGTCACTCAGATTAAGCTGAAACTTGGTGGATATGTTCCTTGTAGAAGGGTCAAACTAAGTTGTTCACTGTGTGGGAATGCTGCAGATTCCTGATTTTTAACGATTTTTTCAATTCGGGTACTTGTCGGTCAATGCAGCTTTCCTATTGATTACTATGGAAGTCAATGGGCATTCTAATGCTAATTCACATTTTCTACTTCTTCTCCAAAACCGTCATCCAGATTAACTTCAAACTTGGTTGCAATGTACCTTGGGTGGGTTTCTACCAATTTTGTTCAAATGTTCATGCTCCAGTGATTTTTGGATTTTTAATGAATTTTTTTGTTCTTTTTTTTGGACAAATCTTAAAAAATCTTCTCTGAAACTGCTTACCCAATTGCTTTGATATCTTACATAGACACTCCCGGGGACACCAAGTTCCCAATTTGTTCACCAGGTGGCGCTGCAATTTTTTTTAGGAATTTTTTGTATGGTTTTGTTATTTTTCACTTGTCAGAACGGTCCCTCAGATTAAGCTGAAATGTGATGGATATGTTGTTGTGGAAGGGTCAAACAGTTGTTTACTAGGTGGCACTGCTTTGGATTCCTGATTTTTAAGGATTTTCAATTCGGGTACTTATCGTTCGATGCAGTTTTCCTATTGATTACTATGTAGGTCAATGGGCACTCTAATGCTTATTCACAGGACAACTGACACGAAATTTACTGTTTACTTGATAACTTGAGATCTGTTTTGAGGTAGCTACACATGTTAATTATTCTGTATGAAGGTCATGCTGAGACAGTACATTAATGACCTTGACCTCGTTTGTGGGGTCACAGTGCAACATACATGAATTTTACTCTTCATTATAACTTGAGAACTACTGGAACTTTGATGTTGCACATGTAAGTGTTCTTCTATAAAGGTCAGACTTACTCAGAACATGGTGTCCTTGATCCTTTCCCAAGTTCATAGAGCTGCAAGTGTGTGAATGTCAAGATCAGCTGAGGCACGGGCTGTTCACACAGCCCTCTTGTTTTAATAAACTTTTGTAAACATGAAATGTGCTTTTTGCCCAGTGAGCTAAAAATTGTGTCTGACCATGATAACTCTATCTCTTTGAAGTCAGTTTAAGTTTCCACAGATCTTCCAAGCAAAGATTGCCACTTTTTGTTCTTTAGAGGCTCTGGATGAACTCTTAACGTACCATTGTCCAAGGCCTGTTTGGTAATCTGATTGGCGAACTTGTGCACATTTTGCATAATTCTTGGTACCATGTCTGACTTGGCCATTTTGGAGCTATTATTGTACCATGTGCTTTTTGTGCCCTGATGATGCAAATCTTTGTTTTTTTGGGGGGGGGGGATCATCCAAAATGGTACATTTATGAAGTTGTTGTGACAAGGCCAGCCTGTTTGTGCTAATGCATCGAGGCACCATGTCCTGGGATCATTAAAAAGCTTTATAAATTGGTAGTTGAGCAGAAAAGAGGCATGCAAACTGATTCACTGTAAAAGGACCAAACATCCAATTGATGTAATTGAAAACCTTTGGATTCAATTTTCACTCATATGGACTCTGTGTTCTTGAATGTTTGTCTGCATGTCAATTTTTCAGTCCAGCAAGGCATTTCCAGACGGAAGACACATTTAAACTTTGAGCTACGAGCCATAACTGTTCTGCCAGCTCTCCTAACTCCACACTGCTGCTGTGGAGATGACCAACACAAGCAACTTTTCGTGATATTGTTGCTTAATATCTGTACTGACTTGCATCTCATAATATCATGAAATGATGGGAGGCTCATCAAAACTGTATGCAGTTGTAGAAAGGTTGATGGATTGTGTCTTATTTGAGGTGTCCATTGTCCTGATGCTTCAGTGTCACCAATACAACCAGCCAAACCCAAGCCACTGCTAGCTGTCTCTCATTTAATGGAAATGCTTTTTTGTTTAATAAGAGCACCATTCCAATTATTAAATGGGTCAAGCGACCATACAAGTTCACTGCCCACATCTTTGTCAGAGGTAAGAATGCATTCTATGCGCTTTTTTGTGAAGTGGTCTTGTACTTGTTACGGAATAGGAGTTTTGCAGGCAGTATGGCTCTGGTTATAGAAATAGCTTGGCCAGCAATTCTTGCCAGCTGTCTAGTGGTAACGCAGTCCCTTTGAACACATCTGTTAATAGTTCAGTTTAGCTTTCGCACTCTTTGTTCAGTTACTTTTATCCAAGGTTGACCATCAGGACCACAACTGTCTATACTATTATTGAAACCCCAGTTACTTCAGTTTTCATTTCAGGTCCAAGTCACTATTTTCAGAGTTCACTGCCCAACCTATGAGGGCTGGCTGAAAAGTTCTAAGCCTAAGTGGAATATCTCAATCGGATTGAAACAAACTTTTGCCACCAATAAGTACAATCATTTAATGAATCATAGACATAAGAACTGCAACTGTAGTGTGATCAGTGTGTTTGTACCAGGCCATCTTGTGAACCTACCCATTGAAATCACCAGAAATGGATAATACTGGCTATAGGGCAGTCATCAAGTACCTGCAACTGAAAAGGCTAACTCCAACACAGATGCATGCTGACATGGTCTCTACTTTAGGGGGTGATGTTCCTTCTTTTTTCACTGTTAACAAGTGGGCTGCAGAATTCAAATGTGGCAGAGAGAGCCTGGACGATGATACATGTCCAGTAAGGCCTTTTACAGCAACTGTTCTCGAAAACATCACCTGGGTGCATGACGTAGTGATGGCTGATCGACAATTGACCGCTCAACATATTGCCAGTGTTGTGGGCATCTTTCATGAGAGGGTTGAGCACATTATCACCAAGGAGTTGCGAATGACCAGTTTCTGCAAGATGGATGCCAAAGTTCTTGACAGCAGATCAGAAACATGTCAGATTCCTGGCATCCCAGGACAATTTATGCCACTAGGAAGCAGATCCTGATGATTTTTTGGACCGATTTGCAACAATGGATGAGACCTGGATTCATCAATTTGAAGCAGAAACCAAAATTTAGACTAAACAATGGAAGCATCTGGGATAACCAACCCCCCAAAAATCCAAGTCGGTTTCTTCTGCTGGAAAGGGGATGGCTTCAGTCTGTTGGGATTCCAAGGGTATTCTGTTGATTGACTATCTTGAAAAAGGCCAGACTATCAATGGAAGATATTATGCTGACCCACTGAGACAGTTGTGTGGAGCTATCAAAGGTAAGCAACGGGGAATGCTCACTAAGAGAATCCTGTTCCACCAAGACAGTGCTCCGGTCATAAATCGGTGACTGCCATGTCAGCATTCCATGATTGTGCCTTCAAACTCCTTGACCTTCCCGCTTATTCATCCAATTTAGGCCCATCAGACGTCCACCTGTTTCCCAAAATGAAAAAGGAACTAGTGGGTAATCATTTTCCTAGTAATGATGGCATCATTTCTACTGTGAATGGCTTTTTAGGGTGGCTGAAGAAAATTTCTTCTTGACTGGCAACTTCACCTTGCAGCATCACTGGCAAAAGTGTGTAAACCTGGAAGGGGGCTATGTAGAGAAATACATGTAAATGAAAATCATTGACTTTGTTCGAGTCTTTCACTTTCACAGCTTGGCTTAGAACTTTTCAGACATCATAAAATAATTCTTTGTGAACTGCCATGCATTTTTCTTGGCACATAAGCAAAAAATCCACAAATAATATTACATGAAGTGACTGTTCATATAAATAACATATAACTCATCTAAACATTTTATAAAAGAAAGGCTACAAGATAACTCTTGGGATAATACACACAAACAAGAGGTTTGATCTTTCCACATGAAACCTAGGCATTTGTGATCCTATTACAGTCTTGCTTTCACATGAAAAGACCAATCTTTCAAATCTGCTACCAACATGTAGTCCTCAGGTGGTATTATTTCTGCCTCTGGTTTTATATTTTCACATTTGAATCTGGGGCAAGACATACATTTATTCAATACTGAAAGATCAGCAATCAACCTATAATCATCACCCTTTTTTGGGACACACTTCAAAGGTAAAATACATTGGGCATAATCACATGCTCTGATGCAACCGTTCCCCAACAAGAGTTAGATGAACACTGCTTTCTTAAGGTTGAGCTTGTAATTACCATAATATTTTCTAAGTTTTGCTTCGAACAAAATGGTAATAGGTACACCATTAGAAATCCAATCCAAAACTAGAAAAGATTTGCTTCAAAGCGTATCCATCTGTGTGCCTTCCAAAGTTGTAAATATTAAATGCTACAACTTTTGTCCTTTGGCACTTCACATTCCATAAAGCTTATGGGTGGATGAAAATTTCAAAGTCCAAATGACATTCACCTTTGACCTTTAGAAGTCATATGTAAATTACAAAAATATACAGTGTTACAATAACTACAATTTAAGCCAAACATGAACCAAATCAGAAAAAAAAATGAAGTTATGGCTAGATAAAGCTTTTAAAGGGCCAAATGGCATTGACCTTTAACTTTCATTTGAGTCCAATATGGTTAGCATTGGATGGAAATTGGCTGAGTTAAGACTGGTAGAATATTTTAAAGATCCAAATGACCTTGACCTTTTACCTTTAGAGGTCACATGTAAATTACAAAAATGTACAGTGTTACAATAGATACAATTTTAGCCAAACATCATCAAAATTGGATAAATATTTACAGAGTTATGGCTAGATGAAAATTTCAAAGGTCCAAATAAACTTGACCTTTAGAAGTCACATGTAAATTACAAAAGTGTGCAGTGTTCCAATAGCTACAATTTGAATCAAACATGATCATAATTGGATAATGATTGATAGAGTTATGGCTAGGTGAAAATTTTCAAAAGTCAAAATGACCTTGACCTTGAGAGGTTACATATAAATTACAAAAACGTGCAGTTACAATAGCTACAATTTGAGCCCAACCTGATCAAAATCGAATCAAAATTGACCTAGTTATGCCTAGATGAAAATTTCAAAGGTCCAACTGACTTTGAGCTTTAGAGGTCACATGTAAATTACAAAAATGTGCAGTGTTACAATAGGTACAATTTGAGCCCAACATCATCAAAATTGGACAAAGATCCACAAAGTTATGGCTAGATGAAAATTTTTAGGTCCAAATGACCCTGACCTTTGACCTTTTTACCTTGAGATAAACTGTACCTGAAGTGAACTTTGACCTTTATAATGACATTTTGACCTAAAAATTGACCTTTGACATTTGAGATGACCTTTGACTTGCTATAATCGAACTCCCATACACTCAGGACCACATATACTATAGTATATAAAGTATTGAAGATTTAAAACTGTAATTAGACCTCATTTGCATAATTTTGAAAATCAAGACCTCTCATGATTAAAAGGCAAGGATTCATCTGCAGAAGTATAATTGTGCCAAGTTTGGAGTTTCTATGTATAATATTCTCTGAGAAAAAGGGCCTACAAATTTGCTGGTAAAGAAAGAAGGAAAAAATAAAGAAATTCTGGGAAAAAAATATGTCTGTGTAGGCACACAGACATAATGTTAGGACGATCTCACATGGAACGTCTTGCAGGCTCACATAGCTGCCGTCTCTACACCTAACACCCCCCAGGGGAGTAAGGCAAGGAGACAATGCAGTCGAAAGCAGGACAGCAATAGATCCCCTCATAGGGATTTTCAGTACCCAGCTCAACACAAGGTGATGACGGGTGCTCCCTTGGCCACTGACCCCAGGCTATTGACAGACTTGGAGTCTATTGCTAGGACTACAAATGAAAGTGGATCTGTTTAGGGCTCGGATATCTTGCTCTCAAAACACCACATTGGAGTCCCTCTGAAGAGGCAGGCTAAGTGCTGTTTGGATCTCTCAAGAGCTTGGAACTACGTGTCCCAGCACTCAGAGTCTATACCACGTAAGTGGGGTAAGCCAGGATGGAAGCCTACAGGCTCTCAGGTCTGAGCACTCAGATTGTAAGTCGGGACATCCCGGAACACCAAAGCTCCAGACTTCTTCCCAAGCTCTCAGGTTGAAAGTCCAGGCATATCAGAGCACAGAGGAAGGTACCCAAGTCTGGGGTGCCTCCGACAGATATGCCAGCTCTGCCTCCTGCTCTCCCTCCTGAGATTGTGCATCCAATGATCCTGCTGACTCCCACCTTTGAGCTGGGTACCCTGCCCCCTGCCCTGGAAAGGAAAGCAGAACATGAGCTCTGCGGGGAACAGCAGTTGTGCAGGGAGACTTCGTCTTCATCCACTCCCACTTGCACCCTTGTCATGCCTGAGCAGACTATCTCTGATGAAGCACTCGCTGCCTCTGCTTAGAGTCAGCTCTTGCCCAACACAGGCTCAGGTGCTCCAGCAGGTTCCCTTCAGCCAGCAGACATCTGGGTCAGCTGTGTCCCCTGCATTGAGCCTCCCAGAAACTTGGGAGATCCTCGAACTCCAGCAGGCCTGCTCCGGCCAGCAAACTTTTAAGTTTGCGGCAGTTGTGGCTCCAGCACGAAGTCCTTTAGGAGTCATGCTTGCTTGCCTTACATGGGAGGAGCAGATGCAGGCCATGACAGAAGCTGGATTGACCTCCGTGGAAGTCCTTGCTAGCGCATTGGGAGGTGTGGTAATAGACATGCTTATGTCCCAAGCGGCCACCCCATCGCTATCGGACAAACAGCTGTTCAAGGAGGTCTTGGGTCTCTGTGCCCCTCCTGCACATGCAGAGTCTTTGGACATCAACACGGATGAGGAGGAGGAGCTCCTATTTATGTATTTGTCCAACAGCAAGCCCCGGACTCGAGCGTCCAGCCGAGCTCTGTGGCTTCCAAACAAAACCTGCTTCTGTCTCCATCGATACCAACCCAACTCTGCCCCAGGGCTTTGAAACCTCAAAGCCCTTGTTCAGAGCCTAGTGAGTTACCAAACTGTGCTCCCCCCAATGAAGGACAGGCACAAAGCTACAGCCATGTCCGGCCATGCTTGTCCCTGGAGCATGTGCGACATGGGGCCCCCATCCCCTTCTTGACTTTTATAGCTTAGTTCTATGATCAGCTGACAGCCAATATTCGTGGCACCTGGGTCCCTGTGGAGGCAGCAACTTCTGGCTATCTGCGACTAGGGTGACTCCTCCCCTCGCCAGATGTCCATATCCTCTTCCAGTGGATTGGGATTGGGAGGAATTTAATGCTGAGCAGCGGAAGTCCATCTCCGCATCCGCTGACGCCTTCCAGAGACTCGAGGAGAATGTTAGGGGCTATGTACCAAGGGCATCGTACTCTGACATCTAATTGGCGGCCTTGAGGTCTCTCTTGGAGAATCTCCAGTGCTCTGCTCAGGTCACAGAGGTAGTTCGGGACTGGCTTGACCAGGCAACTTTGCTCACGACAACCTTATCCAGAGGGATTGAGCACCAGGTTAGGAGAGTCTGCACACTAACGGCACACTTGCATTTGTCATGCAGGGACACCCAACTCCAGGGTTAGCAGTACGTGTGTGTAGAACAGAGTGTGTTTGGGGCCTCTCTACTGTGACACCCTGTTTGGGGGAGAGATGGTGCAGGTCGTTCAACGGATGCAGGACCATCTGACCCACACCGCAGAGTGTACCCAGACCAAGGTTTTCACTGACTCTGTTGTCCTTGGCTGCCGCCGCCTAGAAATGTGGCTCTCAGACAATGCCCACTCGCCCTCCAGCAGCGTAAAGTCCCAGGAAGAGCAGGAAGCGATCCGAGAAGGGCAAGTGCCATGTCAACACTTGTCTTTCAGCCTTTTGCTTTCAATGATAGTCCATCACAGATGATTTGTTCATCTTGAATGCCCTGAGACATGGCTATTCGACAAAGACATGCCTCCATTGTGCTGCCACCCAAGTGGTTCACATCTCCCATGCAGCACCAACGTACTGGTGTTCCAGGAGGCGATGCAGCAACAATGCCATAGAGCGGGTGGAGAATCCTTGTTTGCCCAGGCTCTACAACCTACTGTTCCTCGTTCCCAAGGGGGACAGAGGTTGGCATCTGGTCATGGACCTGTCAGTGCTGAACATATACTTAAAGTCAGGATGGAGAACCATCAATCAGTACTGGAAGCCCTTCAGCCCCAGGAATGGGTGACGTCCTTGGATCTCAAGGATGCATTCTTTCATATACCAATTGTGGAGACTTCATCTTAGTATCTGCAGTTCCCATTTTCAGGCCAGATCTACCAGGGCACTTCCATTCGGCCTTGCCAACACACCTCTAGTGTTCACCCCGTTCTGCAGACAGTTGCCGTGCAACTTCACCAGAACGCCATAGGCATTCATGTGTACCTAGATGACTGGCTGATCTGGGTGCTATGGCGCATAGATTTGCAGTGTCACACACAGACCATTCTGAAGCTTTTCAAATGCTAAGGCCTGATTGTGAACCTCTCAAAGTCCAGCCTAATGTTTGAGCAGATTTTTCTTTCTCGGCATCCAGTTCAACCTGGTCACCAACATCTGGCACCCTTTGGAAGATAAGTAGGAAAGACTCAAGCTGGTGCTCAAGGCATTCCTGACTCACAATTTTTTGCTTACCTGAGCAGTGGCAAACCCTGTTAGGCTTCCAGTCCTTGATGGACCCCCTGGGTCTCCTTTACAGTCATCACTTGCAGCACGTCAGATTAGACAGATGGTCGAGGGACCAAGGCTACCAAGCCACAGTGCTTGTCCTCTCAGAGGACTGCCTACACCTCCCTTGGTGGACCATTCAGGAAAACATCATGTCAGAACAGATGTTGGTACCCTTTGGCCCATGCAGTCTGTGTCCCATTACAGTCTGCATTCCATCACATAAACTGGTTGGAGATGGAGGAGATACACCTAGCCCTCCTCCACTTCCAGGACCTTGTGTGCAAACACGTCTGTGTTATGTGCAACAACAGGACTGTGATAGCCTACTTCAACCAGCAAGGTGGATCGTGCTCCTGGAAGCTGACAGAGCTGGCTGGACGCATCATACCATGGTGCTCTGAACACAATAGGTCATGTCCCAGGACTACAGAATTTCCTGGCCAACCAATTCTCGAGAAAAGGTCAGCCGGTAGGGATGGAGTGGTCGCTCCGTCCATGGATCGTTCAGGCCATGTGGGCCAGGTGGGCTACCCCACATATGGATCTGTTCACAGCAAGAACATATTTACATATTGGCCTTCCTGGATTCCCTGGCCCTAGCAGTAAACACTCTGTCCTTAGACTGGAGCAACCTTTGGGCATACATCTTTCTGCCTCCCCAGATCCTCCCAAAAGTTCTGTGGAAGGTTCTGTTCCACAAGTGCAGTTTGATGCTGCATGTGGTCGCCCACTGGTGACCGAGGACAGATTGGTCTGTGGACCTTCTGGAATTTAAGTGTCAAGCCTCTGCTACATTTATCAGCATGGCTGAAACTTCTGGTGCAACCACGGATGAGCATGCTCCACATGAACCCTCAAGTGCTCAACCTGCCCACTTGTCACACTGCATATCCACAACAGAGGTTTCTTCGAATTGGTCTCAGATAGAATTGCCAGAGGGGAGGCTTTGGTCCTCTTCTCAAACAGATAACTCAATTGTTTTCATATTAGTGCGCTACTTGGAGCCAACTAATGGCCATCATGCTGTCATCCATATTTCTTGTGAGTGATCTCAAATCTCAGTGCATTTTCAATGGTCAACATAAGTAATGACAGGAGAATGGCCTGGAGTTCCTTTCATGGCACACTCACTTGCTTCAAAGGGGTAAGTCTAGCTCTCACAAAAACAAATCAAAGTTCTGCTTGTTCAGCTTCCGGATCAGTCCAGCATAACCAGATACCCATGCCCATGGCATTCTCTAAGTCCAAGGAGTGACACACACTAGGCAGTGGGGTTTTACTTTTTAAATTCTCTGGGAAAAGGCAGGGACTTATTTGAACTGTTCTTGCCTCTTTCAAGTTATCTTTTACTGTTTTGAACATTGTACTTCAGTCGCTGTTTAGCCATATCGGTGTGTCCCGGTCAAGGTTAAATGACCAGAGTTTTTCTAGGAGAATCTTTGGTGTGATTAATGTCCTGAGAGCATTGTATGAAGCACTTTTTTGAGGATGTTTTGCTCGTTCTGACCGCTACAGTATAATCACACAAATTCCAGACTGTCCCAAGCACTTTGGTTTTGTCATCTTTAGGACAGTATTCTGTTTCACAGGTGTTCCTATTTTTCAACAACCATTTTTGGATCTTGAAATTACCTTTGTTTTGTGTTCTTATCAGATCTTGTTTCAGTTTCTCTATGTCACTAATACTGTGTACTGAGTCATTCAAGCTGTCTACATAGAGCTGTTCCATTACAATGTAAAAAATATCAGAATTTTCTAATGCATGTTCTTTAGCAATGTGACTGAGAACAACAGTTACTGCTGTAGGTGAGATTTTGTCCCCAAAGTGACCTGTTAACTCCTACACCTGAATCAGGTCTTCAGGGCACTCCCAGAATATGTATCAGTGGAAATTTGCATTTTGTGGACTGATCTTCACTGCTGAAATGTTTTAACAACTGCATATTCATTCTGTCTAAAGTATAAGGCAACATTAAGTATGTTGCTCTTCATGTTACTTCTCTGTGGAAGATAGTCATTTAGCAAATACCCTGTGTACCTTGCCTTCCCACCATAGACAACATGAACTGAGTCTTTCATTACCCCAAAGTGAGGTAGAAACCAATGTTTTCCTACCTTCATGTAGGTTGCTTTCAACTTCAGATGGAGGCACAGGCCAAGAGATGCCACGCACAACTTGATCTCTCATTTGTTCACATGAAATGTTCCATTCACATGGTTTATCTTTATTCAATTCCCCCACCCCAAATTATGCAAAAATTGAACAGCATAGTCATAACTGTTGGGCAAGTTTACCAAGGCGATTTAACTCCACAAGTTCCATCTTTCACTTTCGACACACTGTCTTGCGTAAGTTCTGTAGCTATCTTGGTCTGCTAAATGTTGTGGTACTTGTAGCATTTTGACTCCATGCCTGCACGCTCAATTCTTAGGAATTCCTCAATCTCACTTGTCACTGTGACTTGGGTGAAAAGTATGACAGAAGAGTCCTGGAATGCTAAGAAATGATTTTCAGCAGAAGGGAATGTGCGTAACGCACTGAAACAGTGAGCATGAACAAAAGTTCACTGAGCTTCAAATCAAAAGCACAAGCCAGATATGGCATCCAAAAGAGAAAAGATGATACAGGGAGCATGCACACCTGGGCCCGTATGCATAAAGGAGGTGTAACTTACCCATGGTAGAACTTAAAACAGTTTTAGTGACCCCTCAGTTCATATTGTAAGAAAATCGGTATGCATAAAAGCTGGTGTAGTTATACCCGGTGTAACTAATCCATGGGGCAGTTACACCACTATTTAACTGAAGACCTTGCAAAGGGATAGTGCACTTATAACAGTGGGGCATAGACCTGCAAGTTTTAATCCCCTTTCCTGACACTGGCCAGCTGACCTGTCCCAGGTGAGCACAATGAGGCCAGTCGTGTGACTGCTGTCCCCTTTTATTGACAGAGTGCATTAGGTGACGAGGGGGGCAAGGGACTTCAGATTTATGTCTGTCAAAATGAAAATGGGTGTATGCACAGTGGTCAACAATGGCAACATTACTAATTTTATGAGCAAGACTAGGCAAGTAGCCATTGAATGGCAAACGCAGGTTCGACCGGTTTGGATACCGTGTGTATCTCGTCAGGAACCATTAAAAAAAACTGTTGATACCCAAGTATCATGCTGTTGTAGTAACGCTACACATGGGTTTGTTTTTACGTTTCAGCAGCACTATGACGTAATACGATAGTATGTTTGTCATAATCTGAATCTGGTTCCCATTGGCTATAATGGGTCCAGAATGGGAATACCCTGGCTGGGGATCTTACTCTGATTTTGACCTGGTTTG
The DNA here is from genome assembly GCA_964020975.1 of Hermodice carunculata. NCBI lineage: Eukaryota > Metazoa > Annelida > Polychaeta > Eunicida > Amphinomidae > Hermodice > Hermodice carunculata. The sequence continues at coordinate 3,862,601 of OZ026622.1, forward strand.
GTGCAAAATATTTATGTTAGGTTGACCGGAAGGGACACCCTAAGGTTTGGTGGCCCTTGCCCTGTGTTGGGGCCCAGGAAAGTGTAGATGCACTGTTCCTGTAGCATGTTCATATCTGTGTGCAGTTTTTTTTTTTTTTTGAAAATTCACATGGGTGTCTGAATCTATGCATGCTTATCATAGGAATGTGAGCCAAAACAATAAAAACTAGAACAGGCTGATTTTCCTACGGAAAATCAAATGTCTCCCCGTGCGCCCTCACCAGAAAAGTCTTACATAGAAACATAATCACACAAAATGTCAACCTCTTTAAGACAAATCTTTCTCAAGTGCATCTGCAATGATTTTTAAAAAGTGGCCATCTGACCTTGAAAATACATCAAGGTCACCCATCTACAATCCCAAGCAAGATCATATACAGGAGCATCTTCACATAAAGTTTCAACTTCCCAAGTCAAATATTCCTTGAGTTATCACGTCCACATTGATTTTAGACTAAATGCTCAGGTGACCTTGAAAAATAGGTCAAGGTCATACATCTGCAGTTACCAGCAAGGTCTTACAAAAGTCTACATAGAAACATAATCAGACAAAATGTCAGCCTCTTTAAGTCAAATCTTTCTCAAGTGCATCTGCAATGATTTTTAAAAAGTGGCCATGTGACCTTGAAAATAAGTCAAGGTCACCCATCTACAATCCCAACCTAGTTCATATTATGGTACATAATCTTGCAAAATTTCAACCTCTTAAGTCGAATCCTTGCGGAGTTATTGCTTCTGCGTCAATTTTACATGACATGGCCACGTGACCTTGAAAAAAGGTCAAAGTCATACATCTGCAGTTTAAAGCAAAGTCTTACAAATATCTTAAATAGAAACATAATCACACAAAATATTAACCTCTTAAAGTCAAATCTTTCTCGAGTGCATCTGCAATGATTTTTAAAAGTGGGCATGTGACCTTGAAAATAAGTCAAAGTCGCCCTTCTACGATCCCAACCCAGTTCATAATTTGGTACATAATCATGCAAAATTTCAACCTCTTAAGTCAAATCTTTGCGGAGTTATTGCATCCGCGTCAATTTTACACGACATGCCCATGTGACCTTGAAAAATACGTCAAGGTCACCTATCTGCCATCCCAAGCAAGGTTTTATATGGGAACATCTTCAAAAAGAATTTCAACTTCCCAAGTCAAATCTTTCTTGAGTTATTGCGTCCGTAACGCACACAACAATGTGTTGAAGAAGAACAAAAAGAAGAAGCGGAAGAAACGACGCAAAAACAATATGTCCCCCCCCCCCCTTGCACGGAGAGACATAATTTTTTACTGATTTTATATCTGTGCATGATAAACAATAAACTTATATGTATGTATTTAACCCTCAAAATGTGTCTGTGTTATGGGTAAGATGACGATGTAAGTGATCATTGGAATTTCAATTGAACATTAAAATTTCTATTTACCCCATATAACCCCCTTTTTCCAAGTCCAGTCACAACAACCATGGCTGCACAAGGTATGGACAGCACAGCCAAAAAGAGGAGGAGGGGAATTGGCAACATGAAGAAAAATAATGTTGTCTAGCTATGCCCCACTGTTATAAGTGCGCTATCCCTTTGTTAGCTGCATATTGTAAGAAATATTCAAATAGACATATGCAATGTATACATTTTTAAACAAGTAATGGTCAGTAGATTGTGGAAAAAGCAAACATTTTGATCCTGCCATTAATTGTCACATAAACAACAGTTTGTTTGATCAGAATATACACTTCTGTGAATGACCTTTCATTAAATGCATACTTTTCATATGTTTGTATGCACACTTTTTACCCTCGGCACATAAAGTGCCGGAGGGTATTGTCGTCCTTTGCGTTGTGCTTCGGTAACTCTGGAATCTCTTTGCTGGCATTGTTGGGTTTGATATTTATGAATATGGGTAATGTTTTTCTACATAAGTGTATCATAGTAGAGACGTCCGTCTGTAGAACTTCAATTGTTTAGTGAGGGACTCGAAGAAGTCTACTCCTTGCATTTGATACTCTATAACAGTGATTCAATCACTTAACTTATTAATTAGATAATATATCAGATTCATAAATATCACAAAAACGATGTAGGCCTACTTTCTACTTTTGCTATAAACTCAGCTGACGAACTAGTCAGAAGAACCAAAATAGTGATAGGCCTACCAATTCTCCTTTGTCTTTTGCAGAAGTAATAAGATTTGGATTTTGAGTAGTTGGGCCTGTACATATTGGAAAGACTATAGTCTGTATTTAATGAAGAATATTTCATAAGTTGAGAGGACTGGTTTAAAACCACCAGTTGCCTTTTGTGGGTGACTGCCTGTCTCAAGTCAGGAGTGAAATTTGTCTCTTCACATTGGTATTGGAAGATGAATGTTGATGCTTTGGTAACTCTGGAATCTCTTTGCTGTCATTGTTGGGTTTGATATTTATGAATATGAGTTATGTTTTTCTACATAAGTGTATCATAGTAGAGATGTCCGTTTGTCTTGTCGACATTACTGCGATTTGTCAAAAATACTGACCACAGCTTTCCCAATTTTTTGTCAGAGATGCATCTTATGATGGACCAGGTTCCAATTCAAAACTAGCTTCCTCTTTGTATTTATAAATCTTTCATGAAACTTTAAAGTATTTATCTTGTAGGCCGTCTTAGTGGTGCACAAGGGGACGACTTAACCATATATCTCAAGAAGCATCCAATGCAGATGCCCCAATTTTTTTTCACAGATGCACATCATAGTGGACTGCATTCCTGTTGAAAACCAGCTTCTTCTTATTTTTAAACTTGTTACGAAATTTTGAAGTGTTTATTTGATAGCAGACTGGGTGACGCACAGTACAGTGGTCTCTGTCACCAGAACTTGCCCCAACAACACACTCAAAAGTGCCCCTTCATTTCACAGACAACAATATGGAAATTGTCTGCAAAGTATTCTACTGTGAAGTCTAAAAAAAAATGCATAATTGAGGAAAAAAGATTGTGGGCGCCAAGAGTAATGTTCTCTGGACACTATTTTTACTTTACGGAGCCGTAAAAAGAGATATTGCACTTATAATACTGTGGCATAACTGGAAATGGCAGCCTTATTAATGCGGACCCTTTAGTCAATGTTTCGTATTGAAGATGTCTAGTTTTTCTTTTTGGTTGTTGAATGTGTAGACTGTAGACTCGAGTGTTAAAAATGTTTTTCATTCTACAGCAACGATTATAATATTACTGCAACAGATCTGAGGAAATGTCACACATTTCGCAATAATATCAGAAGCATTGTTTCAGAAGGCAAAGTATGCTAATACTTAGAATACGTCAACGCAGACAAGGTCATTTGATGATTCAGATATTTGAAATTCATTTTGCCAAACAGTTTGCTTTGATCCTTTATATGAGTGAAGACATAATATGTGTTTTATATGTTGCATGAACTGTACTCAGGATAACACATGATTGGCACAAGTGCTACTATTAATTTTGTCTGGTACCACAGAAACTGTATATAGGATTGGTGGACATATATATCTCCTTTTAATATAAAGGGTCTAAAAAATAATTCAATTTGCATTGAATGTTGGCAAATTTTGTTTAAAGATGTTCTGCTTGAACTCTCATATTATATTATGATATGCAATAATTAGTCCCCCACCAGAAACCAGAAGGGGACTCTAGGTTTGCAACCTGTCTGCTCGTCTGTCTGTCCTTGCGCAGGGGCTAGGCGGTTCCAAATTTCCTTTACCCTTGGGCCCATGCTAACCTAATTTTGCCTGTAGACCTTTCCTTGAATAGCGGAGTGTAACGTGCCAAAATTGGGTCACTTTGACCTATTTCTCCATCTTTAACCTCACAAGAAGTTTCGGCTTGTGCAAGCCATATTTCTTAACTATACTGTGGAGACCAGGGGTCCACCCTGCTACCATTTGTATAGATATTGTACATTGTAGCCTCTCTCTCTCTCTCTCTCTCTCTCTCTCTCTCTCTCTCTCTCTCTCTCTCTCTCTCTCTCTCTCTCTCTCTCTCTCTCTCTCTCTCTCTCTCTCTCTCTCTCTCTCTCTCTCTCTCTCTCTCTCTCTCTCTCTCTCTCTCTCTCTCTCTTTCTCCTGCTAGCCCTGTTCAAATACCAGTCATGAAATTACTGGTCTTACCTGTACATGTATATTCAAAGTAACTTCCAGTTCCAGGTAGTGTGATACTGATAACGCTGTGGAGTGTGAGTAACCTACCTGCATTAACTGTTGTAGAAGTACCAGTAATTATATTTTAGAGTGGCTTCCCACTAAGGAAACAAGATATTGTCAACACCTTACCTGGATGTGAATATTGTGTAAATATCTGCATTACTCGCAGTAACAACTTTCATTTCTTACCTGCAATTGATTCATCTGGGAAGCACATGCATTTATTATTATTTAAGCTGTGAACAGCAACTTACCTGAAATAATTTTTACTTATTTAGACTACAAATTTATCATTTAGATTGTCCATGGTACTGTAAAACCTCTCGCTGTATGACTAACGGCTTCATTGTAATTTGTATTATGGCTGGAGAAGCCATTATAATTGTGTAATGGCTGGAGAAGCCATTTCTTATCACTTGACTCTGACTTTGAGTACTTGTTTCTCATTGTTTAGGATACAAAGAGAAAAGAGGCTACTATTTACTGGAGTTATGGTATTTTGACTTGGCTATGTATTATTTATTGTGTATGTGAACGTTCAACTTACTTTCACAGTAGACTATTTCAGGGAAGCTAATTACAAGTTGAGGGAAGCACCTCATATATTTGGAAAGCAGTCACTTCTATTGTCAAATGCCATTGGAATATTGTTTAGCATTGTAGTGGAAAAGAAACCTGATTTTAGATTATTGTAAACTCATTAGGTAAACATCATGTGTTGCTCATGTGCTTGGTCAAGCTATCATTGCATGCATTTAATCTATTTAGCTGGGAAGCTAAATTATCTACGTTGAAAGCCTGCGCTTCCCTGGGGAAGCCCGTGTTTATTTCACCAGGATTGACACAGGTCAGCAAGTACATTGTAGTAACCTCAGTTGTACTGGGCACGTGCGGTTGTAAAATTTTAGCACGTGCAGTCATGAAATCGACAAACTCTGAGTTGGAGCGCTGCCAAGTTTTGCTTCCCCCAATCAAATTGCGGGAAGCACAGACCTGACTTCCCAACCGATCAAAAGGCTGGGAAGCGGGGAAGCCTTTCCCCAGAAGGTATAAATATTTCAAGCAAACCAAAAAGGGTGCTCCTCACATTTCACTGTCTTTTGAATCGGACAGCAAAATCCGGAATTTGCAGAATGTCCAGTGGGCAGATTCTTGCCACTGGAGCATGCAGTACTACAGGCACATGTAATTTTACTGGGTAAGCTCCAACAAAAGTAAAACGCTTTGTGGAGAAGTTTGGCAACTTAGGGAGGGTCCCGAATATGGATTATGGTACAACAGGGCTGGGGATAATGTAAATAGTGTGGCGTACTGTTGAGTGTTGTAACAATGTAAGTAGCCAGTGTTTTGTGATGTGATATTGTGATAGTACTGCTGCAGTATTGTATATAGAAAGTGTTTTGCCATGGCATCCGATGATTGTAAATATGTATAAATTTCAGTGTGTGTGGTGTTATTAAATTGTTAAACTTTACGCAACTCTTACTGGTCTTGGTGTGTATGAAAGTGAATAATTGACGCGTGGGGTTTCTGAAAGTCTTGCGTGAAAGTTGAAACTGCAGAACTTAACAGAATGAATGTCTCCAAACGGGAGAATGGTGAATGTGAAAAATGCCCAGGCCAGAAATTGAACTTGCAACATTGACGTTGCCTAGATTTGAAGTCCCAAGTAAAAAATTTAGATATCCATTATTGTGAGCGTGTCCGGGGAACCTGCCTGAAGCTGAGAACCTGAGCGGCAAAATCCATCGGTATAAACACGCTACCAAAACTTAAGCTGATCATTTTGCCGACTTTGCGGAGAGGCAAACCCCTGGCACGTCACAATACTTAAAAGACATCTAATACACAACTTAACAACCAAATTGCATTTAGGTGGACAGATTGAGTAGGTAGCCGGCAAACTTGAATCAAAAGTGATTAAACATTGGAGAAAATAAATGTATTTGTTAACAAAACCTTCATCTTGCATATGTTTATGAAAAGTAACTTTTTGCGTGCAATATACAAAAAGCATTTAACTTATCTGAAATGAACCTCACCGCTCTCGAACACAACTTTTAATGTATGTATATATATATTTGTTGAAAACCATGTATATCTTTATCGAATGCATAGAAAAACAAACGTCAATAGATGTTACCCTCCATTGGTCAATGTAGCCGCCCGGGTAAAACCAGAGATACAACCTTTAGAATTACAATATTTGGCCTAAAAACTCTGGAAACCTGTGTTTGGCACATTTAACGTTAACCTCAGGAGTGAGATGCCAAACTCCACCTCAAAAAACAAAACAAAACAAAACAAAACAAAAAAAAAACAAAAAAACAAAAAAACCTCCTTACAGAAACTTCCTGTAAAATTGATATCGTTAATAAATTTCGAGTGTATATATTGAGGGTCAGACCTAGAGTGACTGAATACCTGCATTGCAATCGTACAAAAAAACCCAAACCACGTGACCATGCTTCGCACCCCCTGTACTTACTTCACCCCTTCTCCGTCACATAGGCTACTTTATTGCGTAACACATTAAAAAAAACAAAAAAAATCACGATTTACTTCGAAACGCAGGAATATTTCAATCGTGTTCCATAAGACCTAATCAAAGGACATTTCGCTGCTGTACATTTCATGGGATAGGCGTGTGTCATGCACTAAAAATTGGGTCACTATAACCTTTATGTTTGACCCCTCATATGATTTTACCTTGACTAGGCCTAATATCCTATACCCTAGCCCACACCAACCAAATTTTGTGTGTAAACACTTCATAGAATAGCCAAGTGTCATGCGCCAAAATTGGATCACTGTGACTTATTTCTTGCCTTTTCACCCCATAACGTTTCAGCTTGTTCTATGCTAGCCATATTCCCTGTTCCACAAGAATTGATTCTACCACATTTGGTGGCTGGACACTTCATGGCATAGGGGTGTGTCACACGCTAAATTGGGTCACTGTGACCTTGATCTTTAACCTCTTATATTGTTTTAGTTTGTCCAGGCCATACTTCATATACGGTAACATGTACACCAACCATGGTGTGTTGACACATTATAAGTTAGGGGTGTATCGCACACCAAAATTGGGTCAACTGTATTACCTATTCCCCGATGGGGGATTATTTATTGCTATGCAATACTTGATTTTGTTTAAAGTGACCTATACTGCGACATTATTCGGTCACTTGTGACATTCATTTACTGATATTGTTTCAAAGCATGTTCCATATTATATAAATCCATGCCCCTAGTAGATGAAAGGCCAGGCCGGGTACCATGGGGGTCCAGGTTCAGCTTTTATCTCTTCCTTGGCATGCACATTATGCTTATTATGCTGGTAAGGACAGCAGCGTGCCTACTATACCCATATGGTAGACAAAGCAAATAATTAACATCCGCTGTTATCTGGTACTGGGTCACTAATTAAAGGCCCCTCCACTTAATTGTCTATCAGTGATAAAGCTGGACTGCATGCTGTGCCTGAACATACAGCTACTTGTTCCCAGTTCTAAGGTCAAGTTTCCAGCATGATTTTGCAATAAAATATTTAGTTTCAAGCAAACTCTCTTTGTTTTTCATACTAATAATGGATACAGTGTGGATTTCTGTAATTATAGTATTTTCATGTGCAGATTTGCAGTAGAGCAAACACATTTAATATTCAGATAGTGCGTCCATTTGGCATGTTCACTAATGTTCACACACTACAATTTTGTTTATTAATGGTAACAGCACAAGGTATGTCAAATGGAGCTGATCTTTCGTACTGTTGGTATGACTATTTGACATTTTACCATATATGAACATTCACTAAATGTACCTGTGGTATGATTATTTACTTTACATATAATAACAGGTCCCTCGTATACAAGGAAATTGATTTCTACTGACACTTACACCTCCGTTAAACTATCTCCCTGGCAGGTTTAGAAATCTAGGGCAGTTTAAGGCCATTTACACCATGGATTAAGCTATACTTCCTTCTTACATACGGATTCTTAAACCAGGTGTAACTTTACACCAGGGGTAACGTTGCAACACCTTTATGCATACAGATTAGACTTTACACCATGGTTGTTCCCTGGAATAAGCTAAACCACAGATAAACCACCTTTATGCATATGGGCCCTGGAGTCACCATTGGATCCATAGGAATTGAGAGATAATGCTATGGGGCTGTCATTTTTTTTTTTTTTAATCAAGTGAGTGAACTTAACTTGATTTCTTGGGCATTTGCCCCGGAGATACCTATTCTGTCCCCTGTCTAGCCAGTTAATGTCATAAGCACAATGCCCAGTAATTGAGGACAAATACAGATGAAGGACATAGTACAACACCATAGGTCACTTATGCTGGTTTCCACACACTAAGGTGCTTTGCCAGAGCCCCCAATTAAAAATGTCCATGGATCCAGTACCATACCTGCCGCTAAATTCATCCTCATTGGATCCATAGGCACTGTGGTGTGGCACAGCACACCTAATAGCAGCCATGTGGACTAGTAAGCATGTGCAAAAATTGATAGGAAATGAAAAACTCATTTTTGTAAATTTAGCATTGAACTTCAAATCAAAATGCCAAGGTAATTTGTGTCTATATCATCTTCTTTTTATATGTACTTACAACAAGTGCACAGTGATCCAAAGGATCTATGTCCCCTGCCACAATTATTTTGTTTCCTGAGATGTGTTCCTGGACGGATGGACGGCTACAAGTTGTACATGCTTCAAACGGTGCCACTACACACAGGGATTGGTGCCACTACACAGAGGGACACCATCTCTTTCCATGACCATAGTTCAGGTGCTACTACACATAGGGTAGGCGCCACTACAAGCAAGCAATCAAAGCATGACAGTACAGAAGAAACCTATACCATGTATACAGCATGTCTAGATGCACACCAGTTGATATGCTCTTGGGCCCTGTGACCTTGACAATAGGTCAAAGTCAAAGACAATATGGCACATGTGCCCTTGGTATGATGCATCTCTGGTATCAATTTCGTTATTCTATCTCTAAGGGTTCTGGAGATATGCTGTCAGACAAATGAAAACGGATATGTTCTTGGGCCCTGTGACCTTGAAAATAGGTCAAGGTCAAAAACAATACACAGCACACATACCTGTGGTAAGATGCATCATTGGTGTACATTTCATCATTCTATCTCTTAGGGTTCTAGAGATATGCTCCCGGACAGACGGACGGACATCTCTAGTATGTTACACTTATGTATTAACAATGATCGTGAAGTGAGTGTTTAAAGTAATTGATTATTGTCACCTCTACACCCAAGTGATGAAATAGGAGGAGCAAGCAATGAATGATGGTTTCCGACTGTAGACGGACAAAAAAAATCTCTAGGTGGGCTTAACTTTACGTTATAGCATCTATCGCCCTACCGCCACTTCTATGTTAGCCCATCCTAAATCTATAGATTAGTATAATCTACTAGTGTGTTGGAATGAGTGTTGTATTTTGTCAGTATTGTTCCATATCTATGGAAACACTTCAACAGGGTTTTATATAGCTTTTTGGTGTCATAGGTTTTGTGGCATAGTTTTTTCATCCATCTTCTTCTTCTCCTTACAAATTCACTTATATGTGATGTGTTTCTGCTAATGCCTAAAACCTGTCCAATGACCACACCATAAGCTAGGTTCTCTCGAATGTTTCCAATGATACCAGGATATGAAACTATGTAGAATTTGAATTGTTATTGTTTGTTAAATATCCTTGTCACATAATGTTTGTTGTCAATCCCTATTTCAAGATCCTCACTAACGCTGTGTCCACCTATGCCTCCTTTGGTGGCAGGGGACAATAAGGTAAATATATTAAACCTCACTAAACATGGATATTTTGCTTCAAGTTTGTTTAGCATCACCTAGCTACCACATTAAAAATTATATGGTGCTTAGCAAGTACCTTTTTATGAGAAAAAAATTGCACCAAAATCCTGAAACGTTGCCCTGTACTTTGATTTTTTTCCTATCAAAGGTATTTGTTCTTGGAAAAAAATGATACATAGTTCCGTTAATACAGGTGCATGTGTGTTTGGGCACCAGATGTCATCTTTTATCCCCCCTCCCCAGTTTTAGAGATCAAAGTTTCCCAAGAAAAATTGTTCTGCCCCACACTGAAGGGTCCCCAGAAGTGCGAGCAATTGGCAGAGTGGCTTTAGAGAAGATTTTTTATAGTTTTGCCAAGAAACGAACAAAAAAACTTATGAAGAATCCAAAAATAAAGTGAATGTCAGCATTTGTAATCAGCCTGGTAGAGACCTGTCCAAGTTATATCCCCACCAAGTTTAGAGTGGAACCGACTTACGGTCATGGAGAAGAAGTCAAAAGTGTAACTTGTGGACGTTAATGGACAGAGGGTTGGCGGGCGACAAACCATCCTATAAGCTAAGCTGACTGACAAGTCACTTGATCCAAAAACCAGTCAACGGAACTGGCCACAGTTGAACTAATAAATATGGATGAACTGAATACGGGTCAGCTTCCACTTGGCATATCTCTTAATTTTCAAAAGCTCTCTATACCTTAAACCAGACTTTTTTTTCAAATGAAACTATGATGGGTTTTTTTCTCTCAAGAAAAAGAAGTGCTACGTGGGGACTTACTATTAGTTAGAGCGTGACAGAAATGTGCCTCTGAGAGCAGTAAACAGCGAAAATGATCTGATGACTGATCATGGTAAATTCACTGATTTTCAGCAAATTTCTTGTCTCAACACCAGTGGTAGTGTCTGTGAAGAAACAAGTTTTGACATAGTATTACAGTTTCGTCCACGTAGGCTAATCTCATTAAGATCTTGTGTATAGTAATTAAGTACTCAGACACCATAACAACCAAACAGCGGCGAAGCAATTCACTCATGCATGTGTGTGTCACGCGGCCGCTCTGATTACATAAAGGTTTTTTTTTTTGTTTTGTTTTGTTTTTTGATACGCTATTAGACACAAACAAAAGCGTCTCATTCGTTTTCTTTCCCTTTTTCAACTATATACTTTTAAAGCCAGTTAATATTTTATTCTTGGGAAAAAATAATCCTTCGTCGAATTGGCGCTTAGAAGATGCTTGTCAACAACTTCCGTTCAATGTGCTAGTATTTACATTGCATTCATGAGCTATGTCTTGCTGAGGTCCGGTGACGGACACATTGTCGAATTCCACTCCACGAATGACAATTTCACCGATCTTCAGCTTCTTCCAAATCAAACTGTGTCAACAGATAAAATAATCGAAGATAAGAACAGCCGAATGATCAATGACGTCGAACACAATTTTACTTTTTTAGTCGAAAAGTGCTAATCATTTTAATCAAAATTTCTACGATAGTTCAACAACAGTCTGCAGAATTGCCAGACGACTATGCCACTGGATGTTACTGTTAGGCCTACAACCTTTAGACCTACAGGGAGACTGTAAAATTGTGTTCGGCCTTCACTCTGGCCCCTATGCTATGGCTATGGATAAAGGAAACACTAGGGTAGTAGGGTCTAAACCACAGGGAGACTGTAAAATTGTGTTCGGCCTTCACTCTGGCCCCTATGGATAAATGCCTTTATCCATAGGGGCCAGAGTGAAGGCCGAACACAATTTTACAGTCTCCCTGTGGTTTAGACCCTAGTGTTTCCTTTGTTCCTGAGCTGCACGTGGACGAAAGCAACAATAAAAATGGAAAAATAAAATACCTCTGTTTATTTTATTTCATATCAGCGAACGGCGAAATCTGAATTGTTGTTTTGTTAGTCACATCGATAGAGGCGGTGTGCCTCAATCAAAGAGAATCTGCTGCCTACTATTCCTGGAGAAAACGACCCCCCCCCCCTCCCCCAATTTAATGGGTCGATCACTTGTCGGCCATATTTCGATTAATAGTTGTATTTCGGCATCAAAGTTTGTTGGCCAGTTCTGACCTTTCGGTTTTTTGTTTTTTTTGTTTTTGTTTTTGCTTCCTCTGTTGTGACGATATTTTGACATGTCGGCATATTGGTATGACCAGCTTCTGTTGTGCCAAAGCCTAAGGCACGCGCTTAAAACTGAAAGTTTGAATCTAGCTCCTTGCTGCCGACGCTACTTCAATCGGCCCCCAAACCAAAGTGGTGCAGTAATGCCAGTATGGTAATGTTGGCACCCTGCCAGTTGGCTGCGTCACGCGATTCTCCAGGACAGCAAGCAAATGATTGACAGCTCTGCAGCCCCGACTTCCAGCTGCATGGTCCAGACCGGTGTGTGCATGTTATAGCCACGCGGTCTATTTTATGTATGCATGTATGTAGGTATGTATGTATGTTACCGGCCCATGGCATGTATGGGCTAACCGGTTATTGCGTATCAAGGGTTTCCAACTCAGTACTGAAAGCGAAGCACTGGTCACTATTACACTAATCTCACAAGTCACATGTAACTTACAAGTTTAACTTTTACCATTCGAACAATCGTACTTGCAGGCCTCGACGTGTACGAATACACTGTTCATGTTTCTGGAACAAAATTAAACGTGAAAGACCGCGGTAGCGCCCATCGGTCAGTGAGTACATGTAGCTCAATTATTTTATTGGCAGTAAAATCTTAACACTGGAGTATTTCTGATGAAGTCCACTCGAGTGACCGGATAGGCCTATATATATGGCTAGTTGTCACGAAACGTGAACAATTGGGGTTTAAGTCTCTAGTATAATTAATTTAGCTATTATGATTGTATAAGTACCGTTATCTTATGTCCCACGATGAGATCTTTCGGGGGATATATGGTTTTGTATATCTAAGATCGAAACTTCTTTCTAATTTTGTTGAAAATGTGCCAAATTTTGGCGATTTTTGTGTCATTTCTTTTCAATTATTTTCTAAAATTATGATTTACCTAAATACAATGCTATAATATCTCCAGGTTATACTGAAATTATAATTGCCTATGTTTTGTGAATAAAGAAACAGCAAAGTTAACATATATGATGGAGATCGTAGATTTTGGAAAATAGCTTTATGCTGGTGTACTTTTTTGAAACCATGAGTATGCGCTCATTCAGGCATACCTATCTAGAAAAGAAATGAGGTCACAAATACTTTATAACATTGGATATTAGGAGCTTGATGCAGGCACATGAAACGATCACGTTTTGCAATTGTAAAGATGTTAGTTTACGAAATTTTTGGATATAAATGATGCGGGGTAGTTTTTAGTGAAGCCATGGGTATGCTGTTTCGTTCTACACAGTGGGCAGCAATTTATATATTAGTGGCAGGTATTATAGTACATACAGTTAATCGTCCAACTGCGCCTTAGGAATATGCCAAACCTTGAAAACGGAGATCCATTTTCCTCCCATTTATTAACCATTTCCCTCAAATCTGAAATCGCGGGTATGCTGAAGCCATGAGTATGGAAAAACAGGTATGTCAAATATCAACTGTGGTTGCCATCTATATCTAAACTATTCGGATGTAGCAGCAGCAAATCAGCAAGAACGTGATGCAGCAACAAAACCACAATGCATATATGCGTAAGTAACTTTCTTTTCCTAACAGTTATGCAAGTTTGGTGAAATTACGTTTGATCAGTAAACAGCAAATAGGAGACTAAGGTCCATGGCAGTACTTTTCATGGGCATTAGTAAATAATCTTGTAAAAGTGGTGAAGGATTGGTGTGCCAAAATAGACGTGGGTGATAAAAACACAAGTTTAGTCTACTTACGTCATGTAAATTAGCACAAGTAAAGTGCATACTCATGGTATCATGCATACTCATGGCTTCATTTGTTTTTCAAATCACATTCAGAGAAATTATATCTTTATGCATTGGTCGTTTTCATACTATTATTGAAAATTGTGTTGGAAAATACTCATGCAACACATTTGGGGGGCAATTTGTAAATCATTATGCAGTATTTGATATTTTTCATCTATTAACATTTAATTTGACATAAAGAAGCATACTATAATCTTCAAAAAATGAAGCCTAAATGAAAGTGCATGTGCCAATTTAACATGATTTACATTCAATAGCATAAAAGCCATATGTTGAGCTGTAATTTGATGATAAAATTTTATGGGGTTAGAAATACTGATGCATGTTCATGGTTTCTATAAAATATGGAATCAAAATTCAGAGAGGTTATATCTTTCTGCAATTGATCGTTTAATATCATTTCAAGAATTTGATGAGGGCACTTACATATTACTTTTTAGGGACGATTTAAGAAATATTGCTTTTATGAAATAACGGATTACTCTATTGATATTTAAAAAAACTCTAATCAAACTTCACAAAACACTGAAATTATGAAAAAACTAAAGGCTAAGGTGCCAAGTCAGCATTATTCGCGTTCAAATAATAAAAATATACATGGCCAAAAAAGTTTTGTTTTAAGGCTTAACTGGGCATAAATATATCAGTATATACTCCTGATTGCATGTACCAAACTACAATGAAATGTAATAAAGTTTTCAAGTAGAGTGGTACCTGCTGTATGCATCCACTGCCGTGAGCAGCCACATTGTTTTTTGTGGTAACTAGGCTTGGACATAGGAGTCAATTTCTTTGTAAAATTTACCTGTGGTGACAGGTCACCTGCTGTATGTGGCCACTTTTTCTTGGCAGCAGGAGTGGCCACATACAGCACGTACCACTGTATATCGAAAATTCCTAGCCTAAAACCTAACACATTTATTTCTTTTGCCTTTTGCAATCTTCCCTAAAGTGTGAACATTTAAAATAGAATTTAATTTTACATGGATATTGCTCATGGATTTTTATTACTACATTCTTTATTTCCAGCATGCTCGTCAAAATACCTTTTAGCAGACTGTACACTGAGTGAAAAGGAAGCCATGACAAGTGTATCTGAAGATAAAGATATGCTTCCAAAGAGACGAGCAAAAGTCTATGACTATAGTTTGGTGAAGATCATGCTAATGAAAGCAAAGAAGCCCTTGCATTATGTTGGAAAAAGTATTGAGCCTTAATCAGATGATGAAGATGATGACTTAATGGTTTCCTTTTACCGGCAAAGCCGAAAAGAGAAAGGAACGTTAGTTGAACCTGGAATTGAAAACATCGCTCCAATATAAAAGCAAAATGATATTGTCATGTTTCTTTCTCGCCAAAAGAGAGTGGGTAGCACATGAAGAGTTGACAGATGTTTGCATATCAATGTCGACCTCGCCAAATACAACTGTCATTAGAACTCAAATTCAAATGCACTAGTTTAAAATCTGATTATGCGCTGGAAATAATGGAAATTGGTGCTGTAGTCTGCTAGTCATTGAAAACATGATAAGAAGCATGGGGCTTAACTTTGCATATAATCTTTGAGGGACACGACGATTTGTGGTTCCATCAAGAACTAATAGGTGTTTTTGCAGATTTCTTTTTACGAGTTTTGCAATGTTAGTTACGATTGACTTTAATTATATTTTATACGAAAGACACCAATGCTAGAGGCCAAATCCTTATGAGACACAAAGTTTGAATAAAGTACATTTAGTTAAATGTCTGAAAAAAAATATTTGAGAGAAAAGGCTCAGTGAGCCATTTTTTTTTACTCAGTTTACCATTAAAATTATATTATTCTAAACAAGAGTCATGTTATTTTACCTATAGGTATACTGATAGAATAATACTTTTAAAAATAAAACCATGGGTATGCATGAAGCCGTGAGTATGCGTTGTTTTCTTTATTCTTGAAAACATTTTTGAAGGCATTGGATCTGTGTACTATACCCACATATCTTGTGCACATTGTCCAGGTTATATTGAAGACCTATATGTACAATATAATTATTTCTAAACCTTTTTATTCCTATTATGGCAGAAAATATGAAACCATGAGTATGCCAGCTTATCCTGGCAAAAAATTAAAAGCATTAAGAAAATGAACAGTTTAATCAGCAAAAGAGGCAAGCGAGAATGCTCATTAAAAACCAAAACTCTTAATAAAATGTTCTTGAAGGTTATGTTCCTGATTTTGGCGTCACGTAATTCCTGAGACGAATGCTAAAGTTTATTTTAATGAAACCGTGGATATGCATTATTAAATTGCTTTATAGTTTAAATATATGAAACATATGTCGACAGTGCACATCCCTTTAGATTTGTATGCTTTTCCAGATACTCTGTGATTCACTTTGTCCATAAATCATGGACTAGCATAATGGTGACAAGAAGTGTAAGATCGTCATGTTTATTAGAGTGTAAAATTGTCAGTGATACCAATTATTTTCACATTACATCTTTAAATTTAGAAATAAGATATTTTTCCATAATGCAGTCTATAATAAAGTACATGATGTACAGAGATTAAAAATATATCAAGAAATGTCTTGTAGAATTTTTCATCATAATCACTTCATACTAAAATAAATAAGTCGTGTGCATACTCATGGTTTTAAGTAGTTTGTATCTTAATTTTCCGTGCATCCGTACAGTTCTAATTTTCGGAATTAAGTTACCCAAATTTTTCCACAACCTCCCTAACATGTATACATTATATACGCAAAAGATAGTAATCCTAGCATAAAGTTTAAAAAAACCATGTCTGAACCCCATTTGTTGACGTTTCGTGACAACTGGCCATATATATATATATATATATATATATATATATATATATATATATATATATATATATATATATATATATATATATATATATATTTTGATAGTTGTGGCACACACAGCAGGCTCGATCTGTTGACAATATGCTGGGATTCTCGATACCCAAAATAATAATGCCATGGCTAGTGCTTGTGGAAGGTGATTCGTAAACTGTGGCACTGAGAGTGGTTCTGCATGTACGTGTACCTCGTCCTCGTCATTTTACCACTGAGTACTGTGCAAAATAAATCCTTACGTTCTCTTAGTCCAACTAGAAGAAAAATGTCAAAGATCACTTTAGATCTTTAGTCCAGCCAGATCCCACATTAATGTATAATGATATTTCACGTGAAGACAACAGGCCATTCGTTGAAATTGATTATATACTTTACAGTAGGTATACATGTTAACATCTTTACGTCTCGGTCCTCCGCGGCCGTCTCTACAGGCGCGGCATGTCCGCAGGGTAACTCGCCCGAGTCAGCGCGGGTGCCGGCCCGGAGGGGTCGGCCCATTTTTCCGAAGGTTCACGAATCCGAAGGTCCGTACGTCCGAAGTGCCACGAGTCCGAAGGTCCACTGGCACTAGTCCGAAGGTCCACAAGTTCTATGAATAAGCTAATTAATGCCAGGAACGATAAACAACGGTTGTTCAGTCTTTAATTGGTCTCACCCAGATTATGAAACTTGACAATGGTTTATTCCACCGGCCTATTTATGAAAAATTATTCATCTGCATGTTTGTATAGCCTAGGCCCTACCTAATCACACTTTTTGTTTCACGATATACATAGGCCTAATGTTGATTTTGAAGTGCCGTGTAGGCCTCTTTAGAGTCAACAACAGAAGGATTTGCTGTTGCAGGGCACTATAATTTGATAGGCCAACTATAACTAATATTACACCTATTAACTTTCTTTTATGTTGACCAGTCAAATGTAGGCTTACAATTTTAGTGTCAAATTTTGTACTTCTTGCATAAAATATTGATCTAAATGTCAGCACATGTATCTCAATATTAATAAAATCCTGCGTGGCTTCTCGTGCATTGAAGCCCTGAATGGTTTTCACGCAATAGGCCCTTGGGCACCATGGCCACGCTACATTAGCAGCATGAGGCCAAATTCTGCGCATATAATTTTACTCAAGTTTTAAATTTTCCATGCTCATGTTATCTAGCTATGTACTTTTGGGTATTTTTGTTACGGAATTTCCATAGAAACAACTTTATAGGTCTGTAGGCTTACACAATGATAAATCATTATCTTAGGCCTAACTAAACTTTTTAGGATATTTAAGCAAATAATTCTAAATTTTCTCAAAAGAAATAATTTCATGGAATTTTCTTGCAATTTTGTTGTTTCAAAGGAAAATATCCTCTTTCACTCCCAAGATTTTGCACATCTTATTTCAAGAATAGAATACGAATCTTTTTCTTGAAAAAAAGACTTGCAAAATCTTGCGAGTGAGAGGATTTTTTCTCTTAAAGTAGGAAAAATGCATGAAATTATTTCTTCTTTGAAGAAAATTTAGAATTATTTTCGTAAATATCTTAAAAATGTTAGTTAAGATAACGATTTTTTACTGTGTACATTACAAGAAACAAATTCTGTCAGGAAATGGATAACATTTAGAAATGCTATATTGCTGCCACAGTCTTAATTGTTAATGTTGTAATTCTCACTCTAAGGTCTAATATGCTAATGTGATAGTTCCATTTATTTTAAGTGACTCAGTTTTGTTGAAAAACATATCAGAGTTTTGATAATTCTTTTTTGTCAGAAACTTAGCATTGAACGAATGACAGTCCACGTCATTCCGTCATAAGACATAGTTTCAACATTTAATCTTCATTTGTTCAAAATATAATAATTGAGCATATAATAAGCCTAAAATGAAATCATACTATAGTATATTGATATTACAAGAACAGTGAATTTAATAAAAAAAAAAAAAAAAGGTTTCATTCATTGGAAATTGACACTTCTGGCAGCTTTTAATGAGAAATCACAAATGCAATATATATTTGAACATCATTTTATTTGTGCAAAAAGTTACATTCAATGTGGGATCTCATACTTGCATCTACATAGCAAATAAATGTCGCTTCTTGTCTACAGTACAAGCTATGTGTGTCATGTCGGACATTAACAAAACAAAAAATATCAAAACAAAAAACCCCCCCAAAACTTATATTGGTACCACTCTATCAGCCATGTGTATTTTAAACACTTGGGATACCGTACTTAATGACTTTCGCTAGTGACCTTAATAGTATATATCATGTCACGAGATGGTGGACTAAGCTGGTATTTCTTCAGAATGAAAATGTGTATATATGTACAAAATACATACATTTTAAATCTACCATCGATGCCTACTTTCATTTGATTAAAAAATCACCATATCACCTTTTACACACAATCATGACCTTGACTACTGATCATGATATAAATTTTTTAATTCATGAAAACAGACTGGGCTGGGTTCGGGTACCCGGTTCCAACTAAAGATCCGACTCGGGTACCCGGTTCCAATATTTTTGCCTAAGTCAATTCACTAATTAAGAACACGCATAATATTTTGAAATGTATCAATGTGTGACTGTTGTTTTTTAAATTTGGGAAAGAATTTATGTCCGTGACGGATTCACCAGAATTTGGACACGTGTTTCTCGCAAAAGAGAAACATTGGAGAAACTCTGCTCTCCAATTTCCACGAACATGGTCGACCTATACATGTTTAAAATCTGTGGATTCTACCCTTTGCGATGAAACAAGGCACGTTTAATAACGTGAATATAAATAAAAATCTGGCTGAAATATTTTTTGCTTGACGGACTCACCAAACTCATGACGGATTCACCCGTGCACCAATTTATTTCAATACAAATGCAGGCGAACCCAGTGACCAAGCGGTCTGAACATATGAAAAATAATCAAGTGTTGCGAAAACAGTGGTACCCAAATTCAACAAATTTAGTCTATCCAAGCCTTTACGGCCGATTTATTCATTACATGGACTTGCCCAATCTACCATTTGACGTAGGAAGTTCACCTATGACGGATTCACCATTTTATACAATAATTTTGGTTTCCCAAGGAATTTACACCAAAAACATTGCTTTTTTCATTCCTTACATATGATAACACTATATATTTCAAAATGTACAGTTAACTCACTTTCCGATTTTCTGAAATATGTGGACTACTTTAGATGTCAAGTTAGAAACAATGAAAATGTAAACTTTGCGTGACGGACTCACAACACCATGTAGGATTTTGCACGTAGTCAGTTATTTTCAATACAGATAAAGCCCTTTGCTTCCCCATCATTGATACAAGACATCACTTCATTATCCAATATCTTCCAATTAAACCCAACAACATCCGCCTATGTTCATGACCTACGTAAAGATTTCTTAACATCTTAATTAGTGTTTTATCCGGAATTTCTTGTGAAAATGTGACAGCGTTACCTACTACATCATAGTAGTACATGTATAGGTCAGGTGAGTAAGGACTGTGAATCAACCACACAAATCTTTGATGCCAATTTGGAAAAGAAATTCAATGATTTTGTCGCAGCTATTCTTATCTAAAAATTGCAGAGTCAAATGTTTATGCAAACCAAACGTTTGTCTTTGCAGAATACAGATTAATTATGAAGCGGACGTTTTAATCAGTGACGGATTCACTCACGCGTGAATCCGTCACGTGAATATGTAAATCCGTCACTTGAAACTGTGAATCTATCACGCAGATTTCGTAAATATTAAGCATCGTATGAAAAATTGCCTGTGTAATATTTATTTGTTGGGTTGCACCATTGATAAAACATTTCTATTAACCACATAGTATGAACATTTTAATAGCAAGATTAAAATCATCTTCGCAGCGTGACGGATTCTTATTTGGCCACTTTTCATCTTTCTCTAAGCTTGCATGACACCATTGTTTCCTGCAAAGCATACCATTCTCAAATATGGTGACTTGCATATTTTCTACTTCTGAATTATATCAACTTTCATCTATATATGGTGAAGAATTCGACATGTTAAACAGAGTTGAAATACGCTAATAGGCCTAATCACTGCGTTTGAACGCAATGCATTGAGCTGACCTTGGAAAATAGGAACTGAAAATTAAAAACTTAGCTAGATTGAAAGACACTATGGGTCTGGAGAAATGCGTAAACCCAAAATTCCTAGTGTGTATCGATAATTCGAAAATTCATCCTCATGGATCTTTTTCCGTGGAATTCATTCATGTGTAGGGCAAGTCGCTTACGAATTCAATTTAATTTATGGGGCTAAGCCTTACATCTTCCGTCTGTTTGTATGCATGCATGTGCGGCCTATGTTGCTGCCATTGTAATTAACACTCTTGGAGGAACGTACTGTATCTATCTGGACTTTCGGACTTATGAACCTTCGGACTTGTGAACCTTCGGACTAGTGGTACTTCGGACATGTTGACCTTCGGACTTATGGCCCTTCGGACTCGTGGACCTTCGGAAAAATGACATTGACCCGGCCCGGAAAGTGCTCGGTCCATGGCCGCGTACTGCGGTGGTCAGCGCGTGGAGGTGTCAAAAGACTTTCGATCGGTACTGCATGTATTAGGGGGCCAGGCTGAAGGGGCAGTCAGCCCCTTCACCTTTGCCAATTAAGTTGTGTGTAGGTGCTGACATTATAAAATGGCACCAGCATCCATAATGTTATTTTGCAGTGTTAAATTTCCGTAATTGTGTTAATAAAGTTTTGCTGGGAAACAGGCTTATTCTTTAATCAATTTCCAATCTAAATTTTTACTCCTTGTATTGTGTTATTGGCAAACTATAGAAGGCTTTGGCCACAGGGCAAGTCTATGTTTGCTGGTTCAGAAATAAAATTCCTAAATTACAAAAAAGGGCATCCACTGCAAAACATGGAGTAAATATAAGCTCATACTGAGCTAATATGTACAAAACTAAAACTTCTTAAGATGAAAGGCATTTTCACAGTAAGAATGCTGAAATTTGTTCATAAACTCATGAACAACCAACTTCTAGCTATGCTTATTAGAATTCCTGTACTTTAGAAAAAACAACACAGACATAGCACAAAAGGGTAAAGACATGTTCTTTATCGACAGATTAGGGTAAATACAAATTTGACCTTTCCAATTGCAAGTAATTAAGCAATCACATCAGATCAACTTTCTATCCATAGTCTGCAAGAGTTCTCAAACTATGTAAAAACATCTTTATAAATGGCTATAAGATGAACTCTTCAGTTCTAAAATGTTATATGTGTACAAAAGATAACTAATATACTTGTAGCATTTACATTCATCAGTGAATTTGACAGCTTAAATACTTTGGAGCTTTCCACATTAATCGTCACCTTCTTTTCGGTACAATTACACTTGCCTCATCTAACTGTTGCTTACTTATTACTTCCTGCCCTCCTGCCATACTTAACAAAATGAATTCACAACAAACTGTAACTGTTTACAATGTATGCTGGCAGCACCACCAGCCAGAGTGGAAGCCAAGCATACATGTATGATCGTATGGTTTATGGTCAAATAAATGAATTATGTCTGCCATCTCTAAATTGGTCACAGTGACCTGAAACTCTAATCAGCTTATCTTTGACCAATTATGTGCTGCTGTATGAAATGTGAGAAAATGCCTTCATGCCTTTTGAAGATATTGCAGAAACAAAGGTTGGTTCTGACAGAGTTACAAACATAGGATCGAAACACAGATGTACAGAGAACCCCAAAACATAATACATCCCCCCAAAACTGTATACTTCTGTTGCACAGATCTTCCATATTTGAAAAAGTATCATGCAAAACACTTAATACCCTTTGGCCAACATCGTTTCATATGTTCAGTGACTTGTGTTTGATCTTTGAAGGACACTCCAGGTACAAATTTAAAAACACCAAAAGAAAGCATATATAGTACTTTGCTATTCATGTTCAATAGTAACCAGGGGCCTATGATCAACCATAACGAAAGTATACTACTCTAGGTAAACAGAATATGGACCAGTGTGACCTTTTGAAATATTTTTATTATCACCAGATGCAACCAAATTCTGCAAGATAATGCCATGTGACTTTGAAAAATAGGTCAAAGTCAAACATTTTTAAAGTTAAGTTTTACAATGGTGCATATCCATGCACACTTTGGAAGTCCGATATCTAAAACATTCTTAGTTACACCAGTAGGCCTACTTCCATTGTGCACTCTTGACTCGTGACCTTAACAAGTAGGTAAAATATAGAGGTATGACCTTGACTTGACACAGGCCTTTGAATCAGTCCATGTTGATTCTTTTTTATGTAAAATTCAGATTGATAGATGCAGGATTTCAAAAGTTAGAATTGTAACACCACCTTGAAAATGCAAGATAATGCCTAGGACCTTGAAAAATAGGTCAAGGTCAAATATATATGAAATTTATTTAGATTTTATAATGGTGCATAATCATGTGCAATTTGGATGCCAAATCTGGAAAACGCTCTTAGTTACATCAGCATTTTTATTGTACACTTGACTTTTTACCTTCAAAAGGTAAGTCAAATAGAAGGTAAGACCTTGACCTGCAATAGACTTTTAAAACACTCCACTATGCTTCTTTTGTATAAAATTCAGGTGGACAGATGCAGGCTTTCAATAGTTAGACAGGTAACATCACTTTGCATATGTGACCATAGTGTGACTTTGCATGGTGGGCCACTGTCAACCATGCTCATGTACAAAATTGATCTTATAGCAGTGTACATTCACACACAATTTGGAAGTCCCACCTGAAATTTTATTATCAGATTCGAATTTATCAGATAAAACTGGTTTTTGTTGTCAATGGTACATGTAGTTCATTTTTACACTTTGTAACACTTGTGCACCTTCCACAAATACATGATATGACTAAACTAGTGCAATATTTCTATGAGGGAGACCATGACACTTTTTTTTCACATTCCTTTGTAAAAAATAAAAATTGCCCTACCCTTGTCTATAAGGTGTCCATCAAATACTCAGTGAAACAAGAGCATTGCCTGGCCTTCATAACATTGTAGGAAAAGGACCATGAGTATCTATACATGTATATATGCGAAACCTTGTTTGACAATTTCAGGTTTGGCGTGGTCTGAGGTCCACAGCTTAACAAGTCATTTTGACGTCTCCATTTGCTTAGTGTAGCTATGGACACAGGTTCCTGTCCTATGAGGCTGGCAGCTTTCTCACCACAGGCTCCTGTCTACTTATTTCCAAATGCTGCCATTTTGTTGTTGAGAGGACTTTTCATAAATCTGTCTGAAGACATGTACTTCTTTATTGCTGGCAGATCCTGCAAGATACAGTCATCATATAGCAGGCACAAAGTTGACACAAATAGCAGTTGATTTGCACCAGTGTTATATCTTGTGTGACAAAATGTCTGCACCCACAGATTTAAACCATTAATGTAGCATTACAGTGCATCATATTTGCTGACTGAAGAGTAGCACATGCTGAAAATTAATGCAAACAATAAAACAAGAGGGCTGTGAGAATAGACTCTCCTGAACTGATGTACCTTGATATTCAACCCATAATAAGTCCCAATCTGGTCTGGGGGATGAGGATTTCGGAGAGGAAGTAAAAAATTCCATTGTCATCCACATTGACTTACATGGTAATCAACAGGACAACATGCACTGACTGGCAAGTACCCAAATTGAAAAAAAAAAAAAAAAAAATCATTAAAAATCAGGTGATCAAGGGTATCATCACCTGGTGAACAGTTATGTTTAACAATCCCTGAAGCTACATTTCATAAATAACTTCTGAAGTGACTTCTAGAGGTCACTGTAATATCTGTTCCTAATAGTCAAAGGTTGAATTGGTATCTGGACTTCAATGGCAATTATTCTATATGTGATCATTGTGTTTCTGAGTTTGTCTGACATGTTTGATATTACAAGAATAAAGCATTAATACAATTACATGTATATTGTCTTTGTGTCTTTTTGCCCAGAACCACTTCCTAGTAGTCAATATCCTATTCCGCAGTTCGAACTCTTTACTCTCCATAAGCTAACCTGTCCCTGTCTAACCTGTATATATATGGAATTACTATTGTCTATATTGCACACGTTCCTCTGTAAAATTTTGACATATGTTTTATTCAGGACATAAATCTGCCAAAATGTAAGTTTGCAGTTCCAACTCAACTTATTATGTCATGGGCATCACAATAAAATCATTTCCTGATATGCATTCCCTCCATGACTTTGAGAAAGTAGGTCAATGTCACACATGCAATATTGAACTTCTATAGATGATACACATTTGTTGTACATTTGGTATTGTTAGCCTTCTTATTTCTCAACAAGTAAAATTTAGTGTCCTTTACTATGTCCTTGATGACCTCAAAAAATAGGCCAAGTTCATCAAATAATGAATTTAGTATACTTTTAGTAGCTATGTTGCTAGTTTTACTTAATACCACCAGTAAAGCCACCATGACTCCATGTTATAGACTTTTGTCTGTAAAAATTTCCTAACAAGAGGACTGTGACAGTCCTGTGCTCAGCTGACATGCACATATATCCTTGTCAATCATAAAACAAGATATCAGCTAATATGTCTGATTTGCGGCTATCTGTATTGCACAGCAACAAGAAGATTTTTCAAGATTTGCAGTGCCACCTGGTGAACTAATTAAGAACTAGGAGTGTTTCTGTGCAATATAAAAGCAATTGGGTGAGCAGTTTCAGAGACAAGGATTTTTGAAGACTTGCTTGGAAAAAGATCAATAAAAAAAAGTTAAAAAAATCCAAAAATCACTGAAGCATGACCATTTGAACAAAAATGCTAGAGACCCACTCAAGGTACATTCCCATCAAGTTTGAAGTGAATCTGGCCAACAGTTTTGGAAAAGAGGTTGAAAATGTGAACTGTGGACACTATCCTATAAGCTACACTGACAAGTCAGCTGGGCTAAAATCTGACTCACACTCAATAACAAATTGTCAGTTCTCAAGTAATCATTTGGAAATGAATTGTGTGCATGGACAAGGAGACAACTGTGGTACAAGCACCCAACAGGCCAGCAAGGTACTTCAAGTGGTTGTCTGGGTGGCTATGAAGCAAAGGAACACAAGTAATACATGTACATCATATTACTGGTGTTTTCCATGTTTATTTTTAATCCAATATAATTAATAAACATACAAATTCTGCAACCTTCAACAAGTGGCCATCAAAAAAAGCCATGGCCATTTTCACCATAGTAAAGTAACTTATGAAGTCATATTTAAGTAACCAAGTCTACTGGGCATTTTTGTCCGGACTTACCAGACAACACAAATAACTGCAAAATGGGTTACAAAAACTAAACAATGAAAATTACTTTGTCAAGTTTTGACCCAGATGGCTACTCTAGGCCACTCTTGCAACAAAGAATAACTATCATGTCAGTGCACAACATCAATCACATTGGTAGACATTGTATCTATACATCAATCATCTTGGTCAACATTGTACCTATACATCAATCATCTTGGTCAACATTGTATCTATACATCAATCATCGTGGTCAACATTGTATCTATACATCAATCATCTTGGTCAACATTGTATCTATACATCAATCATCGTGGTCAACATTGTACCTATACATCAATCATCTTGGTCAACATTGTATCTATACATCAATCATCTTGGTCAACATTGTACCTATACATCAATCATCTTGGTCAACATTGTACCTATACATCAATCATCTTGGTCAACATTGTACCTATACATCAATCATCTTGGTCAACATTGTACCTATACATCAATCATCTTAGTCAACATTGTATCTATACATCAATCATCTTGGTCAACATTGTATCTATACATCAATCATCGTGGTCAACATTGTATCTATACATCAATCATCTTGGTCAACATTGTACCTATACATCAATCATCTTGGTCAACATTGTACCTATACATCAATCATCTTGGTCAACATTGTACCTATACATCAATCATCTTGGTCAACATTGTATCTATACATCAATCATCTTGGTCAACATTGTATCTATACATCAATCATCGTGGTCAACATTGTATCTATACATCAATCATCGTGGTCAACATTGTACCTATACATCAATCATCTTGGTCAACATTGTATCTATACATCAATCATCTTGGTCAACATTGTACCTATACATCAATCATCTTGGTCAACATTGTACCTATACATCAATCATCTTGGTCAACATTGTACCTATACATCAATTATCTTGGTCAACATTGTACCTAGATACATCAATCATCTTGGTCAACATTGTACCTATACATCAATCACATCAGTGCACAATGTACCCATAGATCGTGTCAGTACACATTATACCTGTACATCAATCATGTTGGTACACGTTGGTGGCCATTTGAACAAATTTGGTAGAGACCCACACAAAGTACATTGCCACCAAGTTTGAAGTCAATCTGGCTGATGGTTTCAGAGAAGAAGTCAAAAATAGCGAAAACACCCACATAAAAAACAAAAACAAACATAAAAAAAAATCAGGAAAAAATTGCAGCACCACCTGGTGAACAAATTAAGAACTAGGAGCCCCTGGGAGTGTTCCTGTGTGATATCAAAGCAATTGGGTGAGTGGTTTCAGAGAAGATATTGTAAGATAAAAAACAACAAAATAATTCATAAAAAATCCAAAAATCATTTGAGCATGACTATTTGAACAAATGTGCTAGAGAACAACCCAAAGTACATTCCCATCACGTTTGAAGACAATCGGGATGATAGTTTTGGAGAAGTCAGAAATGTGAATAAACATTTGAATCCCCATTGACTTACATAGTAATCAATAGGAAAGGTGCATTTACCAATAAGTACCCAAATTGAAAAATTGTAAAAGGTCAGAAATCTGTAGCAGTGCCACCTAGTGAACAATTGTGTTTGACCCTTCCACAAGGAACATATCCACCAAGTTTCAGCTTAATCTGAGCAACAGTTCTGGATAAGTCAGAAATAACCAAAACACACAAAAATCCATACAAAAATTAGAAAAAAATTGTGGTGTCACCTGGTGAAGAAATTCAGAGCTTGGAGTCTCTAGGAGATATCAAAGCAATTGGGTGAGCGATTTCAGAGAAGAAGATTTTTTCAGATTTGCCCCAAAAAAGAAAAAAAAATCTTAAAAGAAAATCCAAAAATCACTGGAGCACCAATTGGACACACTTGGTAGAGACCCACCCAAGGTACATTGGCACGAAGTGTGAAGTGAATCTGGCCGACAGCTTTGGAGAAGAAGCCTATTGTTGATGACGGACGAAGGACCATAAGATAAGCTCAGCTACTGACAAGTCAGCTGAGCTAATAATAGTCTATCAATCTATGTGCACAAGCTCAGATCTAGTGCCCACAACAAGAAAATCATTTCCCAAAATGTATTCCCTCCATGACCTTGAAAATGTAGGTATACCATATAAAACTTCTAAATATGACACACATCTGTGGAACAGTTTGTATCATGAACCTTATTCTGTCTTAACACATTGATTTTAATGTGTTTTTAATATATTTTGGTCTGTATCTTCTCAAGTAACTACAGGTGGCACCACTAAATTTCAATGTGTTTTTTGTTTTTTCAACTTGATTAACATTCCTGCCAAGTTTCACAATAATCCATTAAGAACTTCTCAAAAAATAACATTCTCAAAATTTTAACCTCTTGGCCCATATGTTATGGAATACTATTGGTGGCACCACAAATATTGAACTTGACATGGCTTTTTTTACACTTGATAAGTCCTGACAGTGATCAGGTGATATAGGGCTAACTTGAAAACAGTGGACTGTATTGGACCCACACTGACAAAAGTTAAGAGATGGACAGATGAGTGATCAGGTAAGCTCTGTGACCTATGGTCAACAGAGCTCTACAAAACAATACAAAAATGTCTCTAGGGCACAGATGCCCCCAATGGCTACTGTACTTATGGCTACTGTATTTATGGCTACTGTACTTATGGCCAGTTGTCAAATGCTATTGTGTTGTCACTGGACATAATAACATCAGACGGCAACAAGAATAATGAAGTTTTGCATATCAGACTTTGAATTTGAAATCTTGTAACATCAAATATAAGAGGCCAGGAACTTTTCTCCCTGGTTTTGCTCATTTTTTTGGCCTATAAAAGCAACTATAGAAAATGCAACCAATCTGCCTTTACATGGTTGAAAACAGATCAGAAGGTGTAGTGTACATTTCAAAGTATGTGGGATCTAAAAACTTCATGGAAATTTTTGTGGAGACTGTATCATATATAAGGTACAAGAGTTTGCGATAAATTTAACAAACTGCATGAACTTTAACTATACCTGAACCAATTTCTCCAGGTCTTACCCAGTAGTTGACAGGTTGGGGGTCAGTAGAGAGATGACCCAGAAAATGTTACTCGCACAATGTGACCAGCAATAGAGTTCCACACCCAGACTGTCTGTTGTAAATGTCATGTTGCAAACTCTATATAAACAATAGCAAAGCATGTTGACAGTCAGCATACTTTGCGTGCTCTGAATAAACAATAGCAAAGCATGTTGACAGTAAGCATACTTTGCATGCTCTGTATAAACAATAGCAAAGCATGTTGACAGTAAGCATACTTTGCATGCTCTGAATAAACAATAGCAAAGCGTGTTGACAGTAAGCATACTTTGCATGCTCTGAATAAACAATAGCAAAGCGTGTTGACAGTAAGCATACTTTGCATGCTCTGTATAAACAATAGCAAAGCGTGTTGACAGTAAGCATACTTTGCATGCTCTGAATAAACAATAGCAAAGCGTGTTGACAGGTAGCATACTTTGCATATTCTGTATAAACAATAGCAAAGCGTGTTGACAGTAAGTATACTTTGCATGCTTTGAATAAACAATAGCAAAGCGTGTTGACAGTAAGCATACTTTGCATGCTCTGTATAAACAATAGCAAAGTGTGTTGACAGTAAGCATACTTTGCATGCTCTGAATAAACAATAGCAAAGCATGTTGACAGGTAGCATACTTTGCATGCTCTGTATAAACAATAGCAAAGCATGTTGACAGTAAGCATACTTTGCATGCTCTGAATAAACAATAGCAAAGCATGTTGACAGTAAGCATACTTTGCATGCTCTGAATAAACAATAGCAAAGCGTGTTGACAGTAAGCATACTTTGCATGCTCTGTATAAACAATAGCAAAGCATGTTGACAGTAAGCATACTTTGCATGCTCTGTATAAACAATAGCAAAGCATGTTGACAGTAAGCATACTTTGCATGCTCTGAATAAACAATAGCAAAGCATGTTGACAGGTAGCATACTTTGCATGCTCTGTATAAACAATAGCAAAGCATGCTGACAGGTAGCAAACTTTACATGCTCTGTAAAAACAATAGCAAAGCATGTTGACAGGTAACATACTTTGCATGCTCTGTATAAACAATAGCACTTTGTTTGACCCTTCTACAAGGAACATATCCACCATGTTTTAGCTTAATCTGAGTGACGGTTCTGAAGAAGAAGTCGGAAATAGCTATAACATGAAAAAATTCATAAAAAATTAGACTAAATTTGCAGCGCCACCTGGTGAACAAATTAAGAACTAGGAGTCCCTAGGTGTCTTCCTGTGTGATATCAAAGATACTGAGTAAGCAGTTTTGGAGAAAAAGATTTTTTAAGATTTGTCCAAAAAAAAGAGCAAAAAAATTAATTAAAAATACAAAAATCACTGGAGCATGACCATTTGAAGAAACCTGGTAGAGACCTACCCAAGGGACATTGCCACCAAGTTTGAAGTAAATCTGGATGACGGTTTTGGAGAAGAAGTCGAAAATGTAAATTTAGAATGCTCATTGACTTCCATAGTAATCAATAGGAAAGCTGCATTGACCGATAAGTACCCAAATTGAAAAAATCGTTAAAAATCAGGAATCTGCAGCATTCCTACATAGTGAACAACTTTGTTTGACCCTTCTTCAAGGAACATATCCGCCATGTTTTAGCTTAATCTGAGTGACAGTTCTGAAGAAGGAGTCGGAAATAGCTATAACATGAAAAATTTCATAAAAAATTAGAATAAATTTGCAGCGCCACCTGGTGAACAAATTAAGAACTAGGAGTCCCAGGGAGGGTTCCTGTGTGATATCAAAGTAATTGGGTGAGCCGTTTCAGAGAAGAAGATTTTTTAAGATTTGCCCAAAAAAGAACAAAAAACTTCATTTAAATTCCAAAGATCACTGGACCATGACCATTTGAACAAACGTGGTAGACACCCACCCAAGGCACATCCCCACCAAGTTTGAGGTGGATCTGGCTGACGGTTTTGGAGAAGAAGTTGAAAATATGAATTGTTGACGGACGACAGATGGAGGACCATAAGATAAGCTCAGCTGACTGACGAGTCAGCTGAGCTAAAAATCTTGGTTTGTTTAAGGACAGCTAAGACACCAAAAGAAAATCCAACTTGAATCGATCATAGCTCAAAATATATTTGCATTAGGATATCAAAACATATGTGTATGTAATCAACATTCTCCAAAGAATTTATCTATCCAGTGTTTGGGTGTCAAGGATGTTAATTGTTGATTACACAATCAAAAGTTGACCACAAACCATTCACCCCATAAATGTAGAAAAAAATTACTAAGTATTTAGGATAAAATCATAATTACATTTACACCTTAATCCTGACATATTGGCAACAAAAAAATCCCTGCAATTCTTATATTTGGCTTAGTTTTTCTGTCATCTTTCCTTAAAGTTTGACAGTTCAGTTTTGCCTTTCATTTCCCGGATGTTCACATTCTTCATTTTGGAAAAAAAAGAACAAAACTAGAAAGGAGGATTTGCTTCAAAGCAAATCTGTCTGTGTGCCTTCCAAAGTTGTAAATATTAAATGGTACAACTTTTTGCTTTGGTACTTCACATTCCATTAAGCTTATGACTGGATCAAAATTTCAAAGGTCCAAATGACCTTGACCTTCGATCTTTAACCTTTATAGGTTGCATGTAAATTGCAAATATGTGCAGTGTTACAAAACCCACAATTTCAGTCCAACATAATTAGAATTGGATGGAAATTGGCCGAGTTATGGCTAGGCGAAACTTTCAAAGGTCCAGATAACATTGACCTTTTACCTTTGGCGGTCACATGTAATTGTCAAAATGTGTAGTGTTGCAATAGCTACAATTTGAGCCTAACATGATCAAAATTGGATAAAAATTGACAAAGTTATGGCTAGAAGAAAGCCACCATTGAAAGTGGTCTTTAACCTTGAGATGACCTTTGACCTTCCGATAACCTCTACCTGAAATGAACTTTGACCTTTAAAATATTTTGACCTAAAATTGGCCTGTGACCTTGACATGACCTTTGACCTTGACATTTGAGATGACCTTTGCCTTGCTATGATTGAACTCCTATACACTTGGAACTATATCTATTATAGTATATAAGATATTGAAGATTTAAAACTTTAATTAGCCCTCATTTGCATAATTTTGAAAAGTATGACCTCTCATTATAAAAAGGCGAGACTTCAAAAATATGCAGTGTTACAATAGCTACAATTTGAACCCAACGTGATCCAAATTGAATAAAAATTGACCAAGTTATGGCTAGAAGAAAGCCACCATTGAAAGTGGCCTTTGATCTTGCAATGACCGTTGACCTTGAAATGACCTCTACCTGAAGTGGTCCTTG
This sequence comes from Hermodice carunculata, assembly GCA_964020975.1. Lineage (NCBI taxonomy): Eukaryota > Metazoa > Annelida > Polychaeta > Eunicida > Amphinomidae > Hermodice > Hermodice carunculata. Next base: position 3,895,165 of record OZ026622.1, read on the forward strand.
ACCTTCAAAATGACACTTTGGCTTTAAAATGACATTTTGACCGAAAACTGACCTTTGACCTTGACATGACCTTGACATATGAGATGACCTTTGCCTTGATATGATCGAACTCCAATACACTCTGAACTACATCTACTATAGTATATAAGATATTGAAGATTTAAAACTTTAATTAGCCCTCATTTGCATAATTTTGAAAAGCATGACCTCTCATTATAAAAAGGCCTGACTTCATCTATAGAAGTATAATTGTGCCAAGTTTGGAGTTTCTACGTATAATACTTTTAAAATGAAATGTCGGACAAATTTGCCGGTTAAGAAAGAAAGAATTCCTAGAAAAACAATATGTCTCTGTTGGCACACAGACATAATTTTGAAAATCAGATGTAGGGTTTTGCAGTACACACACTACTATATCAAAGGCCATTTACTGGATTAAATTTAGCCCAGTTTTCTTGAAATAACCATTTGTAGGTGGGGTTCTCATCCTATTATCCTTTTTGTGAAAAAGAGCTTCAAAGGCTTTTGATGTTGATCATTTGACTCCAAAGCAATACTATTTGCTCAAGTTGAGCTGATACTGGTACAATACGGAGTAAACATTGTCCCTGAACATTTGGTGAAGTGGTCAATCAATTATTGGCCAATCACATGAATAAAAGGGCCTTTGAAGTAAGGAAAACATACTTCATCCATCTGTCAAATGGCGATGACGACATTATGGTTTCAAAGTGTGATGTCCTGGAGGAGGGCCTTCGAGACCCTATATCCTCTTGCCTGGCAATGAAAGTTGCCAGTTACCTTGGTTTGCCAACAGATCAAGGATGGCTCACTTTGTCAGTTTTGTACATGTCCTGTTCTGTCGTTGATGTTTTTTATCAATAGCTTCCACATTGCAAATGGCATGTCGACTTGCCACAGGATAGATTGAAATCTCTGATTGAACTTCAATTGGAAAGCTTAATGACTGTGTCACTTTACAGGGACACAGATTAGCCTCTGTGTCCACGGATAAAATGACAGTGTGTTCATATTTTAGTGCTGCATAGTCCAAATGTTTCTCATACAGACCAGACAAGTATGTTAACGGACCTGCTATTTACCTATTAATGGAAATTGTAAATATTATATTAACATTTCTATTCTTGGGATTAGTACATCCCATGATCTTTCTGCTAAATCCCACCTAGAAGTGCATATTAATAATTGCTGTTGGTCTTTTTATAATTTATCAGAAGTTGGTTTAAAATTTCAGGGGCTTTTCCTTATAAATAAATGATATTTATAGAAAACTGTCTGTTTTCCTACATTTGTTTATGGTTGTGATGTCTGCCACTTGAAGATACGCAGCTTGAGCAACTAGACTCTGTCACGGTGGCTCATTAAAACAATGTGCACCTTTGGGTAAAAAATTCCCACAAATCTATGCTACTTCAGGCAATGAATATCCAGCCAGTTTCACATGTTTTACGAGAATGGAAGATTTCATTGTTTTCATACATTTTTAGTTTTGAAAGGTCTTGGCCGCGACCTTTTTACTTTTATAGCTGGATAACATTACTTGAATGAGGACTTCATTCCTGGGTACCTTACAGGCTAATGGCTTTTGCCCCTTAGATGTCATTTTTTAACTATAGCAAATCATAGATGTCACTTTTTAACTACAGCCAATCATTTTATGCTGAACCTGAAGACGTTATGTACAGTGGATTATTCTATGTGGGCCTTACTTTGCTGTGAAAATTGCGTGAAAATTGTTCTCAATTTTATAACAATGAACACTTGCTTGTGTCACTGCTTATTCATGCTTTAAGGCAGCCTGTAAGATCCTTGGTAGATGCATAGCTGTTTGGGTTGGGTGCATGGAGCTGGCACCTGTTTATTGGCTTATGGGTGGCCGGGAGTTGCCTTGCTTTAGTGGGGCGGCGTACGGTCATTCATGGGATGTGGATGGGTGGCGGGTCTGGACCTCCACTCCCCATCTCTTCATCCCATTTTCAGGGATGGTGTTTAATTGTGTGTACTCCTATCTGTACACTTTATTTAGTTATGGCTTGTCATTATTTTGTAATTTTTTCTCAATGTCTTTCATTTCTCTTTCCAACCTGAGTTTTGCATCACTATTTTATGTTTTCTCTTGTGTTTATGTGTATTCTTATTTTGATGTATTTATTTGTACTTTTATTTCCCCATCCTTGGGGGTTTAATAAAATAGTATTATGTACATTGGTATTGTTGATCATAGTTCCAGTTTTTTTCACATTTGTGTTTGTTGTGTGGGGCCACTGAGCCTGAGCTAATCCGTCATGAGATGGCCTTTAATGGCACATTGTCTGACCATTCCCGCTGGTCCTGAACATTTAATGTCTTTCTTCATTTGAATGCAAAACAAGCAGGATATCTATAAAGTAAACCACTAAGACTATGATATGTTTGAATGTCGACCACATCATTTCCATGTCCACAAGTACGTTTTCGACATGCTGCCTGGTTTCACGGCGCCGCCATGATACCAGCCCCAGAGATGTCAACATTCTAAATGCCATTTCAGGGACATTTGAGTGAGAACATCTGGGATACAGCATACTTAACAAAGAATGTAAGAGAAAATACTCAGTTTCAATGCGGGACAAACACTGTAAATTCATCAAATTTCAGGGATTGTCCCTGATAATGAGGGGCAGTTGGCATCTCTGCAGCCTCGTTTTGGACCGATGCTACCTGTAGCCACATGACCGACTGTTAAGTATGATTGATGGGTGGCACTGTTCCACTAGGCAGCTGAAAACCAAAAGAATGACACATGGACGTTCAGATGTCCACAGGCCTGTTTGGTTTGTTTTGCATTTTTCTCATACAGTAAAACTCGTCCATTGTGGACACCTCTGGGACTGGCAAAAAGTGTCCACAGTTGGCAGGTGTCCACAATAGACAGGTGTTTTTAACGAGAAAATTGACCTTTTGGTCCTGAACATAAATGTCCACATTATACAGGTGTCCACAAAGACAGGTTTTACTGTATTTCTACTTTAGTTACAAACTTGAAATTTTGCTAACTTATAGAATAGACATTTAACTTGTAAAAGCCCTCAAAATCTCAAAATCGCCCATGCAAAGGTTTTTTGGTGTCTTACCTGTCCTTAAGAAGCATCATAAATCAATACTGGTAATTAAATATAGACACAGTTACCTCAAAGTGCTGCAGGAAGGCAGTCAGATTGGGACTGTTCTGGAGACAGCTTGGGTCAAGCTCTTTATGCTGGTCCAGTAGTTCATACATTATGAAGTCTACAAATGTGATCTGAAAATTGACAAAAATCTTGTTAAGATATAGCGAAACAAATCCCAATAAACATCTCAAAAATAATCAAAATGCAATCAGAGACTGCTAGATCTATAACCCCCCCCCCCCCAGCTCTGTGACCTTGGGATTTGGGTCAAGGTCATCAATCTTTGAACTTGCTTCAGACACTAGGATTACAAAGCATGTGCAATAAGAAAGGTCTATGTTAAAAACTGGCCAACTTATTGAGTGAAAACCAAACTGACTAAAATGGCTCTGTGGCCTTGGGAATTGGGTCAAGGTCACCCATCTTCGAACTCTTCAGAGACCTTATGCAGGATAATAAGCATGTGCAATATGAAAACCCCCATGCACAAAACTTTTTAAGTTCTCGCATGGAAACCAAATTCACAAAAACTGTTTTGTCACCTTGCCAATAGGGAAGGGCAGTTTCTTAAGTTTCCAGAAACCTCCACTGCACGGTGCAAGTCATCGCTTTCATCCGGGTACTAGCCTGCGGGTGAACATTGGTCTTGGCGGATTTGCAAACACTGTGATAACATTGTACGTATCGGCAATCAAAGTGCCAAAAATGTTCCTTTTCACGTAATATCTGCTAATAAATATTACACACACAAATGATAAGATTGTATTATAGCAGAGCATGAATGCATTTGTTCGCATGTTGAGTTAAAAAAAGTGAACTGGGAACCGCATTCTGCTTGTTACATTCCTGCGTAGCCCCACTTGACTATGTGAATGGTCGAAAGAAATGCAATAATAAAGAATATTCTTCAACAGTTATTAAGATAATGCAATGATCACATATAACAAATTATCGACATAGCACATAATATGGACTCAACAGCTTCAGGATTTCGTAAGACTCCTGTTGCAAGGATTTAATGTGACCCGGTTCATCGTGGGCGATAATGGAGGATCGAGTAGGATAAAACAACATTGGTCATCGCCTTTTCAGAAGTTGATTGTATTTTATTTGCCGGGTGTGTTGTCATTGTGTCAAAATAAAGACAAGTAGACAACCTCATCAGAAAATGTTATTGTAGATGAATTCCCAAGTTTTACAGTGTTACTGTATGTGTGTGGGTGGGTGTGGGGGGAGGGTCGGCAGGTAGCGTTAAAAGTTAAATGAAAATTAAAATCAAATGTGATTAACTCCACAACAATGTGTATTGGGTTGATTCTTTGATTACATTACTTTCTACAAAAGGTATTTATTAATGATAACTTTATCATGATTATGAGTTCACTTGGTTATTTCATTCGCCAAGAAAAACGCTCAGTTTGCACCATGCGTTAACACATCATTGTATGCGACGCTACTCAGGTTGACTCGATATTGAATACCCGGATGAAAGCTGTCTGCAGCGCCACATGGCGGTCAATGAGAGAACGCAGAGTTATTGCTATACCATATTGGGCCCAGGTAACCCATCTTGAATTCATCCAAGACCTTATTCAGGACAATAAGCAACTGCAATATGGAAGCCCTATCTAAAAAAATTTGCAATTAGTTGCATGAAAACCAAATTCACTAAAATGGCTCTGTGACCATGGGAATTGGGTCAAGGTTACCCATCTTCACACTCATTCAAGACCTTATGTAGGACTGTAATCACCTGCCATTTGACAGGCCTATGTCAAAAACTCTCCAAGTTATCATGTGAAAACCATATTCACTTAAAAGCTCTGTGACCCTGGGAATCAGTCAAGGTCACTCACCTTTGAACCTGTCTTATGCAGGACTATAAGCATATGCAATATGAAAGCCATGTACACAAAACTTTCCAAGTTATTGTTTGAAAACCAAATTCACATAAATGGCTTTGTGACCTTCAGAAATGAGTCAAGGCCACCCATCTTTAAACTTGTCTGAGACCTTATTCAGGACCATAAGCATGTGCAATATGAAAGCCCTATGCAAAAAAAAAATTCAAATTACGTGAAAGCCTAATTCACTAAAATGGCTTTGTGACCTTGGGATTTGGGTCAAGGTCACTCATCTTCGAACTTGTTGTCCGAGACCTTACTAAAAACAATAAGCATGTGCAATATATGTAACTTTTTGAGTTATCCCGTGAAAAGTGTCAGTCCAGACACACAAACACACACACACACATACAAAGTAATCGCTGCATACCCCTTTGGAGGGGGGGGGATAAAAGGGGCCAATATCAACTTTACATAGTCACTGGCACATCCAAAATTGAGCCAAAACATGGACTGTCAACTGTTTCAGTGTCAAATTTTAACTGAATCAACAGCTTTCTTTGGAGCGCTGGCGGTGCATTGCACCTTAAGCATGCAGAGAAGAACCATTGACCAGGATCATTAACAGCCTCCAGGGTCTCTGTGGGCATGCTGTCAATAGAATGAAAGGTCAGTTTACAGTTTACAAATATGCATCTAGTGTATGTAGTTATGTCCATTAAGAGCATGCTAATTTTGGTCAAATTATGTGAAACTGACAATGAGTTAACACAAGCCATACAATGTCCAGGCCTTGATTAATGGTTTTACCTGATAGGTCATGCTGCATTGGCTACCCAGGTAAAAACCATTTAATTTTAACAAGTGCCTTCATGTACTGGCCAAAGACGCATCAACTGAACTAAAAGCTGATCAGTGACCAAAAACTTCTTGGCCAGGACGGACGGACAGACAGACAGACACACAGACAGATGAGTAGGTGACAACAATACACTCAGGTAGGTCAAGGTTACTTTTGTTTGACCTAATGACAAAGCTTTGGTGCAAATGAAATGAGCAGAAATATCATGGCAAGGCCATTTTTCTTCAATGCAGCACTGTGACCTAAATATGTGATCTAGTGACCTAGTTTTCACTAAATGTCTGAGGCATCCTTAGGACCAACTTTCATAAAATAATTGGTGCAGCTACAATGAGAAAATTCAGATTTGAAGAGATCATGGTACCACTATTTATCTTCAATGCAGCACTGTGACCTAAATACGTGACCCAGTGACCTAGTTTTTGATAGGCTTTGGAGGCATCCTTAGGACCAACTGTCATAAATAATTGATGAAGCTACAGTCAATATTTTTTTAGATATTGTGTTAATGCTGTTTTTTGTTTAATGTAGTCCTGCGACCCACATGTGACCTGTGCACCTAAAGCACCTCAATAGCCCCCTGTGATAAGAAGTCTATGTAAAACGAGTATTTTTGGAGATATGGCGTTAACAAGGCATGGAGGAACAGATGGATGGACAGACAGAGGGATGTGTAGATGACGACAATAGCCTTCCTGGCTAGAAGGCAGAGGGGTAAAAAGTAGGCATGCAATGAAATGGCCGTGTAAGTTATCACAATGTTGTAACATAATAATTGTGAATCATGGCAAAGTTTTAATTTGAAGTCAATAATTTAGTTCATATCATAAACATATTCATAAAACACCCCCGTCCAATGCATAACAGTTTGTGTCAATGTCATGTCCCTCAAGTCCAAGATTAAATCTGTCAGTTTCACTGAAAAAGAGGATCTGTGGAAATAGATGTAAACACACAAATGTATTGTTACATTCAATGATGTGAATGACTGGAGTTTGCATGAGGAAACAGCCTCCCAGTGTTGTTTCATTTGAGACTGTAAATCCTCCTTTGGGAGAATGCAGGCCATCACTGGAGCAACACGTGCAAATAAAACCTTCTACAAGCTACATTTCCGCCAAGTTTCAGTAAAATGTGACTGACATGTTTGGAGAAGTCAAACAAAGCTTGAACACGAAAATTCCTAAAGAAAATATTGAAAAATTGCAGTGCCACCTCTTGAACAATTTAAGGTCTGGGGATCCCCAGAAGTGTCCCTATCCAATTTCAAAGCAATTGGCTTGGTGGTTTCAGAGAAGATTTTTGAAGATTTTGGTCAACAAATGAACAAAAAAAATTCATAAAATATCTGAAAATCACTGGAGTGTGACCATTTGAATAAATTTGGTAGACCCTTAGGTATCCCCTTGCCAAGGTTGAAGCGAATCTGGCTAGTGATTTTGGAGAAGTCGAAAATGTGAATTGTGGATAACGGTCAGATGGATTCCTAGTCATAGCATAAGCTCAAATGATTGGCACGTCAGCTGAGCTAAAAACAAAATCCAAAAATCACCAGAGCATGACCATTTGAAAACAACTTGGTAGAGACCCACCCAAGGTATTTCAGAGAATTTGGAAAAAAAAACATTATGCTCTGCCTTAGTTCAGCCACTTTTTGATTATGGTTGTAATGCATGGTATAGAGACATGATATCTGGTGTCAAACACAAATTTCAAACAGCTCAAAATAAAGTCATGCAATTGATTTTTGGCATGCATCCACATCACCCATGGATAGACGACAGACGATGGGCCATGCTCTAACCTCAGCTGACAAAATCATTTACTGAACACAATCCTTCAGTGATGTGGAGAAAGTAAGTTCAATTCATCCATATTATATATATATACACATACATATATCTTTATTTCATACACATAAGGTACAAATAAATGGAGAGAGAGAGAGAGAGAGAGAGAGAGAGAGAGAGAGAGAGAGAGAGAGAGAGAGAGAGAGAGAGAGAGAGAGAGAGAGAGAGAGAGAGAGAGAGAGAGAGAGAGAGAGAGAGAGAGAGAGAGAGAGAGAGAGAGAGAGAGAGAGAGTCTAATACAATGAGGAAATGTCACCCTTGCTAGGTGATAATGTACAAGATACAATATTGTTCATCTGAACATGACAAATCAGTAATAAATCTCATTAACATGTCTATGTAGTGTACAGGAACAATGCCGGTAAAATGCAACTCCAAACTTCCCGCAGTGAGGTGTGATGATCGCCCGCATGCCTAGCTACATAATAACGCTGGCCTCTTGTTGCTGTGGTAGGACCCGCTATGGCACAGGAATAGCGTTGGCACTGGATATTCCAGTGTTGTACCTCTACCCCCAACACAATGCCTGGAACAGATTCTATCAAGCTTGGACGGCTCCCAATCCGCAGGTCTCCTGACCATGTTCAACCATATTCTTCCCTGCATTGCTTGTCCTCCTCCTTGTGGGGGAAACTATGAAAAGTTACCCCCTCTAACAGGGATATTTTGTTTTGTTGGCGTATTTCCTGGTGTCCATAGTATGGCCTGGTACCTTGCAGTTGTACACAGGCATTTTGATGATATGACAGCCAATACAAGCAACGAATTATCAATGTTTCTCTACCCTCTCTGAGTCGTCTATAAACTTTTTAATGTAGCGTGATTGCTGCCACAGCTGGGTGTCCTTGTTCTTGCAAAGGAACAGGGCCTCATGTCGTACTATAATGGTGTTTTAAATGGGTACTAAATATACTGCACCCGTGGTATTATATTGTTCCATTTAGCTGTTGGTAGGAAAAATTTGACTGTAAATTGGTATCTCTGGCCAGGCAGAGTTCTTTTATGAAGGCTCAAACACAAGTCTCATTATCATTAATGTTCTGAATAGATGAAAAAGAAAGGTTATGTAAAATGCAGTGCAGTATGAAACTTCCTTAGGATACATATTTGTGTACATTTATAACTGTTTTTCTTTAGTCTCAACATATGGAATTATGTATTTAACCTGTACTTAACTTCATGATGACGCTGAAAACAGGTCATCAAAATTTTTACAAAATATGACCATAGACCGAAACACATATTTGTTGTAAATTTTATAGGTTCATTTCATTATTATGAAAATAATGACTTCAATGTGTTCTTGAAACCTCTGATGCTAGTTCCAACTAATGCCACCAGTGGTACCACCATGACTTCACAGGTCAGCGACTTTTGTGTGTATATAAGGTTCCTATAATAGTACAGATATATGTACACAAGTTAATGTAATAATCATCACAAAAAATTCAGTTCCTGAAATAAATTCCCTCCCTGACCTTGGGAAGGTCAAGGTCATCCATATAATGCAAAAACAACCTTGCACAAGTGATACACATTTGTCACACATTTAGTATTATTAGCCTTATTCTTTTTCAAACTATTGAACTTTAATGTCTTATTTTGTTCCATATCTTCCATAATACTGCAGGTGATGCCATTCAATGTTGGTGGCTTTTTGTCATTTTGCATGATCAATAGCATGTTTCATGATGACTGATGAAAAACTCTTTAAAAACAGTACTCCTTGAATAACAGTAATTTTTTTTGATATTTTGGCCAATATGTTACTTGACACATTTTCACTTTTTGCCCATATATATCACACATTTTCACATGTTGGCCCATGTATTACATAATACTACAGCTGGCACCATCAATATCAATGGTAACGTAGATTTTCATATCCTTTGTAAGTCCTGAAAATTGTATGGGGTTAATTTGAAAACCGTGCACTGTATCACATTCACAAGCTAAAGATAATGGTGGATGAAGGCAGGAGAGACAGACAGACACGTTGTCTGCTCTTTTTTGTCCTGTACACAGAGGTCTGCTTTTGATTCAGTTTCTTGATGGTTGAAGAGAACAGTTGCAACACTTGGCAGCAAAATGGAGGTGATAATGACTCCTCAGCTCCACCTGAACTACAAATTGATACATATTTGACAAATTAATTATTTTTTCTGCAGTATTTCGCCCATGATTTTTTCACAGCAGGTTCTTGCTAAGAGTAAGGCGACCAAAGCTCCAGCTTGTGACATTGTTGTTGTTATTATTATTATGTTGCTGTTATTGTTATTATTGTTATCATTATTATTATCATTGCAAGGTGTGACTGAGGGGTAACCAAAGGGTAAAGCAGGTTCAAACAAACTCTGGCACTGACCTTTTCACCAGCAAACCAGTTTTTGTCTGTCAAAAAATGTTCAAACTTGTCAAGCTTGGCCACCAGATCCTTAAGGTACTGATCTTTGAGGCTGTCCTGGAAGTAAAAGGTTGATCAGTACAATATAGGACACAAGGTTTAGAAATAATGTTAAATTACAATTGATGTAAATTTGAGTTTGATGTGGCCTGTGAATTATGAGATGTTTTGCTTGCAAAGATCTGCTATGGATGCATATTTGGGCAAGCCAAACCAGCATGCCCAAAACAAATTTTGGCAGGGACGTAGGAAAACAAGAGGCCCTTGGGCCTAATGCTCTGCTGACCACCATCACCAAAAAATAATTTCCTAAAATGTACTCAATCCATGACCTTGAAAAATTAATCATGGTCATCCGTATTATGCAATATCGAACTTCCACATGATACACATTTGTGGTGCATTTGGCATCATTCACTATTATTCTTATCTGGTGACTGCACAAAATTAGGTCACTGTCACTGATATTATATTACATTCTATAGTTAAGCCTGTCTTTAACTCAACAGCTAAATGCATTTTTTGTGTTGCAAAGTGTTGTTCTGGGGTTTGTAAAGATTGTAATAGGTTTTCAAAAGGTTGACAAAGTGTTTGTAAAAGGTTGACAAAGGGTTTCAAATGGTTGCAAACCATTTCAACATTGTAATCAATAAGGTTGAGAAAGTGTGTGAAATGGTTGTCAACCATTAGAGAAAGGTTTAAAAAGGTTTTAATGCAATAAGAGGAAATGGTTTGAAAAGTGTCAGAAATGGGTTTGAAAAAGGTTTGCCTTTCACTCAAAAGGTTGGAAAAAGGTTGCAAAAGGTTGCTGCATTTGGTGACTGTTAAGTTTAATGCGGGCTTAACTGTAGAAGTGGACATGGTTCTATACATGTATATCCTATAAATTTGGCAACTCTACTTCAGTATTTTTTGAGATATGGAATTTTACATTTTTTAAACACAATTTGGCTCATACTTCCATCAAATTATAGGTGGTACCACTAGTATCATATGCTACTGAGATTTTTACCTCCTCCAGGACCCGCCTGAATTTCATTAAAATCTATCAAACATTAAGGATGCTAGAGTGCTGACAAGATTTTTAAATTCTGACCCATATATTACATAATATAATGTAGGCGGTGTCACCAATGTACAACTCAACCTAGATTTTCATACACTTGATAAGTCCTAAAAGTTATATGAGGCTAATCTTTAAAACTGTGGACTGTATCGTGCTCACAAGCAAAAAGATTCATGGAAGGATGAAATGACGGAAAGACAGACAGAAGTGATCACATAAGCTTTGCGGCCTTTGGTGAGCAGAGCTAAACAAGAGGGCCATGATGACCCTGTGCTATACTGACTGGAATATACTTTTACAATATTGTAACACATGCACTGTAGTTTGTTTATCTATATACATATACAGTGGTAGCAAAGTTTGATATATAATTCATAGAAAAATAGAAAAAAATTGCAGCACCACCTGGTGGTCAAAATAAAAACTGAGTGACCTCAGGTGACCCTATGTGCACTGTCAAATCAAATAACCAAGTAGTTCTTGAGAATTTTTATTTAAAAAAATCAATTAAAAATTTCATAAAAAATAGAAAAATGATTGCATCATCATCTCCTTTGCAAACTTGGTAGAAGTCTACCTGGAGAACATCCCACATACAATCAAAACATTCCAAGCACTGGTTTTTGAGAAAAAGTTGACAATGTAAATACAATAGCCATATATATAGTCTACAGTGGTAACACTTACCTATGGTTGCAAAATTTGATCTCCCATTAACTTCGTCAAAAATTAACATATATCCATATCATTTTTGCAAACTTTGTCTAAAATCAAATTGTATTCTGAAACAATTTTAAGCAATTCTCTTCAGTCGTTCTGCAGAAGTAAAAAATAGCCTTAACACACAAAAATTCACATCAAATAAGAAAAATGACAGCATCACCTGGTAGCAAAAATAAGAACTAAGTGACCCCAGGTGACCCTATGTGTAATGTCAAAGCATTTGGCTGAGACGAAGAAATTTTAATTTTTTTTTCAAAAAATAAATTAATAAATTCATCAAAAATAAAAAAATTATTGCACTATCATTTCCTTTGCAACTTGGTAGAGGTCCACTTGGGGAACATGATGTGCAAAATCACAAGCACCAGTTTTTTAGAAGAAGTTGAAAATGTATGTACAATAGCCATATATACTGTACATTGGTAACACTTACCTACAGTCAAAAAGTTTGATTTCCCATTACTTCCTCAAAAATTAAAATATCCATATCATTCTCCCAAACTTGATTTATCTAAAGTCAAATTATATTCTGAATTCTGATAAAATTTTAAGCAATTCTGTTCCACCATTCTGGAGTAGAAGTCAAAAATAGCCTTAGCACACACAAATTTATAAAAAATAAGGAAAAATTGGAGATCACCTGGTCACCAAAATGAGAACTGGGTGACTCCAGGTGACCCTATGTGCAAAGCAATTGACCAAGTACTTCTTGAGATGATTTTTTTTTAAATAAAAAAATTCATAAAAAAGAAAAGAAAAATTATTGCATCATTATCTCCTTTGCAAACTTGGTAGAGATCTACCTGGGGAACATCCATATGCAAAATCAAAACATTCCATGCAGCGTCTTTTGAGAAGAAGTTGAAAATGTAAAGTCTAAAGATGGGCAGTTGGATAGATGGACAATGGATGCAAATGGATTCCAATAGCTCTGCTGACTGACAAGTCAGTAGAGCTAAAAAACCTAAGAGGGCAGTTTGAACAGCCCACGCTCAGCTGACCTTGAAATCCGTAATACTAATGGCCTTGTAATATAAGTAGGGTCAAGTTCACCCATGTACTGTGTAAGTCTGACCTTTATAAAAGAACAGTAACACGGTCTGGTTCAAATAGTTCTCAAGTTACCATGTCTAATGTTAGTAGTCCTGTGACCTTGGGAATAAGATCAAGGTCACACACATAATGCCTAAGTGTGTCCCTAACACAGGACCACTACCATGTAAAGCATCAAAATCTAAGATGAGGTAGTTCTCACATTATCAACTGCAGGGTTACTCACTACAATGGCCCTGTGACCTTGTGAATGAGTTTAAGGTCACTAATGTGCTGCACCAGCCTTGCCCTCCTGCCCAGAAGTGTCTCCAAGCAATTTCAAAGTCAGACTGAGTAGTTTCCCAGAAGATAATACAACTTTTAAGATTGTGCCAAAAAATGAACAAAATAATTCATAAAGATTCCAAAAATCACTAGAGCATGATCACTCAAAACAAACTTGGTAGAAACCGACCGAAAGTACATCCCCACCAACTTTGACGTGAACCTGTCTATTAGTTTTGAAGAATACAAAAATGGGAATTTGTGTGCATGCTGGTTGGATAGATGGATGACAGACGCATGCAGGATGGATGGACATGGATGCCTAACCATCACACAAGCTCAACTGAGCTAAAAATACATTTAAAAAACAAGAAAAAAAATCTCACAATACCTTCTGTGGAACAAATTCAGATCTTGAAAATTGTTCCACAAAAAATAATGGACATAACCCCCCCCCCCCCAAGAAAAAACAAACAAACAAACAAAAAAACACTCCCGCCCTCAAAAACAAAAACAAAAAACAAGCTACACTTCACCACTTGTTGAACAAATTGAGGTCTAGGGGATCCCAGATGTGTCCCTATGCAATTTTCAAGCAATTGGCTTGGCAGTTGAGATGGAGATTTTTTTTTAATATTTTGACACCAAGATTTCTTAAAAGATTTTCCCAAAAATAACAAAAAATCATAAACAAGAGGATCATGGTGATCCTGTGATCTGCTGACTGGAATCTGCTTTTGTAGTATTGCAACACATGCACTGTAATTTGTATATGTATACTTATATGCATGAACAGTGGTACCAAAGATTGACATATCATAACAGAAGTCAAAAATAGCCTTAAGACACAAAAATTCATAAAACAATTAGAAAAAATTGCATCACCACCTGGTGGTCAAAATAAGAACCAATTTATCCCAGGTGACCCTATTTGTAATATCAATGCAACAGGAAACATTCATATTTAACTGCGATCCTGCTCACTTCCTGTGTTGCCGGGGCAACAGACTGATGCTTCCACCATGATCAGGGCAGATTTGTATTATATACTACATAAACATCAATAAATAACACCTTTTCAACCAAAAGAGAGCCCATTTCAAACTATTTTAGGCATCCTTTATGTTTCAAATATATGCTAATACATTTTCTTTAGATTATTGTGTGTTTGTGTAGTTCATTTTGTTGAGAAAGTACTTTTGACCATGCCAAATACATGGATCTACCCTGATACAGGTTGCTCCCTCTTTTGCTCAATAGGTGTGAGAGTAGGACCGCATTTAGATATGAATACATCCTATTGCACAATTAGTTCTTGGGATGAATTTTTTTAAAAAAATCAATTAAAAAAAAAAATTCACAAAAAATAGAAAAATTATTGCATCATCATCTCCTTTGCAAACTTGGTAGAGGTCCACCTAGGGAACATCCATGGGAACTATTAAAACATTCCAAGCACTGGTTTTTGAGAAGAAGTGGAAAATGTAAATACAACAGCAACATATACTATACAGTGGAAGCAGATAACGATGGTGGCAAAGTTTGAGTTCACATAATTTGTCAAAAATTAACACGTTACATGCAAAATAAAAGATCCCCCATGATTTCCGATAAATGTGGCAATAATATTGGATTTAGTGGTCATAAAACTACAATTAAAAATCACAAATTAAACACTTTTTTGTGTAACCATTTCAATTCTGAAGAACATTCACATTTGGATTGCCGGACACAAATTATTGATTATATATGGCCAAATTTGTTAGACCACGATAGTTATGTTAACACAAGAAAATTATTACAAATGGAAGATTTTTGGATCAAAACACTTAATTCAGCTTTTCCCTTTTGAAATCAATGACAGAATTTTAGTCTTTGGTGATGTTAGGAATTTGGACTTTGCAACTCTTGATAGCAGTCACACACCTTTTCATAATAATCAGGCCGATATTCAAAGAAGAAGAAGTCATGGACACAGAAAATCACGGCAAAACAGGAAATTCAGGAATGCGGATTCAAAAGACCTTGTTCATAATTTACTACAGGCTTCTCTTATGGCATTGAGCTCTTCAATTTTGAGGTACAACCAGAATCAATGAATATTTGGGTCTTACTTATTCTGAATACACATTTCCGCAAAATTTTTGTGAAATTGTATATGCTTACACAACAACTATTTGGAAACCAGATTGTAATAATTATTTCCTATAAATATGGCAATAATATTGGACCATGTATTATGAATTACAAGAAATTTCTGGCTTCAATTACTCTTGAGGATATTGCCGCAAATTGAAATTGTGACTGTATGTTTAACAATAAATATTATAATTTTGTTGATGCATACCACCAACATGTATTTACTGGTAATTTGGATATAATACAAAATTCAGTTTTAAAAGAATTGATCAAGAAAGATACAAAACTTCAGATATGTCATAAGTTGAACATTGACAGTATTTTTCAGGATACATGTATATATGTGTGATTCCAACTGTATGAAATGGGAGAAAAAAAGAAAGAAAAAATACAATTTCAGAAATTCGAAAGATGGTTATCAAACTTGAAAAGAGTCTTTTGAAATAGAATTTATCCTTACATATCCCACATTAATAATTTCAATACGGCAAATGTAAAACACCCTAAAGTTTCAAAAGCAGTCAAAGAACCACAAGAAAGATTTGTAATCTCTAACACTGATAAGGCAGATAACTGTGTTTGACTGCAATTAGGAATCATTTCTGTAAATTCTGTAATGCAATTTCTAGAAACTGTGAAATAAATTGCTTTTGGAGTAGTAGCAATTATTCTGGGTTTGTATCTAAATTCAAAGATTTAAAAGCAAAAAATATTAAATGTTTTAATTTTTCTACACTGTACATGTACCAAATCTACCCATAGATGAAGTCAAAAGTTCTCTTTCAGAATTAATAAGCAAAATGTTTGAAGATAATTGTAAACCGTACATGAATATTAATTCATATTCAAAGAAAGCATATTGGATGCACAATAGATATTCAAAAAGTAACGTTAAATCTTACACTGTTAAAACTTTGATAGATGCTGTATAATTTCTTTGGGATAATACTTTTGTTTAATGTGGACCACTGGTTTTTCAACAAATAAAAGGCATTCCAATGGGTAACAACTACTCCCTGTTACATGCAGATTTATATTTAACGTGGCTTGAATTTAGGTATATGGATAAATTGATGAAAAAGGACTTCCAAACTGCTACAAAATTATCAAACAACGCATGACATATTGATGACATCATTTGTGTAAATGTACAAAATATCAGTAAATTGCTAAAGAAATTGACCCCCAAGATATCCCTTTGCATGGGAACAATTCAGATGGCTTCAGAGATGTGTTTATGGACTTGGATATTCTGGTTTTTGCATTAAAGTCTATCACAAAATAGATGAGTTTAACTTTAAAGTAGTTAACTATTCCCAGACAGTAATATTTCAGAAGCTATTGGATAGAATATATTTTTGTCACAAATTTTGAGATTTGTATGGGGTGTCGTTTTGCTATTTATCCAGTATTTCTTGATATCAAGAATTCAAAGAAAAAGTGATGCAATGAATGGTCCTTTCACTGCGGAACTATTTTAAAGTGGTGAAATGGCTAAGGGCGGGGAGAGCAATAATCACATAATTGACCGGCACTTGGCACCTCTGACCAGAAGTCTTATGTGCAGGCAGGAGAGATTGGGTCTGAGGTTACAGTGTAGTGCTTTCAATGGAGGCGTTCACCATGTGGACAAGTTCCTTCTCAAGTTCATACCTTTCTGAACATGTGCAGTAGTTTCCTAATTAAGGTTTCACAGGCCTTTAATGTTAAACAGATGACTGCATGTCATAATGTCAATTCTGCATTCTCTATGTATTTATCAGTTTACAAAAAGGGGGGATGGGGGGAAGGGAATACTTTTTGCATTCAAGGCGATTTGGATGTTTCAATTTTACATTATGCACAATCTGCATTCTTTAATAAAACAATATTTGCTATTGTGGAATTCCTAGTGATGCGTGAAAATGCCTTTTAAATTCAACGCTATCGGTGATATACTTTGCTTAATTAAACGCGAGGCACGATAAACTACGATCTCGGCGATTGAAATTTGGTTGAGTGCTGACCCCTAATAGTTTGACATTAGGCTAGCCCAACATGACAACACGGGGGTAAGCACTGTGTCAGCACCTGCAGCTTGCACCAGTTGCCCTGGCAACAGCTAGCTGCGATGCTGAGTGACTAAGACTGGTCACTTTGTTCTGTGGCATTAACTTCTCATGACTTATAACAGACAATCCAAGCAGAAAACCTTCAGGCACTTCACCACCTCAAGAACCATGATGTTGAGCATGCTTTGGAATATGCCAGAAAATTTGGAAGTTTATTAATAAAAGTAGCAAAGGAACATGCCAATGGAGTGCGTACTACGTCCCCTCTTTCAACTCGTGCTATTATCCAGAAAAAAACCCCAAGAGGATCATGATGATCCTGTGCTCAGCTGACATGCATCTGCTTATCTTTTAAAATTTACCCAAAAATTTATGCAAAAATCAATGCAGTGTGACCATTTGAATAAAATATGTAGAGACCTATCAAAGGTACATTTCTACAAAGTGTGACATAAATATGACGAAAATTATCTAAGTTGTTTCCATTACAAGAAATCTCCATGTTCAGGCTTCGTAAATTTAAAAATTTTTTTTTTTTTTTTTTCAAAAAATGAATGAAAAAATGAACTGAGTCAACCGTTTGAAGATCTTTGTTTAAACCTTCTACCAGGAACATATCCACCAAGTTTCAGCTTCATCCGAGTGACAGTTCTGGAAAAGGAGTCAAAAATAAAAACACACAAAAAATCACAAAAAAAGAAAAAAAATTGCAGCACCACCTGGTGAACGAATTCTGAACTAAGAGTTCCCAGGAGTGTTCCTGTGAGATATCAAAGCAACTGGGTGAGCGGTTTCTGAGAAGATACTTTAAGATTTGCCCCAAAAAAAGAACAAAAAAAAAAATTCATAAACAAGGCCTGGTGGCCTAAATGCAGGGGCAAAGCATATGTAGGCCTGTAGGGCTGTTAAACAAATTGAAATAATTGAAGGAAAGACTGTTCAGGTGTAACAAAAACATTTTGTTGAATATAATTCATAAAAATAATAACCAGTTCCTTGCTTATGCTTTACTTAGTTTATAAACCAAGAGGACTGTGACAGTCCTGTGCTCAGCTGACATGTACATATACCTTTGCCATTTTTTAAGAATTTTCCCCCCAAAAAAACAAAGAAATTCATAAAAAATTCAAAAATCAATGGAGTGTGTCCAGTTAAACAAATCTGCTGGAGACCCCAACCAAGGAACATTGCCACCAAGTTTAAAGTGAATCTGAATGCCGGTTTTGCAAAAAGAGGTCAAAATGTGAATCAGCAGTACAATACCCATTGACTTAGTACACAGTAATCAATAGGAAAGGTGAATTTACGGGTAAATCCCCAGATTAAAAATATCATGAAAAATCAGTAATTCACAGCATTGCCACCTAGTGAACTATTTTGTTTGACCTTTCCACAAAGAACATATCCACCAACATTCAGCTTGATATGAGTTCTGTAAAAGAAGTCAAAAAAAGCAATGAAACACAAAAAAACATAAAAAAATATAAAATAATCGCAGCGCTAACAACTAAAAACAACTAAAAAAACAAAACAAAAATTCTGGCAAGTCACACAGCTCTCCCCACTGGTACGGGGTAATCGGCAGAAGTGCAGAAGTGGCAGCAGCAGAAGTGGTAGAAGTGACAGGTTTTCCTCTGCTGCTCCGTGGCGGTGTATATTCTTATCTCTCTATGCAATCAAATCAAGTCTACGCATCTAAATATCTCTCATACTGGCAGAAATACTGTTAAAAAATAAATCACGAAAGAATTCTTGATCAATGTAGTACCAAACCGGGAAACAGCATAAGTATGTCCGCCATATTGACTGAGGTAGGCGTCATTATTTTAGATTGTCCAGGCGCTGGGTATCTAGAAGTAGGATCATAGTCTGCTTCTTGTATTTTCTTGGCCCCCTAAAAGTTAATTTATATACTTATTTAAAGTGTGTGTGTCAGCACACACTTTTCTTTCTTTCTTTCTTTCTTTCTTTCTTTCTTTCTTTCTTTCTTTCTTTCTTTCTTTCTTTCTTTCTTTCTTTCCTTCTGTCCGTCCTTCCTTCCTTCCTTCTTTCTTTCTTTCTGAATTTGAAATTTTAGATATATATATATATATATATATATATATATATATATATATATATATATATATATATATATATATATATATATATATATATATATATATATATATATATATATATATATATATATATATATGTATGAGTTTGTTCTATCTAATAACACAAAAATTTCATTGATGCTGAGGCCTAGAATGAAGTACCCCGTTTCACTTTCAAATTTTCCTTTTTAATGATGGAAAAAAGTCTTCATATTAGTATTGATGTTGTTGTTGTTATTATTATTATTATCATCAATATCATCCTTGTTATTATTTATTATATTATTGATATTATTATTATTATCATTATTATGATCATCATCATGACAATTTACTTCCTACAGGCCTTATTATTTTTTGTGTTTTTTTACTTATTATTTTTCTTTCTATAATTATTATTAAAACGTAAAACAGAGACAAATTCCCTAAGACAGTAAAAACGATAAAGGAAACTAATTTTGAAAGAATACAAAAAGTATCAAGAAATAAACTACAGGGTATAGAGGCTGATAAGATAAAAAACAAACAATGCAGTGCATGCTCTGAATAGTTCACAAAAATCTTTAGTCTTTGACTCGCCACAGCAGGTTAGGAATACTATACAAGTAGAGGCTGAAA
The DNA here is from genome assembly GCA_964020975.1 of Hermodice carunculata. Lineage (NCBI taxonomy): Eukaryota > Metazoa > Annelida > Polychaeta > Eunicida > Amphinomidae > Hermodice > Hermodice carunculata. Next base: position 3,915,308 of record OZ026622.1, read on the forward strand.
TCCACCCAAGTCCAATGGAAACCGAAGTAAAAAATAATAAAACCGATTAAAAAAAGAGAGAACAGTGTGTGAAAAAAGAACAAAACACTATACAAGCAGAAGCTGAGATCCCCCCTATTCCTAGGGAGCTAGAAATTGAACTCGACAATGATGCAACAAACTTTACTGTAGGGAGAACAATGACAGGTCGAAACAAACAAGATGCCCAAACAAATATGAATGACGTGTCAAAAGGAGCAAAAGAGTGTTAGCAAACAAACCAGAAACAGATTGATAGATCTTCAAAAATTGAAAAGAAACCTGTGAAGAAGTTGACAAGACTTAGTTTGTCATTTCAAAAATCACCAAAATTTATTACTCTTGATGATCATGTATCTCAAACATGCAGTGCAAATCACAAGTTTGGTTTACCATCAAAAAAGCAACAGGTCACCACGAACAAAGAACAGGATAGTACTGGGTTAACAGGAACAAATGAAAAAACTTTAGGTGCAAACACTGTTGAATCTGATATGAATGATTTACCAAGTCCACAAAAAGAAAGCACTAAAAAGCAACATAAAGAAAGTGATTTAAATGAGTTCCCCAGTCCACAAAAAGAAACAACTATAAAGCAAAACACACAAACTGATTTTATTGATTTGAACAAGATACCTAGTCCTAAAAAAGAAAGAAGTAGCAACCAAGACGAGTGTAAATGGGTGAAAAACTTGGGACTGGACTTCACAGATAAATTTACAATAGTTAACGATGGTTGCCTCACAAGTTCCCATATGTCTGCTGGAAATAAACTTCTAAAGCAACAATTTCCTGATGTAAATGGATTCCAAGATACAACTTTAGACCCAAAAAGAAAAAATGGAAAATGGAAAATTTTGGCCAAAACTTTTCAACCTTTTACTAAAAGTCCAAGTGCACAAATTCATTACAATGGTGAAAATCATTGGGTAATTTCTTTCTGGTGCAAAGACAAAGATAACACAATTCATGTAGTTGACAGTGTAAATTCACACAAACTTACTGAATCACTGACAATTCAACTCTGTCAAATATATGGCTACGACAAGGACATTTTTTATCTATACTATACCAGAAACGGAAAAGCAGACAAATGGAACAGATTGTGGGGTATTTCCAATTGCAAATAGCATTGAATTTTGTATTGGTGGCCTGGCTTCATTTGGGGACAAAACACAGAAGTATGATCAAAATAGAATGAGACCCCACCTGGTGAAATGTTTCTCACAAGAAAAACTAGAAGCCTTTCCAAAAATACTTGTAGGTAAGAAACAGAGAAAAACCAGAACAAGGCCAGATACAGTTGATTTAATACCACTGAATTGTGCCAAAGCAACATGTTTCCTACCCAACCTATATGCAAACATAGTAGTGTGCCGAAATGGTGATTGTCCAAGATGGTATCATTATTCATAAGTAGGATTTGAAAGCTCTCCAAGCAAGTCTCTGGCATGGTACTGTGAGCATTGCACTTGAAACAATTTCAAAGCATAGATTTCAAGACCATTGAATAAATTAAATAAACTATGTTTGTTGAAAGTGTAAAATAACATGACAGTGCTCTGCAGTTGAGAAGATTTTTGTGAATTTGGTATCCTTGAAGTGAACCATGAATTTGGTTAGATATATAAGATATGTGACACGTCAATTGTATAAACTAAATAAACTATGTTCTGTTGAATGTGTAAAATAAAATGACAAGACTCTGCAGTTGAGATGATTTTTGTGAATTTGGCATCCTTGTAAGTGAACCAGATACTGAAATAGTGTGTCACACTTCACCTTGATCATTTTCATCTCGTGTAGGTCTTATCATTCATATGATAAAATTTAGTTCTTGTTTCCTTCTTTTCCTTTTTTATTTTTGTTTTTCATTCTTTTGCTTTTATTTGTATTTTGTCATTGATTTGAATCCGTTAAATATTTGATCCTCATACAGACAAATCCATTTCATTTTAACATATCAAAATTGATTAAGCAAAATATTTTTCTTATTTAAACTAATGAAACAAGCGATAAGCCCCTTACATCATTTTTGTACTCAGAATCCAATATGGTTGGGAAATAAAGAAAGCCACACAAGGAAAAATTCTTTTCTTCTATTAATTTAATTTATTTACATTTCAATTTTTTTTTTGGTGTGTGGTATGGTTCCCCCTCCCCGTGGGGCACACTTGGCAGGCATTACAACATGTGAATGGGATTGTGGTACCTGGCTAAGAGAATCATGAATCATAAATCATAAAGTATTTGTTTTTAATTGCTGCAAAGGAAATCTATATAAACTGAAATGAATACTTAGCTTATTTTGCATTTTCAGTGGAATGTTGGTTAGTTATGTTAATGAAAAAAATCACTTTTTTTAAATGATATAACAAATTATGTGGGAAAATATAAAAATAAAATAGGGAAAATTATTAAATATATATATCAAATTTTAAAATAAACATGGTAAACTCATGAATTATTTTTCTCAAATGATACAAATAATATAGCAAGATATACCAACATTATACAATGAAATTAAAAGCAATTTATGATGACACTGAATACCTTTATTCTGAACGCCAATAATGCTTATGCTGCTTATACTGATGCCAATTCATATTATTGTAATTAAATTTTCGAACTATCTTGTGGAATACTGGATAAAAACTATTAACTGTGCATTTGTGTAACACATTTCAACTAATGAAAATGAATTATTGTTATTGCCAACAGAATTAAGTCCCATAATCATATTTCCAAATGCCTGTAATGAAATAATAGTAGCTCCCTCCTAAAAACAGGAATCCGATTTGGCGGGCGCTGGTGTCTGCCGCGTGAGCGAATGGGTCTATTTTTGCTCATTGAACTTTATATAACGGGTACATGGATGAACACACAACTTAATTGGAATGCGCAAATATCTTATGTATCAACAGAAGTAACAATTATGTTTAAACGCTGTAGTAACATGCCGAAAATCACCAATATCTTCCACTTCTGCCACTTCTGCTTCTGCACTTCTGCCGATTACCCCCTACCCTCCCCACTCCTGTTAGTCCCTATGGAAAACTGTGACGAAGTTATGATGGAGTGGGCTTTGCCGCATCGAAAAGTTGTCAGGCAAAGGAGTGTGCGGCAGAAAAATACAAAATATAGCTATAGGGCAGGTAGATTGCCACTCAACATATAATATGAGGGTGCGAGAGCAAAGCATGTTGGTGAACCTGTAACTTTAACACAAGGTGACCCCCAGGTGCCAAGAGATGAAACCCCACCAGCAGAACACCAGCCACCCATCCCACCACACAACATGTAGAAGAGCAAACAGCAACATTCTCTAACGCTGTTGACTTGTACAGGCTGTACACCCTGTCCACCAATACAGCAATAGCAGCACTTGGCGGTGATGACAGGAGTGCTGACGAAAGAGAGGAGACGATCCCAGCTTATCAACATACTACACAGGACTTAAAATTTTTAGTTGGCCAAAAGACAAGATCTAGGAGTGAAATACGAGTGAATTTTAACTATTTTTAGTGGTATATAAAATCTGAAATTAACAATTACCTCCTGAACTTTTTATTAATCTTTCTGCAGCTGTTTAATTTCTGGTGATGTGCTATTCAACACTCTTAATTTCTGGTGGTCCATTATTTAAGGCCATTAATCTACAGTGATACCATTACAGGGGGGGGTCCCCCCCCCCCCCCCCCACTGTTTAAAAGACCATGCTGATGAAACACATACTGTCCCAGAACTTCTATTTGATGGAGATATACAGTTTCTATAAAACAAATATGCTGGTGACATTGTGACCAATATTTAGTTTGTGAGTTCAATAAAAGGCATTGCTAGTCTGATGTCTTACCAACATTTCATATGTTAAATGAGGCTGTAATTACATTACATTACATTCAGTCAAAATTAAATGGACCCAAAAATTATATTCAAAACAATATTTTGGTATTTGTAAATCTATGTGTTATAAGTGTAATTTATTAGGGTACAATGATACACTCCTAATTGTTGGTGTCAGTGCTAGGCTGGTTGTACTCTCACTGGTTTTTGTATCGCATGTTGTACCTTAATAAATGATTTACAACAGGTAGACGGCTGGAACTGTAATATACATGTATAATATTTATACATTCTAGATTGTCATTTAAAATTGAGTTCTCTTTCAGTCTGTTCTTGCTTCAATGCTCACATAAGTGTCATCAACTGGTACATTACGTCTGTGTGCCATGGCACATGGCTTACTGTTTCTTAAAAAAATTTTCTGTTTTTTGTTTTTGTTTTTGTTTTTGTTTTGTTTGTTTTGTTTATATATTATGTCTGAGTGCTGTGGCACATAACACAACATATCTTTCGTTTTTGTCTATTTATTCAATTACTAACCTACTTACATACTTACTCATTCATTCATTCATTCATTCATTCATTCATTCATTCATTCATTCATTCATTCATTCATTCATTCATTCATTTATTTTAAGCCATCATTTATATGGGCTTTTCTCCGACACAGCACAGGCTACAAATGTCAAACCAGGCTTGGTAATATACATAGTAGGCAAGTTGTCTATCTGATTTGGAATAATCAATATAAAATTATGCAAAGTCAGGCCACACAGTGAAAGAAAATCCCCGACACTGCAGAGTCTATATATGTGTACACGCACAACCATGTGGACAGGAAGGTTTTGGCTCAAGTTCCAAGTGATGGGGAAGGAAGTAAGCATAATATTATTTAGATATTGAATATCTTTTGCAGATAGAGGTACCACTCCAAGTTCAATTCACAGGTTTGCGCTATAGGTGCATGCAATGAACCACAAACAAAAGCTGTAGAATTTTAATTTATGCTAATTAGGGACACTTGAAAAGTTGGAACTACCTTGTTAGTCTATATCTGCATGCACACTTGGACAAATAATTTACCACATTTCTTATTCTTCAAAGATTCGGCATGGAGGGAGATTCGTGTTGATGATAGCAAGGAGGCTACACATTACTTCGTTTTATTATTATTAATAATAATAATGAAATAATAGTAATAATAATAACAACAACTGCGGAGATTTTGGGACGGAGTATCAGGCCCGGCACACAGTAGCCAGGTAGCAGTAATCCCATTGTGGTTTGTGTATAATTAGTGGTTAATAACTTCACGCCCAGCTACCGCGGCATGTCTTTGATCTCATTCCCACTGCATGGCTCACTGCAAGCTAACCATCATGCGAGATATGGCTCCACATGGCATAAACAGACAGCTGTTTACCGTCAGAAAATTCAGTAGACAAAAACTGGAAAACTTGGAAGGATTTTGTAAGTTGTGAGATCTTAGAACAAGCTCCAACTTTTAAACCTTGATGGAAACCGAACATCTTTACCACCCGGCCCGTGGTTTGTTGGATATAGGTACCAGCATGTGGAGTGATGAGCAAACCAAAACAAAGTAAATAATGGACCAATTTAAATTACAATGAATTCAAAGATTCATTAACAGAGGAAAAAAAATTTTGAATCCAATGAAAGAAACTTGGGAAGGTTTGAGTTGTGCCGTTCATGGGACTGTTTTGCACGCATCATGGTGGCTTTGTACTTGAACGGCGACTGGTCCACGTTGGTATGGGATGAGTCTGCTCTTCAGCTGTGATGGCCCTCTACATTAAGGCATGCTCATCCTCATCATAAAAAGGGCAAGAAAAAAGCATGGTTAGTCCCTTCGACTATCCATGGATAAACTCAGGCTACCATCATCATCACACTTTCTGTCAGTAATAATTACAAGTTGTCTTGTCATTACAATGCACTATCGCAGCACTGCACAACCTGGCTGGGAGATGGGTTGTGTTTCTGATGTCAGCAGCTGTTTCGCACCAGTGACAACCATCTGCGCTTTTGGCTCGCCAAGTAAGCTAATTTTAATGTGTCAAACTTATCATTTAGATGTAACATGTTTGAGAAATGCCACCAGATAATATTTCAAAGACATCTTAACTCCAACTTTGTCCAAAGTTACACCCCGCCTATCAATAGCACCTTCATGCTTCAGTCACCATTGTGCAAAGACTGAGAGGTCGACATGGAGTGGGAGTGGCCGTCTTTGTAACCTGTTTTAATGCAAAAACTTGCATTGCGTCCACAAGTTTTGCAAAAGGCATACATGTATATCCGATTCCTCAAACATTATCCAGGAATTGTTCATAAACCCTCCAATAAAATCAACATACCGGGCAATCTGATAAGAAGAAAAACTATTATTTTTGATTAAATAGATTTCCGTCTTCACTTGATTTGAGTATGGGTTCATAATTCCAGTGACAGTTTATTTATTTATGAAAACAATCTCTGAACTCCATTCACAATGATCAGTGTAAAAATTGAGTAAAACCAACAAGAGTTATGGCTGTATAATTTTCGGTTTTCAGGGTGGTAGTCTCAGGCTCTTTGATGGCTATTTATTTTGTAAAGATAAATGGGCAAATTTATTCATCCAACTCTACTGTTTATTTCTGCAAGTAACAGTGTTCTGGAAAAGTTTGTTGGAACCTTCTTGGGCCTTTTAATCATAGCCTTGCCTGTTTTGAGTAGCCTATTGACTGTCATTTGACATCAGAAGGTGGCAAAGGTCGTAGCCTCCGGTGCCCTTCGCTCCTGTCAGGGCTCACAAGGCATGATTTTGGAGAGCTTTTATTTTTGTTAAAAAAACTTTTCACTTCAGGGCTGAAACATCACCCTTTCAGACATGTTTAACTGGTGCCTAAATTATATCTATAACAAAAATATTTTCTGATAAGTATATAGTTATCTGGGCCTATATTCAAACAGGGATTTTCCACATCCCTGATACAACACTGCATTGCAACAAAATATCTGCCCCCATGAACCCACTGTGAGCACTTTAGTATACTAGTAATAAGATGCAACAGGTTTTGGGTGGCTGTCGTGTATTTACATAGATATTGTCTGCTAATTAATCTCATTGCAATCATACGAAAACTATCTACAATCCACCCTGATTCGCGAATCTCACATACTTCCCTGTCGGTGGTTATGGCAAAATCATCGGGTATCTGGTTAAAATTTCGTAATTCTGGCATTGCATATGAAAGAAAACTTTACAGTTTTGTAATAATTTATCAAAACCATCAATACCGGATAAAATTGTCTGAAAATACAGCGAGATAAAAACACATAACATAGGGCATGTATCGTACATCTAATTGCAAATCAATATAAACTAGGATATACCAATTACTCAGGCAGGAAATTAATATGAGGCTGTATCATCATCATCATCATCATCATCATCATCATCATCATCATCATCATCATCATCATCATCATCATCATCATCTCTTCAGTCTTGAATGACACAACTACAGATACTTGTAGACAGTTGTGGAGATCACATCAAGATGTCGGGAGATTGGCTTCTTTTGCTCATTGTTTTCTGATGTTGGCTTTTTATCGTTTCTTGCTTGCCTAAACATGGACAGCAATGGGTGGATAACCAAACCGTGCACTGTAGGACGGTAGATGCAGTAGGTAGTGGTTGCCATCCTGTGTATAACATTTTTTTTATCTACCAGAAATTTTCTTCAAAGAATGTGATTTGAGATCATTATGACAATCGTGTTATGTTGGCAGTTGTAACTGTCTTTACATGTTTGAAGTAGATTATTCCTAGTATTTTGATGATATCTCCAACTAGCTAATTCCAACAGAGTATTCATGTACTTTATATTAAAAGCCAAAATTCTTATGTCCGCTCAGGAAAAAAATATATTATTGACTGTGTGATCCCTTTCATACACAATAGTTTTGAACAACGTGAACAATATATGTTAATACCTGCCTGTCTTGGTGTTTATGTAATAGAAATCTTTATTTCATGTCGACAGTAGGCCTACATGTATACTGATGTATAAAATCTTTATTTTAAGTCAACAGTAAACACGCTGATGTATACAGGGCCTAAAACAATATAACATTTATGCCAATCAACTGCCTATTTTTTGCCATAGGTACATGTACTATGAAACAATGAGATGGTAATATACAGTGACTCACAAGATGAAAATATATGCAGCCAGTAAAAATGACCAAGGACATGGTATTTGTAACAGAAAACATACATATGCAGTAGAAGTCCAACTCCCAGAGTTGCCAACACTGGAAAGTCGGATTCCTGGACAAGGTGGGCATAAGCGTCTCTAGGGCCGTCCGGCCGCATGCTTCCCCGTTTTTTTTTTTTTTTTTTAAATGAACAACCACAATGGTGTGGTATAAAACACACACACACACAAACACACACACACACAACCACACACAATCAAAAACGTTTACAATGCATCCAGCATTACATAATAAAAAGGGAGCTTACAAGAATGGAGTGCTGTTGTGGAAAGTAGGTACCTTTTGACCTGGGTATGTTTTGACCTGATTACGTTTTGACCTGGGTACATTTCAACTTGGGAACATTTTGATGAGTCAAAACGTACCTGGGTATGTTTTGACCGTGGTAGGTTTTGACTTGGGTAGGTTTTGACCTTGGTATGTTTTGACCGGGGTACGTTTTGACCTTGGTACGTTTTGACCAGGAGTCTTACTAAATCGGACACTATGACGGACATCTCCTTTGAAACTAAAAGCTTCATACACTATTCCACCATACCCCGACACTGGTATAAACAGGTAAATAGTAATACAATTTTTAGCACCATAAAGTTGACCAGAGGTGTTATGAGGTAAAGTTTACTAAAGTATTAGCTGGAAGCCACCCCTTCCACTGTACTGGATGATGGTTAAAATGAAAGAAATCCTACAAAAAGTGAGTATGATCATGGTTTTCAGACTTAAGACGGACTAGAGAAAATTCTCTTGCTGGGTTAAGTATAATTTACCCCAGGTACCTTCCCTCTTACCATTCTAAACACTTTGAGAATTACACTTTGTCATTTCAAGCTCCATCTTGACATAGTTTGACTAATGTTCTTGAGTTAGGGTTGTATTTGGACGGACATAAGTGATGCTATAAGCTCTGTGACCTTAGGTCAGGAGAGCTAAAAAGTCTGTATGAATTTCTGATATCAAAAAGTTGATTTCTTGATATCAAGAAGCCATTTCTTGATATCAAAAAGTCAAATTCTTGATATCAAGAAGGAAAGTGACTTCTTGATATCAAGTCTACTACAGTGGTACCTACTATTTAAGACAACCCCTAAAGCCAACAAAAAGTGGTCTCATACTGCAGGTGGTCTTAAATTGAAGGTATATTTAACATGTAAATACAGCAGAGGGTCTTGAAAGAGTGGTCTTAAAAAGACATGCAGTCTCAAATTGGAGGTAGTCTTTAGAGCAGGTACCACTGTACCTGATATTAAGAAGTTGACTTTTTGACTTCTTGATATCAAGTCTACTACCTGATATTAAGAAGTCGACTTTTTGATATCAAGAAGTCACTTTCTGATATCAAGAAATGCTGAAAAAATAGCAAAATAGTACACCATGGATTTGGTCATTCTAAATTTCAAGACTTTGCATCTAAAATAGAATTTATTTACAATAAACTTGAGTCGAGAGGATTTAAAGATGTACTTTTGATCAAATATTTCTACAAACTTTGCTGTAAATATCCAGAGATGGTTAGCAAGTTTGCTTCAATAATTTTATTGTTATTTATTATGTTAAACCCCCAGGGGCTATGTAAGCAGTGGCTGACAACAGTTACAAGTTTGCCCCATTGTACTTAAAATCTGGTTATGAAAAATTGTGTTTTGAAGACATGTTTTTGACTTAAATGCTAATGACTTTCATTGTTTTCTGACATGCCAAAGTACACATTTACTCAGTGTCAAATAATTACTGAAATTTGACAGTATTTACTCAAATGTCACAAACCAGATCCATTATGTTGAAACACTGACTCAGGATAGGCAGAGAAATTGAGCTTTATTGTTTGGAGACTTTCAAAGTGAGGAGTAGGTGTCAACTTGGGGTTTGTTTTACATTTCTGGTGCAGGATGTCCATTGTTGAAGTACTTGTTAGGATTTCCCTTGGTTTGTACAGGTGGTCTATCTTGCATCTGTTTATTGTACAATCAGTGGGACTGAATGTAATGCCCCAGTTTGTTTCTACTTCAGTCATGCACTGGCAGGTGGTTTAACCAAGATAAGGGTTTAACCAAGATAAGGGTTTAACTAAGATAAGCTATCCAGCTAGAAAGGGTACGTAGTGGTTCAGGGGTAAGTCAAATTGTTCTTATCTGAACCTACACTATACAAATTTAGTATTCTGTTTGGTTTGACAGATATTCTTCATTCACAATGAAGCTCTACATTTAGAAGCAAAACTTCATATATTTTAGCTTATTCATCATTTGCCACGTTCATATTTATTCATTATTATGTGGGTTGTCTTTGCTGAATATTTAGCTTGACAAAGAGACGCTACTCAGAGAGTCATGTATGGGTACAGGCTCTGAAACATGTTCTGAATAGTTACCCACTGAAGACATTTTAATTTACTTGGGCTAATACAGCCTATGTCAAAATTTTCCAGAAGAACATACGCAATATGGACAATAGTACTTCCATATGTATACAAATTAAACAGTGACAGGTTAGCTTATGCAGAGTAAAGAGTTTGGACTGCGGAATATGGTGATGACTACTAGGAAGTGGTTCTGGACTAAAAGACACAAATAAGATACACATCTATATCATTTTTGCAAACTTTTATCATCTAAAGTCAAATTATATTCTGATAAAATTCTAAGAAATTCTGTTCAGTCATTCTGGAGAAGAAATCAAAAATAGCCTTCATGCACAAAAAATCACAAAAAATAAGAAAAAATTGCAGCGCCACCTGGTGGCCAAAATAAGACCTAGGTAACCCCCAGGTGACCCTATATGTAATATAAAAGCAATTGGCCAAGTAGTTCATTAGATGAAGAAATTTTTTCTTTTTTTTTTTCCTTTTTTTTTCAATAAATTAAACTAGACACACCTTCAATGCAAGCATTGACTGAAGGGTCGCCATTTGCTCAGAGCATTCTGGAGATATTGTGGTAAGGATCCCCTAATGAGCATATAACTAGGCTGCCATTTGCTCAAATTAGGTTATGGTGACACAAAAATCTAATCAGTTCATTTTGGCATGCTAGATAAGCATACTGCCAAATTTGAGCAAAATTCATCAGAGCATTCTGTAGATACTGCGGTAATGAGCCCTGACGAGCATGTAATTAGGCTGCCATGTCCTCAAAATAGGTCATGGTTACACCAAAATCTAATCAGTTTGTCTTGCCAGGTAAGGTAAGCATATTGCCAAATTTGAGCAAAATACATGGAGGCATTCTGTAGTTATCGCAGTAGCAAGAATGCGCACATCTGGAAGGACTTATGGACAGACAGACAACTGGAAAACAGAATGGGTACCTCCTATGGGGTGGCCCTTAAAAATTGAAAAAAAAAAAAGAAAAAAAAGAAAAAGAAAAATTATTGCATCATCATCTCCTTCACAAACTTGGTACAGGTCCACCTGGGGAACATCTTCATGTAAAATCAAAACATTTCATGCTGCCGTTTTTGAGAAGTCCAAAACATAAAAAGGCTAACGACTGACAGATGAATGGACAGACGGATGAGGGATGCAAATGGATTCCAACAGCTCTGCTGACTGACAAGTCAGCAAAGCTAAAAATCCCAAAAATATTGGACTGTGACAATTTGAACGTACTTGGTAGAGGCCTACCCAAGGTATATCCCCACCCAGTTTGAAATAAATCTGGCCAGTGCTTTTGGAGAATTTAAAAAATGTGAATTGCTGACAGATGGACAACTGACCATCCTTTTAGCTCAGCTGACTGACAAGTCAGCTGGGCTAAAAACGTGTTATCTGGTTACATAGTTACAGAAGAGGCTGACAAGTGTCACACCAGGACACCAGTCAAGGATACTTACAAAGTTGGAGCTATAGGAAAGTCTGACCAGTCCATTACGAAAATCCATGCTCTCCTCTGCTATCATGTCAACAGCAATCATCTCCTCTGCAGTGCTGCCACCTGTGACAGATCATCGAAGCAGACATCAAAGTTTTGCATTGTGTGGCTGTGTTCTGGTTTAAATTTAGACTCTGTTGATGTAGTTGCAAGAAATAACTGTAAGACAGACAATGTTGATCAGTCTTCTAGGGATACTTCAATGAACAAGTTTGATGTAGACTTGGTTTCTATGTGTAAGATTGTCAATAGTGATGTTACTGTTGACTCTCGTGGCAGTTCAGTACAATTTTAACACAACAGATAATTGTAGTGCACAGTTAAAGTTTTGTTGTGAAAGTACTCAAAGTAGTTCTACGTCTGATAAGGGGGTTGGTTTGACTCATGTCGAATTTGATGACAAATTGTTCTTGTGTGAAACATATTTGCATGATACCTTTTTGACTGATGAATTTCATGTAAATAATGATGTTGATGTGAAAAGTCCATTATTATTACCAGAGTTTTCTGTGGTGAATGATATTGCCATCATTTCTAGTCCAAAGCATATGACTCCAAGAGAAGTTGAATGGAGATCAGTCAGTAATAATACTTTACATCAATACATATATCTATGTATTCATGAAAAGGTGGTGAAATCTGGGATTCCCAATTTTTAGGGCTGTAAATTATCTATTCCTTCAGGATTCAACATACATGTTTGGAGAGAGAAATTACAAGGTACTGGTTGGTATGATTTTCAGATATGTGATCTTTTAGAATTTGATTTTCAAATAGGTTATAGTGCTGATTCTCTTCCAGTTCCTGCTAGAAGGAATCATGCTATGTCATATGAGTTTCCTCATGCACTTGATAAGTTTATAGCTAAGGAACTGAAGGCAAATGCTCCTTTGCGTCCCTTCACCAAAAATCCACTGAACTCCTTTTTGACCATTTCACCACTTAATACAGTGGCTGAAAAGGTTCAGATGGTGAGAGGAGAGTTATTATGGATTTATCGAGTCCATGGGGTTACCTGGTCAATGACGGCATTGATAAACATACATATTTAGGCCAATATGTTAATTTGTGTGCATTATCCATCTTTTGATTGTCTTCTTGATAAGGTGGTTGAATTAGGTCCCAGATGTTAACAAGGGTGCACGGTTGGCTGAGCGGCAAGACGCTCGCCTTTCACCTGTGCGACCCGGGTTCGATTCTCGTCCTGGGCACCATGTGGAAAAAGTTCCCACCACTTTAACCGTGCACGGTGGTTTTCTTTGAGTTCTTCGGTTTCCTCCACCACAAAAAAAGGTAGGAAGTATACGCCAACATCTGTGCCATGGAGAGTGACTTGATAAGTCAATGCTTGACTTCTTTCACAATCCATGTAAAACAAATGTGTCTATACTTTACTCTCTTAAACTGACTTTTCGAGAGCTTATAGGCAGCTTAGAGTTTGTCCTGGGGATGTAGGTTTAATTTGCTGGGGTTCTCATGACGTGGCAAGATTTTTGTTGATATTTCTCTTCCTTTCGGATTACGTTCATTGGCTGTGTTTTGCCAGAGAGTAACTGACACCATTGCATATTTATTTCAGATAGTGGGTTATTTGGACATCAATTTTTTAGATGATTTTGGCGGGGCGGATTCAGTAAATAATGCAAATTCTGCCTTTCTCTGTCTATTACAACTTTTACTGGATTTAGGTGTTCAAGAAGCACATCATACGGCCGTGGCTCCGACTACAGAAATGATATTTTTAGGTATTCTGATTAATACCAAGGACATGAGTATATCTGGTCCTGAAGACAAATTTATTGAGATTCAGCTTATGTTGCAGGATTGGTTACAGAAAGTAGAGGCTTCAAAGAGGGAAGTCCAACCTATTATTGGGAAGTTGCAATTTGCAGCTAACTGCATGCATAGGACGTATTTGTATTTCCAGGATGTTGGATCATCTTCAATCATTATCTCAGTTCCCTCAGGACATCAAATTTCTTCTTAGTAAGAGATTTATTCAGGATGCTCTTTGGTGGTCAAAGCTCATGGAGGTATATAATGGCGTATCTATAATACCTCAAGAGAAGTGGTCAGAGCCAGACGAGGTGATATCAAACGAGGCATGCCTCACCGGTTATGAAGGTTTTTCTTATTGTACAAATGAGTTCTTTCATGGCAATTTTCCTGATTGGGTCTTAGAATTGGTGGTCAAAATTTATTGTCTGGAGTTATTAACTGTAGTTGTGGCTCTGAAGTTATGGGGCGCCTCTCTGACAGGCAAAAGAATTCAAGTTTTGTGTGACAACCAGACATCAGTCCATGTTTTAAATTCAGGTAGATGCAGAAATAATTTTTTGTCTGCTTGCCTTAGAGAGATTCTGTTTTGGTGTGCTGTTCACGAAACTCAGTTGGTTGCTTTGCATATAAATGGTTCAGTTCAAATTATTATTATTGAGAGGTCTTAACAGATTAAAACCTCGTAGAGTTGGACAAGCTCCTCTTATCACACCTCATATTTTGAGTGCAATTTTTCCTTTCTTTGATTTCGCTGTTCCTCTTCATGTTGCCTCCTGGTCTTGTTTTTTGTTAGCCTTTTTTTATCATGGCCAGGAAGTCTAATTTGGAGTCTTCTAGTTTGAAAAAATTTGATGCCAATAAACAACTTTGTAGGAAAGATATTTTTATTGGACCTTTTGGTTTGATTGTTCATCTTAAATGGTCTAAGACAAATCAATTTGGCAAAAGAAAGATTTACATACCTGTGCCTCGATTTCATTATTCAATTCTTTGTCCAGTTTTAAGCTATTCAAAATTATTGGATTTGGTACAGGTTCAGGATTTAAATCCTGCTTTCTCTTTCGCTTCTAGACCAAAGTTGAAATGTGTGACTGCTTATAGTTTTATTAAAGTTTCGAGGGATGTTTTGTTTGAGGCTGGATTTAATACACAGTCTTTCTCTGATCACAATTTTAGGGGGTGGGGGGGGGTGGAGCTACTCTGGCTTTTCAAGTGCATGTTTCTGGCGAATTGATAAAGTTACAAGGCGATTGGGCTTCAGTTGCCTATTTGAAATATTTAGATTTCTCTTTGTCATCTAAATATCTAAATTACAAGTCAGTCTTTCTATACAAGAATATATTAGACAATTGATTTTGTGATGTGGTCAAAATATGGTATATGTTGAATGATTTTGATAGTTTTTGCTGGTATTTATGCAGAGGTGATTCGATATCAGATTAATTTGCTGGTATGAGTTTAGGAGACAGCACGGTTGTTATGTGATGTGTATTGAGAAGACAGATGTTCAGACTGCAGTTGGATTATGTTTTGGACATTATATACATGTATTTATTAGTATTTTGAAATTCATTTTTGATGTACATGTGTAATATGAGGCTGGTTCATTAAGACTATGGATTTTTCTTTATCTTTATGTATTAATGTGATGTATGATATACATATTGCTATACATATTCATTTATTGGATTACATGATCATGGATTCTATGGAGCTATTTTATTTGGTTCATTGATCATGTTATAAATGTGATGACTAACCTGCACTCTGGTTGTGCTGTGAGATGTCATATTGTCAGATAATGGACACTGTAAAACATAGAAACATTTGGACTGATTGCATAATTATATGATTTATTACAAATGCTGGTATGTTTCTTCAGATAAGCAGCATTTATGTTTATGATAACTTTATATACCTAAGATTTCTATTTTCTATTTGGACTGATGTATTTCATATTGGTTACATGAGTATTATGAGTTATTATACTGGATTCACATGCATGTGTATTGCTGATGTGTTGCTTTGATATGCTCATATGATAGACGTCTTATCTAATCTGGATTCCTTTTTGAAAGAATGATTATTTTGTATTAATAGTCATTAATAACTTTTTTCTCTTTTATGTGAGCTTTTGAATGAAAAGGTAGTTATAGATTTGATTTTGTGTGTGTGTGTGGTTTTTTTTTTTTTAATTTATTGTTTGGCCATGTTGAGTTTGACGGTTTGACTTTTCCTGTTGTATTTTGTGTATTTTCTTGGAAAAGTATATGTTTATTTACAGCCAAATAATAAATTATTAAATTAATTTGCTTGTGTTTGTTGTTTATTTGATTTCTTAGTGAATAATTTGTTTATTTTGTTTTCATTCAAAATGATTAATTATAAGCGAAAGATAATCACCTGTCATGTTAATGAACTGACGTATGTATTTTAAGTAGGTGACGTATGCCACAGGATTATCGTTTCTTTTGTTTTGTCTTTCCCCCCGTGTGACGTCGTCTTCTTTGTCGGTTCATTCTCTACTTGTTTACCTGAAAGAGACACTTGAATTTGGATCAATGTGATTTTCAACTTTCCTGCCTGCCCTCCCTTTCTTTTTTTTTTTTCTTTTGTCTTTGTTTTCTCGTTTTCTTTTTTTTTTCTTAGTTTTGATTTTCTTTGGGTGGTTTGTCTTTTCCTGTTGTACTTTGTGTATTTTGTGGGAAAAGTCTATGCTTATTTACGGCCAAATAATAAATCATTAAATTAATTTGTTTGTGTTTGTTGTTTGTTTGATTTCTTAGTGGACAATTGAAGCAGACATCAAAGTTTTGCATGTGTGTGGCTGACATGAACATGAACATGCAGTGCTATAATGGTGTCCCCCCAAAAATCTAATCATAATTAAGAAACAAGTGATTCTTAAAGGTTCTCTGCTTCTTAAAGGTTCTCTTGATTGACCATGTTCAAATTTGATACATGGGTGACTCATGGGTTGTTCTCATCAAACGATGCACTTTTTAAAAAATTGGACATGAAAATCATACTTTTATTTCAAAACCTCACTGCCCCTTCAATCGTCACTTTCCGTTTATTTCCAACACTTACAAGGCAAGGCGCGATAGGTTAGTGATGTCACAAACGCAACACCGCTGTCTGACCGGGAAGACTCCAACCATCCTAGTGAGCTATGGCTGTCAAGTGTCACTTATTTAAACATATTTTATTCACCCTTCATCAACAGGATTAAAAATACGTGTAAAAATATTCATTTTTGTCCCTGTTCCCACCAAGGATGGGTTGGTCTGTTGCTATTAATTGTAGCAGTGAAAGTTCTACAGCTTGTTTACATTCCCTCAAAGACCTGAAATTACAGAGAGCGTGGACCCATGCAGTCAAGAGGGAAATCACTGTGCTTCTCATACTTCGGGGAACATCTTTGATTTAGTTTTTTCTAACTTCCCAGAAGCAATTGGTGATGTTTCAGCTTCAATTAGCCTCGTCAGGTCAGATCACCTGCTGTTACATTTTCTCATCCACATCGAGCCCCCCAGGAAAGAGAAGCAGACTGGTGTGGTTTGCGTGAATTTCTATCATACGTCCCGTTCCAAACAGCTTTTCTGGACAATGATATTGACACAAATTAACAAAACTGGTGTAGTCTTCTGATCACTACGGTCCACAAATTCATCCCAAAAATCAAACTGCCGGATAGTACTACTCCGCCTTGGATAGACAGTGACATTCTGCACATGTCAAACAAAAAGGAAACACTATGTAGAAAAGTAAAAACCTCAACTTCACAACACCTAAAGGAGAAACTCTGCAAGCTCACAAATGACATAAAAAACTTAGTTGCACTTAAGTACGCCAAGTACATTCACATTCTCCGCACACAAGTGTATGATAATCCCAAACGGTTTTGGTCATTTTTTAGAGCAAAAACAAAATGCAAAATCTACCCAATATTGTCAAAGGGTTTGGCCAGGAACATACTTCCCCTGACCAAAAAGCATCTGTTTTTAGCCAGTTCTTCTACTCAGTTTTTTTATCATTAAAGCCAGTCTCTCCCATACCCAGAAATTGTATCTTTCTTGGACCCCAGGCTGACATACTGCACATTCTCTACTGAAGAAATTACAAAAATTCTTCATGAGCTGGACCCCAACAAAGCTATTGGTCCAGACGCTATTTCAGGTCGTATACTTAAAGAATGTGCAGTTGAACTAGCCCCTTCATTAAAATGTCTCTTGGCCACATCCATGGATCAAGGAAATCTCCCAGCACAATGGAAAGATGCAAATGTCATTCCTGTCCACAAAAAAGGAAAATGTGAAGAAGCTGAAAACTACAGACCGATGTCCTTACCCTGTGTTGTTAGCAAAGTGATGGAGAGGTGTGTCTTAAACCACGTTTCCAACACTAAAAAACATGCTTCACTTTCAACACGCTTTCTTAAAGGGCAGAGCCTGTGCGACTCAAATGGTAGACTGTCCAAATGCTGGGCAAAAGCCTAGACAATAAGACACAAATAGACATACTATATCTTGACTCTTCCAAGGCCTTTGACTCTGTGCTGCACGATCTTTAACTACACAAGTTGAAGAGCTTGGGATAAATATCCATCTTCATGCTTGGTTTAAAAGCTATATAACAGGCAGAAGACAGCGTGTTGTGGTCGCAGGATCAAATTCCGAATGGAAACCAGTCATATCCGGTGTATCAAAGGGTTTGAATTTGGGACCTTTTTTATTTTCATTATACATAAACATCATGCCTCTATCATTGTCAAATGAAACAACCATGTTCTTGTTTGCAGATAACGCTAAATACTTCAGGGAAATCCATTTTGAAGCAGATGCTCTTTCAGTACAGAGTGATATAGACAGACTGGTTGTATGGAGTAATTTATGGGGTATGAAATTTAATGCTGATAAATGCAGCTTCCTTACTGTCAGCAGGTCTTACAACCCCATTGTTTTTAACTATAGTATGAACAACACCCTTTTTAACCACGTATCCTCACAGACTGATCTAGGCTTTGAGTTAGACTCTTGTCTTAGCTGGTCTAAGCATATTACCAAGTGTTGCACTAACAGCCAACCGTACCTTAGGTGGTATCAAACGTACATGTGGGTATAAGGCCCCCTCTGATGCCACTAAGAGACTTTACATCGCTTTAGTGCGCAGTCACGTGGAATATGGTACCGTTGTCTGGAGTGTAACCAGTAAGAGAAACCTCATGGCATTGGAGGCTGTTCATAGAAGGGCGACCAGATATATACTAGGGTCTCCCTTCACTGAATCCTATGAATCCCGTTCAGCGAAATGTAACTTGCTTCCTTTATCCTACATACGAGAGCAACTGGATCTTGTTTTCCTCTACAAATGTCTGAATGGTCAGTACAGTGTTGACTACCATAACATGTTTCCAGTTCAAACAGCTTCCAGAAATTTCCATAACTCCAATAACAGCATCCATTTCAAAGTTGCCTGCCGCCGCACTGAAACCTTTTGTTCATAAGATGTTAATCATACAATTCACACCTGAAATATCTTACCCTCTAACATCCGTGATTCTTCATCAGCCAACATTTTTAAAAATAGACCTATTACAAAAAATTGCAGTCTGAGTACTTTGATTCTTCAAATACCTGTACATGGGTGAGCAAGTGCTTCTGTCCCATGTGCAGAGAGTAGACATGCAAATGATCTAAGTTCTTTTATATATGTCGAACTGTTCATTACATGTATGTTATAGTTATCCACAGAGGCTAACTCTTGACAACACGCTTTATAGTCTTACTTTTTAACTATCATTACCATTATTTCACAACATAACAGACTGTGCTCATCCACCTCATATATCATCCCCCGGGGGTCGACTAGTATAGGTGTCTTCACCTGTTCGACTCCACCGAATCAGCAGTCTTTGTTCTATATGTCGGCTTACATTGAATTACATGTATATGTATTATATGTTTTTACCAGTTCGATGTACATATTCTGCTGATTGAAGCTCACTAAATAAATAAAATAAAAGATTTACAGGGACAAGTGGCAAGGCCCTGGGAACCGATGTTACCTATGTGGCAAACACTTTGTGGGAAGCAACTTTCATTTGTCAAATATGACGTTTAGGATAGGTTTGGCAAGAAAAAACTGCTGCTGTTGCCAAATGTGGTCCCATCACTGGAAAATGGAAGGATTCATGGAACTGGCCAAATTAGGGACAACTCATAAAACCAGGAACAGTGATTCCTTTTTCACAGTATTTACAAATTAATCTTCAGTATGATTCTGATTTCAAAGCTTTCATTACAGCAAAATATAGGTGTAGTAATTCTACAAATGTCACAATGTATCACATAGTAATCAATGGAATGTCTCATTGGCAATGCCGGTCTGGGATGTTGTCACAAAATAACATTGTAACAAAACTTTAGTGTGTTTAACCATTTTGATTTGATTTATGAAAAAAAATAGGTGGAAAACATGGACAAACTATAAAAGAAGATTTGCTTCAAAGCAAATCTGTCTCTGTGCCTTCAAAAGTTGTAAATATTAAATGCTACAACTTTTTTTCTTTGGTACTTCACATTCCATTAAAAGCTCATGGCTGGATGCAAATTTCAAAGTCCAAATGACCTTGACCTTTGACCTTTACAGATCACATGTGAATCGCACAGTGTTACAATACCCACAATTTAAGCCCAACGTGAACAAAATCAGATAAAAATTGACCAAGTTACGGCAAGATGAAACTTTCGAAGGGCCAAATGACCTTTGGCCTTTTGAGGTGACATGTACTTATGAAAATATACAGTGTTGCAATACCTACAATTTGAGTCCAACATGATTAGAATTGGATGGAAACTGGCCAAGTTATGACTGGATGAAACTGTCAAAGGTTCAAATGACCTTGACCTTTGACCTTAAGAGGTCACATGTAAGTTCCAAAAATGTGCAGTGTACAATGGCTACAGTTTGAGCCCAACATGATCAAAGTTGGATAAAAATTGACCAAGTAATGGCTAGACGAAAGCCACCACGGAAAGTGGCCTCTGGTCTTGAAATGACCTTTGACCTTGAGATGACCTCTACCTGAAGTGAACCTTGACTTCAAAAATAACATTTTGGCTTAAAATTGACCTTTGACCTTGACATGACCTTGACATTTGAGATGACCTTTACCTTGCTATGATCAAACTCCTATACACTCAGAACCACATCTTCTATAGTACA